>JASDQU010735509.1:200563-271668 GCA_032191745.1 Picea mariana
TGGAGAGGGAATAACCCCCCTAGGTAAGGATCTTCCAGGGTGGTTTTGTGGAATGTCCTCCTCTTATCCGGTACAAACCCCTCTGTCTTGTCTCAACCCCCTGCAGGGGTCTCAACATCCATCTGGTGGGCTCTTTAGACCCATGGAGGTCCGAACTAATCATCTCCCCATGTGTACCTATCCAATGTGGTACCTGTCTGTCGGGTATGATCCTGCACATCAACAGATACGCCCTCCATGGGATCATAAGTGACAGGGATCATAGCAATCTCAATCACATATAATCATCAATATTATTAAACATGTGGATAAAACCCCTTTTACCCAGTCAAGTGCTCAAAGACATTATACAAATCTGCAATTCAAGTTTGGGGGAAGTGACAGGGCGTCCTATTGGGCTAGTTTCCACTAGAAAAGGGATGTTTCTGGAAGATATTAAATCCAAGTCATGTAAATGAGTGAGGTGGATAAGCGATGTCATAACAAGGGGTGCAGTGAAAGAAGGGAAATGCAGGGCTTACCTGTGGGTGCCTTTGTAGAAGGTGAGTTGCACCTGTCCTAGATGTAAATATTTCCAAGCCCATTCATGCCTTTTATTCTTATTCTTTATTTCTTTTTCTTCAAGAAGCCAATCTGAGGACACTTCCCTGGCGTGGTGACCAGTGGTGGAAATGTTACCCACAAGCACTTTCATGGAAATGAGATCCCCTATCCTCTGACTAGGTCTTGTTTTATTATTTTTATGGGTCCCTCTTGTTTTTTTCTTTGTTGAGAAGTCTTTTACTGCTTTCTCTGGGATCCATGGGTGAAGTATCATGAGGTTTTATTTTTAGGCTTTTATCTATTGCCAACTTGATTTTACCTTCTGGGACTTTAGCCCCTTCTTCCCACAAGGCAAGGTGTAACCCTTAAATGATTATCCAACCCAATTCCTAGACCAATGTAATGGAATGGATGAGTGGGAAGCAAGATGGAAAGTGGTAAGTATGACGGGAGAGGATGATGGCTTTTCAGAAATCCCTCCAGTGGCAACTCAAAACCTATGGGCAAAGGCTTACTAGGGCATTTTTTCATTCCCCCTAGACATGGTCAAGTGGATAAGTATAAGATCCAAGCACCTATTAGAAAAAAAAAGAACTAGATGCACATATTCAAAGGTTTTGAGGATCAGAGTGACACATACCATGATACCCAGACTCATTACCTCATGGAGAAAGAACCATCTTTGATACAGGACCAAGCTGAGGTGATGGATGTTGATGTTGTTGACAAAGTGGAGGCACTGAAAGGAAGAAGATATGGGCCCTCCAGGGCCATCCTCAAGTCAATCTGGCTCTTGGTACTCCATGTCTAGGACCTGTGGACCTCGAGACATAATCTCCTTAGTTATCCCTAAATGTGGGGGATAACAACTGGCTCCAACTCAGGGACATGTGCTCACTGTAGAGCACATGAGAACCTCATCATCTATGACATAACCTGTGACCTGCTTGATCTCAATAGAAAATATTAGTAATCATTTGGGGTGGTGATATCACCCCCACCTCATATATGTATCTGAAAGAAAACATATGTACAAGTGTGAAAGTAACTATTCTATCATGCAATGTGAATGGTATATACAATGAATGAAAATGCCTACTTACTTATACTTACCTGCTGGTTGGATGTTAGGTGTAGTCAAACGACCAGTGAAACCAATCCAACAATATCCCACAATACCTTCCTTTTTTCTTCATCATAAACCAAAACAATGATAAGTTAAGCACAGAAATAACATGGGTTAGAGAATGTATAGTATCATCGAAAATCATAAAGTCTAACTCATGGAGGTGGCTGGGAGGGATAAAATCATGCCAAGTCAATCTCTGAGGAAAAGGCTCAATCCACTTCAGGAAGGGATCGTGAAAAGTCAAAGGTTTAGAACATTGACTCAAAAGGTTTGCAAGCTGGTTACCTAGGATGTTTTCATAATCTGAAACCTTGGAAGGTATTGACAAGGATCTAGTAGACGACTGGAAAACTCTTAAGGGAAAGTTGAAAAACTGAGATGGAGGACTTATTCTTGAAGTATTCAACAAACCCCTGGAATCTAGGGTTTGCCTCAGAGGAAACTCAATGCAAAAGATATATTTCCCAGCTACACCTTTAAATACATAGAAAGGTAAAGTAATCGGAGGTGGCTGGAGAAAGATGTTACAAGAGTCCTTCTTCAGGAAAACAATGTTCTTACTATTATCAAGACTTGAGCACAGTGGTGGTTAAAAATCATATTCATGGAAAGGATCCAAGTGCTCAAAGTATTACTCATCAAAAAGATCAAGGTAAGAACGAAAATCATCACGAAAACACGGTACTAGGTCAACCTTGGGTGTTTGGGGATCATCGGTAAATATATCATATCCTTGTTTCCACTAGTCAAAATCAAAGGTATCCTGTAGTGATAATTGTGAAGGAAAAACTTGGAAATGATACTCAATGTTGTAAATGGGGTCCATATCGTAACCAACTATGTCCCATTTACATCTTCCAACATGTATGAACTCATCAATATCAACTATGTCAGTATCAGTATCATAACATGGAGGATTCAAAACATTCAAGGGCTCATCCATCTCTTCCTCTCTTCCCAAATCACAAAGTAGAAAATCATTAAAATTTGGGAGAGGAGTGTAACTTACTGTTTATTCTTGTGCAAGATATTTGAGGAATTGGGTGTCTTCAACATGCGTCATTGTTTCATCCTCAGGAATTGCCCCTTCATCTTCAATTGTACAACAAGGAAGATCTACTTCTTTCAGGGATTCCATTCCTCCTTCACTCTCTCAATCATGGAACAAGGCATCATCAATATCCTGAAAAGGAAAGCAACTAACCTCATCATCTTGTTGTTGTGCAGGGGAGAAAGGTTTATGGATGGATTTTTCAAAGGGAGGAGCACAGGTTGATACTTCATCATTTTGTTTAGGTTCCAGGTCCTCAACTGTGTCTTCATTCTGGTGGTTGAAAACTTGTTCCCTTCTTTCTTGTGAATTTTTAGTAAATATCTCAAGGGAAAATAATCTCTCCGAACTAGAGGCATCTGAGGTAAAGGGATGTCCTTCTCTGAAAAAGGAGATATTTGGATCAATTTTTATATCCATGTTATAAGATTCTGTGAGTGTTTTCAGACCCTTTTTATCGAGGAGGAAGCTCAAATTCCCTAGAAGTGCATTGGTATAGAAATATACGAGGTACTTGTCTTCAGGACAATGGCGTCTAGGAATCTGGTATAGAAACATCTGAAACCTAATCCAAAAATCCCTGACAGTCTCATCCTGAGTTTGTCTTATGTATTCGAGTCCTTTAAGTAATAATTGGATATGTTCCAATTTCATGCCCCAACTCATGAGAAAGGTTTCCTCTAACTGGTCCATAGATGTGATACTAGCGAATGGAAGATTATCATACCATCTTCTAGCATTTCCATGCAGAGTGGCAAAGAAAAGTTTCATTACCAAGTCTTCTGCATCATCACTCATAGGGTGGAGTTGAAACAAAGCCCAAAAATTACTCATGTGATAGTCGGGTCTTTCCCCATCACTACCAGTGAATCTAGGGAGCCACTTTCCGTACTTCAGGGGCATTTGTCTTGGGTATCCTGGGATTTTACTCATGTCCAAAGGTTTGAAGTTCCCCAGGTCCCATTGAAAAGTCATAGTTGGCTTCATCATCAGTGGAGTCGCTAGATAATTTTCTTGAAATTATCAAAGAAATAAGGGAATCACCCTTAGTGGAGTTGCCAGGTAAGCTTGCAAGATAAAGGATCTTAAGGAAAGGCTTAACAAAAAAGTGTTGTCTTGAGGAGAATTGACCCATTGTTCCTCGACAGTGGCACCAAAATGTTATCGCACAGTTTTTAGTCAAGGTAAAAGAGGGATGAATGAAGGGAAAACTGGTGCAACTGAGACTATCCCACCACTGTCATCTCAATGGGGTAGATCTTTCTCTTTAGGGAGGTAAGGCCCAGGGGAGACGTCCCCGGTGACCTGTGGTTTTGAGAAGGCAAAGGATTAAGGATTAGTAACAGTATCCCCCTCACAAGTCACCGCCGATCAGAAAGTATCGGCTAATCAGCCAATAAAGATAAGTAATAACCAAAAGGTGTACTTGACTGAGACAAAGAAACAAAGAAACTATACATGTACAAGCTCACTTGTTGGTTAGTACTTCATATAATCAATGAATTTCTAATAATAAGCAATTGAGAATTAGTATTGATGAAGTAAATAAATGTTTATAAATTATTACACAATAGCACTTCACAATAAATGCTAAAGAAACTTCGCAATGATGAATGGAAATCAATGTAACAATACTAGTAGCAACACTTCAACTAATCATTCAATTGCTTTAAAGATGAGTAAATGTTGCATAGAGATGTTTATAGCATGAATGGATGACGAGAACAATAGGGTTAGTGATTTTTAGTCTAATCTAGGGTTATAAAGATTAGTAATTGTTCAAAGTATTTGGATGTGTGCATGATCAAGGTACTCAAACAATGGAGGTCTTGGATCAGTGCTTTATTAGGGAAAATGGAGTCAAAAAAGGGATACAAATGTTGAAGGGTCGTGATGATAGTGATAGGGATAGAGACAAGAGGGTTTGATGTTGAAGTGTTGCTAAAGCAAGGCTTCAACAAGTCAAACCCTAGGGGAGACGGTTCTCTAAGGTGTAGATGATCTAGGCCTTAGTGCTTCTTCCTCCTTCTCTAGCTTAAAAGACAAAATTAAATGGCTAGCTTGAGCAAGAAATGATATGGCTGAAGACAAGATGATTAAATGTTGAGGTGTTGCTAAAGCAAGGCCTCAACAATGAAACCCTAGGGGAGAAAGGCTCACTAAGTTGTAGAAACCCTAGGCCTTAGTGCTTTCTCCTCCTTCTTTAGCTCATTGACAAGAATCAAACGCCTAGCTTGAGTGATAGATGTTATGGCTAAGGACAACAGAGTTTGATGATGAAGTGTTGCTAAGGAAAGGCTTCATCAATCAAAACCTAGGGAAAACGACTCACTAAGGTGTAGAAACCCTAGGTCTTAGTGCGTTTTCCCCTTCCTTGGCTCAAAGACAAGATAAAAAATGGCTAGGTTAGAAGAATAGGATTAGAGTGTTTCTATGGCAAGGCTCTATCTAACTTCAGCAAAACCAAACGACTCTTTAACTTAGCAGGGACATGATACAAGGACACCAACATGTGCTTGTCACCTAGGGTTTAATCCAACAAATTATAATAACAAAATGCAAGTAAACAATACCATAACCATTCAATAAAGAATTGTTTTGCAGAAATTTACTTACATCCACCAAGCATTCATATAGCCAAACCCTAGGTGTAAACCTTCCACCAAGAGAAATGCCAAAAATATCCAAGAAAGTCTCCTTCAACAAGTGCACATCAATTTTCAGCTAAAAACCCTAAATGAGGGCACAAATTTCAGACCTCACTAATGTGTGAGTGAAAGATGATCAAAATTAGAGAGTTTTAACTCTCTATTTATACAATACCAATTGACCTTAATAAAACTTAGGTCACCAAAAGGCCGACAAGGCCAAAATACCAAAATAATATTGTTTTAAATTATATGTCATAAATTAAAACCTAATCAAGCAAAAGTGAGACGTCATCCCCTTTCTAGGGTGATGTTAGTGCTTTTTAGGGCAGCATAGGCCTCTTAGAGAAAAAAGTTAGTTGTTCTTGGGCATCTCTAAGATGCCACACATGCCACACTGCCATAACTTCCTCCCCAAAATGTCCACAATGTTGGATGATGTCGTGGGTATGTTGGGTGACGTTATGGGCCTTCCAAGGCCAACATTCCAGTGGAGAGGGAATAACCCTCCTAGGTAAGGCTATGCCAGGGTGCCTCTGTGGAACATCCTCCTCTTCTCTGGTGCAAACCCCTTTTTCCTATCTCTGCCCCTTGTAGGGGTCTCAATATCCATCTGGTGCTCTCTTCATCCCCATGGAGGTCTGAACTAATCATCTCCCCATGTGTACCTATCCAATGTGGTACCTGTTTATCGGGTATGATCCTGCACATCAAAAGATATGCCCTCCATGGGCTCATAAGTCACAGGGATCATAGCAATGTCAATCACATCTAATCATCAATATTATTATACATGTGCATAAAACCCCTTTTACCTAGTCAAGTGCTCAAAGACATTATACAAATATGCAATGCAAGTTTGGGGGAAGTGACAGGGCGTCCTATTGGGCTAGTGTCCAGTGGAAAAGGGATGTTTCCGAAAGAGATTACATCCAAGTCATTTAAATGGCTGAGGTGGATAAGGGATGTCCTAAAAAGGGGTGTAGTTAAAGTATGGAAATGCAGGGCTTACCTGTGGGTGCCTTTGTAGAAGGCGAGTTGCACCTGTCATGGATGCAAATGTTTCCAAGCCCATTCATGCATTTTATTCTTATTCTTTATTKCTTTTTCTTCAAGAAGCCAATCAGGGGACACTACCCTGGTGTGGTGACCAGTGGTGGCAATGTTACCCACAAGAACTTCCATGAAAATGATAAGGTTGGCTTGTGATGAGACCCCCTTTCTCTTGTCCTTGCAACCAAGAGCCACTACCCTGGCRTGGTAACCAGCTGCTAGTAGTGTCATACTGCTAGGTACCTATGGATGTAATAGGTTGGCTCATGATGAGACCCCTTATCCTCTGACTAGGTCTTTTTTTATTATGTTTATGGGTCCCTCTTTCTTTTTTTTTAGCTGAGAAGCCTTCTACTGCTTTCTCGGGGATCCTTGGACGAAGCATCTCGAGGTTTTATTTTTAGGATTTTATCTATTTCCAACTTGATTTTACCTTCTGGGCCTTTAGCCCCTTCCCACAAGGCAAGGTGCAACCCTTAAATGTTTAGCCAACCCAATGCCTGGAACAATGTAATGGGATGGATGAGCAGGAAGCAAGATGGAAAGTGGTAAGTATGACAGGAGCGGACGATGTCTTTTCAAAAATCCCCCCAGTGGAAACTCAAAACCTATGGGAATAGGCTTACTAGGGCATCCTTTCATTCCCCTTAGACATGGTCAAGTGGATAAGTATAATATCCTAGCACCCGTTAGAAAAAAAAAGAACTAGATGCACATATTCAAAGGTTTTGAGGATCAGAGTGACACATACCATTATACCTTGACTCATTACCTCATGGAGCATGAACCATCTCTGATATAGGACCAGGCCGAGGTGATGGATGTTGTTGTTGCTGACAATGTGGAGGCACTGAAAGGAAGAAAATATGGGCCCTCTAGGGCCATACTCAATTCGATCTGGCTCGCGTTACTCCATGTCTAGGACTTGTGGGCCTTGAGACATAATCTCCTTAGTTATCCCTAAAAGTGGGGGATAAAAAGACCAAGGTGGAGATATTTGGTTTGATACCAAGATCTAGGTGATCTTGGATAGGTGGAGAGACACTTCCATATATGGATCATGTAGATTGAGCAAATATGTGTCAGACTACTTTCATTGATCAGGGTACAACCATACTCACCGAGTATTTTCCAGTAGGCAACCATATCCACTACAGGGATGAGATTGGTGGTGAAGGGCACTTTCCTAGGTAAGAGGGAGTGTTGAGATTTGGGTACCTTGGAAAGTGGTCCCCTTGTGTTTTTGAGCTTCTAAACACATGTGGGAAGTACCTTGTACCTTGTACCATGTACTTTATGTCTATTTCACTGACTTAGGAGATTCAATTCAAAAGTGAAATTTGGTCATTTTAGCCTAAAATGACAATTAATTCACTTTTTGGGTGAATTAAGGGACATAAGAGAAAGTATGGAAACTTAAGTAAAGTTTGTTTTGAGTTTAGATTTACTTGAGATGATCTCAACCGTTGACTTAGGATGATATGAGATGATCTCATCCACTCATTTATTAGGTTTCCTTATGCATTCTTAAGGAGGGCGCAAGGGCAAAGGAGAGCTCATTCATTCACTCTTATGTTCACTTGAGGAGAAGGAGGAAGAGAGTGAGCTTGAGAATGGAGGCATTGGAAGAGGGAATCTTGGGGGGTTTCCTTGCATGGAGGATCTTTGGGAGCTTTGGTCCCTATTATTTCATGGTGGTCATTCTTTCTTGGAGGAGGGTGCACTTAAGGAGGAGGGATCATCTACAATTGGAGGAAGTCAGATATTGTTGAAATAATGTAACTGCAAAGTGTATTCTTATTATTATTTGATATATTATTCATTGCATCAATCCCCATTGTGGATTTATCATGTCGGCTACTTTAAAACGACCAAATCCTCTTTTGTGGATTGGTCATATTGTAATTGTAAAAGGAAAAAGAAGAAGTCGGACCCAGAATATATCAAAGAGGCCCCGAAACATAATAAAGGTGGTTATAACAACCCAGTTGGAGAAGTCAGCCCTGTCAGTGAAGAGACACTTCACACATGCCAGTCTTGTATAAATAAGGAGGCTAGTGCCTCACTTAGATACAACTCACTTGCTCATTTGTGAGACAAGTTTCAGAATTTTAGTTAGAGAAGAAGGAGAGAGAGTGGTGCATATCTGGGAGAGGATCTTTTGCATTAGTTTAAGATATCTCTTGGCATTGTATTGGCTATCTATAATAAGGAAGTTTTGATGGGTTTTCTTCCCCTAGAGGGTCTCCCAGGATAAATGTTGTGTCTCTTGTGATTGTGTATTTCTCAGTGATCTTGTATTATGCTATTGTTATCTAATGAAATGCAAAGAACTATAATAATGGCTTAAACATTAACATGGTATTAGAGCCAAGCTAAAGGAAGCATCTTTCACAAGAGTGAAAAACGTCACTGTTGTCATACATGAAAATTAGGGCTTTTTAATGGTGAAGATTTTCAGCCCCAAAACCATCTAGAAAAGTGCACCCTCCCCTAAGGATCACTTTGGCACTCTCAACGCACCTTTTCAGTGGCTGGATCTCCCGAAAAGTGAAACCCTAGTTTCACAAAGTACCAGAAGTACCAAAAAACCAGTGTACTAGAAGTACCAGAAGTACCAAAAGTACCAAAGTACCAGAGGTACCAGAAAACCAGAAGCACCAGTCCAGAAATCCATAGATCAAATTTGTAGGAGAAAAAGTTGGATTTTCTCAGATCCAAACACACTAGGCTACTCGCCTCAGCCAAGCGCACCTCCTGGTAAGTTTAGATTTTGATTTTGAGCACTTTCATTTTTCGGTCATTTTCCTAGCTCCAGGTAAAGATGTCTGCAAGCGTTAAGTTTGTTGAAAAACTAGAAGGAGTGGAAAAATTCCATGCCTAGAAGTATAGGATTGGCCTCATTCTTGAAGAGAATGACCTAGCAAGATTCGTCAAAGAAGAAGTATCGGAACCCGTCGATGCTGCAGAAAAGGCAAAGCATCAAAAGGACACAATCACGGCCAAAAGAATCATTGCAGATTCAATCAAAGACCACCTGATTCCTTATGTGTCATCTAAGAAGACTCTGAAATAAATGTTTGATGCCTTGACCAGATTGTATGAAGGAAAGAACATAAACCGAAAGATGAATCTAAGAACTCAACTGAAGAATACAAGGATGCAGAAAGAAGAAACAATTCAAGAATATTTCTCTAGAATATCAAAATTCAAAGAATAGTTAGAAGCGATTGGAGATACCATAGATGAATATGAACTCATAATGACAGCCCTAAATGGTGTCACAAGACCTTGGGATGCATTCATCCAAACGATATGTGCCAGAACGGAGAAACTGAAGTTTGATAGTCTATGGGAAGAATGCATCCAAGAAGAAACAAGAGTAGCTAATCGTGAAGCGTTGCTAGCAAGAGATGATGATCAAGCCATAGCTACTCACGCCAAAGGAGGAAGGAAGAAACCCTACTTCCAAAACGAGACTCATAAAGAGCCTCCACAGTCAAACAAATTCAATCATAAAGAATCTCATCCAAGGAGATTTCAGAAGAAAGGACAACGAAAGGAAAGGGACTACTCATCTGTACAATGCTATCATTGTGACAAGATGGGACACATTGCAAAGTTTTGTCCAGCCAGATGAGAAGAATACAAGAGAAAACATAAGAGGCTCCATGCCCATGTAGTCGAAGATGAAGAGCCACCCGCAAATATGATAAGAGAGCAGATCAAAGACCATGTCTTGATCTTGGCCCTCTCAGGATCTATAACACCCAGAGAGGACACTTGGCTCATTGATAGTGCTGCATCCAAGCACATGACAGGACAAAGAAACATTCTCTCTTGTATCTCAGAAAATAATTTTTCTCAGAAAGTGACACTTGGAGATGATTACCAATATCCCATCAAGGGAGTGGGAGAATCAAACCACAAACTGAATTCAAGGACTTCACTAAAAATGAAGGATGTACTATATGTACCAGTGTTGAAGAAGAACCTACTCTCCATTTCATCTTTAGAAAAGAAAGGCTTCAGATTTGCCTTTATAGATGGGGAAGTTCTTATGTGGGCTAAAGGAGAAACCTTAAATGAAGCAATCATCATTGGAAGTGAAGAAAATGTCTTGTATAAACTAAAGGGTCACTCAGAGGCTGCCATGACCCACGCCATTGAAAACTCATGTGAACTTTGGCATAGAAGGTTAGCCCACATCAACTACAAGGCACTACCATACATATGCAAGTTGGTCATAGGTTTACTAGAACTCAAAGGTGACCATGAAGGCGTATGCAATGGATGTGCACAAGGGAAGAACATCAAGAACCCATTTCCGAAGAGGGACAAAAAGGTAGAAGGAGTCCTAGAACTCATTCATTCAGATGTATGTGGCCCAATGCCATCATCCTCCATTAGTGGGTATGTATATTATGTATCATTCATTGATGATTACTCCCGTAAAACCTAGATATATTTCTTGAAATTTAAAGATGAAGTGTTCAGCAAGTTCAAAGAATTCAAAGCCTTGATAGAGAACCTTTATGAAAGGAATATTAAGATACTCAGGTAAGATAATGGAGGAGAATATACCTCAAAAGAGTTTGTGAACTTCTACAAAGATGTTGGGATCAAGAGGGAACTCACTACTCCCTATAATCCCCAACAAAATGGTGTAGTTGAACGTAAGAACATAACCATAATGGAAGTTGTGAAGACTATGATCCATGATCAAGATCTTCCTATGTGCTTATTGGAAAAAGCAGCAATGGCAGCTGTATATGTGTAGAACCGATTGTCCGATAGTGCACTTGGGCTCAGAACACTGAAAGAGATGTTCACTGGAAAGAAGCCAGAGGTAATCCATCTCAAAATATTTGGTTGTTCAGTGTTTATTCATATACCTAAAGAAAAGAGAAACAAGTTTTACCCTTCAAGAAAGAAGGGAATATTTGTGGTATACTGTGAGGTTTCCAAGGCCTTTAGAATCTATATACTAGGTCACCATCACATTGATATCAGCAGGGATGTGACATTTGATGAAGATTCAGCACTCAAGAAATCTAAACTGTGCTAGATTGAAGAAGTATATGAAAAGTAACCCGTAATCCCTAGTACTGCAATGAGGGAGGTTCCTAGAGCTGCAGAACTAGTGACGGAAGTCGTAACTTCCCTTGATGAGGAACTTCTAGAAGACCATGATATAGTAGAAGTGAAAGAACCTCCTTAGATGATGACCCTCCATAAAAGAAATCTATCTTGAGCTAGAGAGATTATTCAAGATGGAGAGAAGTACGGTGTTCCCCAAGGAACTATGAGACAGGTGAAAAGACCAAAGCCATTCTCTAGTTATACGGCTTTGATGTGTGATCTCCTAGAAGAGGAGCCTACCTGCTTTGAAGAAGCCATTCAGAGGAAAGAATAGGCAGATGTCATGATAGAGGAATACCAATCCATAATGAAGAACGAAGTATGGGAAATAGTTTCGAGACCAAAGAGTAAATATGTGGTATCCTCCAGATGGCTCATCAAAATAAAACATGTTGCTGATGGAAGTATTGAGAAGTATAAAGCTAGATTTGTCGCTCTTGGCTTTTCCCAGAAGGAAGGCATTGACTATGAAGAGACATTCGCTACTGTGGCCAAATACACTTCGATCAGAACCATCATAGCTCTTGCAGCTAAGATGAAGTGGAAGCTGCACCGGATGGACGTGAAGACAGCTTTCCTAAATGGTTGAGTTTTGAATACTCTAGAGACATGCTAGAATACCCTCGTAGAGAGGAATGTGGATGTTTCTCCAAGGGGAAGCAGGCAGATACTCTCCTCTAGAGAAGGATTGAGTAGCCTGGAACACAAACCTTGACCATGTGGAATGGTTAGTTGGCTATTGAGGTTTTTGTTGTGATCCTGCGTGGATCATGGAAAGGGAGTCTAGTCTTGCCCAGGCTAGCATCTTAGCTTCTCTAGTTCATGTGGGATGACTAGGAGTGAATCTATGGTAGTATTCCTCCCCAATGGATGGGTGAGATAGATGACTATAAGAGAAGGGAGAACATAAAAGGAATGGAAAAACTCATAGGACATCTTCTGTGTGAAAATAAGAAAGAAGTATCTTCTACGTGAAGACGAAAGAAAGAAAGAGTATCTTCTGCGCGAAGATAAAGAGAACAAAACTTCCGATGATTTATAGATATGTCAGTCAGTGATCATGATGCCAGATGACCAAGTGGAAGATATTGATGCCTCATGTTATCTAGTCAATGATGTTGCCCAATTTATGATGCTATCCAATGGATTCCGCTACCTAGTTGATGTTGACATCCGATGACCTGTCAAAAGATAAAGAATATCCTTCTTGTTAAGAGGGAGTGTTAAAATATTGTGTAACTGCAAAGAATATTCTTATCCCCTTTTGTGGATAAATATAAAATATATTTATTATTGATTATATCAATCCCCTTTTGTGGATTGATCATGTCGGGTATTGTAAATGAGCAATTCCCTTTTTGCGGATTGGTCAAACCCTTATTGTAATAGGCTAAATAAGAAGCCGGCCCCAGAATATATTAAAGAGGCCCCATAATATATTAAAGGTGGTTATAACCACCCATATGAAGAAGTCGACCCTACCAGTGAAGAGACACTTCCACACATGCCAGAATTGTATAAATAAGAGAGGCCAATGCCTCATTTAGACACACACTCAGCTCACTCGTCTAGTGCGCAAGTTTTGAAGGAAGCTGCAGTTGTCGGTTTCCAGAACAAGGAAGAGAGAGAGGCATGTTGCTCAGTGTTGGATATTCTCTATTGTCTGGTTCATTATCTTGGCATTGTATTGGCTATCTATATTAAGGAAGTTTTGCTGGGTTTTCTTCTCCTTGAGGGTTTCCCAAGATAAATGCTTGTGTACTCTTGTGATTGTGTTTCTCTCAGTGATCTTGTCTATTCTATTGTTATCTAGTAAATTGAAAGTAACCTAATAATAGCAGAAACTTTAACATGGTATCAGAGCTAAGCTGAAGAGAGCATCTTTCATAGGAAAAAGAAAAACGTCACTGTTGTCGTACATGAAAATTAGGGCTTTTTATTGAAGAAGGTTTTCAGCCCCAAATCCATCTAGAAAGGTGCGCCCTACCTCAAGGAACATTTTGGCATCTTCAGCGCACATTTTCAATGGCTAGATCTCCCGGAAAGTGAAACCCTAGTTTTCACAAAGTACCAGAAGTACCAGAAAACCAGAGTACCAGAAGTACCAGAAGTACCAGAGTACCAGAAGTACCATAAGTACCAGAGTACCAGAAGTACCAGAAAACCAGAAGCACCAGTCTAGAAATCCGCAAATCAAGTTTTAAGGGGTAAAATTTGGATTTTCAGAAATCTAACTGTACCAGCATACTCGCTTCAGTCCAACACATATTTTGGTGAGTTCAGTTTTCAGATCCAAGAAATTTGATTTTTTTATTATTTCTATAGCCCGAAGGGTTAGGGTTTCTACTGTAAGAAACAATGGCTACCAACATGAGGGTAGAAGACAGGCTGGAAGGATCTAGAAACTTCAGATCTTGGAAGTATAGGTTGCAGATGATTCTAGACAAGAATGATCTCCCAGAACATGTTACAGTGGGTGTACCAGAACCAGATGAAGAAGAGCAAAAGACCAAGCATAAGAAGAATGAAAAGAAAGCAAAGAGAATCATGTCAGATTCAGTAAAAGATCACTTGATCCCTCATATATCCGAACTACAGATAGCAAGGCAAATGTATGAAGCACTCAACGGGTTATATTAAAGAAAAGACACTAGCCAAAATCTTACCTTAAGAAATCAACTTCGTAATATGAAGATGGACAACTCATAATTTGTCACATCCTTCCTTATGAGAGTTTCTCATATCAGAGATCAACTTGCAGCTATTGGAGATGTCATTAATGACAAAGAACTTGTAACCACAACCCTAAATGGGTTTCCAACATTTTGGATTCCTTTTGTACAAGGAGTGTGTGCAAGAAGCAAGTTACCCAAGTTTGATAAGTTATGGGCAGATTGCACACACGAAGAATCTAGACTTGCATACCAACAAAAGAGATTAATTGTTTACGAAGAGGAAGCTCTTACAGTTCAAAAGAACAAAAGAAGCTCCTTCAAAAGGAACAATAAAGAAGCTAACTCCATAAGAGTTCTAGACAAGAAGAAAGATGTTTCAAAGATCAGATGATACAACTGTCAAAAGTTGGGACACTTTTCCTATGACTGTCCTCAAGGAAAAGGGATAAGAAAGCATCAAGCACATGTGACTGAGGAAGAGGAATATCCTCCCTCAAAGAAAGCTTTAGCAGAAATTAAGGATTATGCACTTTAAGTTGAAGATAGTTGATTTGAAGAAAGATAGCAAATGCTGGAGTCTGTGGAGCCTCCCCACACAAAAACAAAAGATAAGTATTCATGTTTATTTCTAGTATCTTGTTTTCTTCAATACTTTATCATTACAAGTTAGATTTTTGTGAGAATGTTAATTAACCTCGTTTTACTTCAGTGTATATGCATACTTATGAAGGAAGTATCAAAGAAAAGGAAGAAGAAAGAGATAACATATTTATTTCATGTATGATCACTCATGAGAGTGACAAAGAAATCATATTGTAAGTAAGTTTACAAGTCTCAGAAGAAAGGACTTATGCCATGAATTGCAGAAATTAGACAACACGACAAGGATGTATGATATGGTGATAGTCAGTGAAGACCAGACAATATACGATATTCATATAGGAGCAGGAGGCTCATAAAGATGCAGAAAAAAAAATTCAAGATGAAGAAAAAGAAGGATACTCAGATATAGTGGATGAGATGTAGGTAACGACCGGTTGCTCCAATACCATTCTTATAGATGCATAGGGAGCAGGTTGATCTAGTATGAAGACAGAAAGAAAGAAATATTTGAACTTAAGAAGGCACCCAGGATATTAAAAAAGAAAACTTCAAGGATGATGACTAGAAGCTATTAGCTTGGTGCAAGAGGGACCCATGTCTCCGAGTTCGAAATGAAGGATCGTGATTTGATGTAGTTAGAAAAGAAGATGGATGGTGCCCAGATATTTTGATCAAGATGAAATCTATCCAGTAGATGGATGGTGCCCAATAGATGGGTAGCATGGTATTATACCATTGAAAGATTTTGGACCATAAGAGATTTTTTAGATCCCATAGCTAGACCTTCGTAGAGAAGGAATGAACAATCCCACAAGTAGACCTTCGTAGAGAAGGAAGAGACCTTCGTAGAGAAGGGGAATGAGAAATTTTCCAAGGTTGGCCTCTGTCCTAGTGTTGAGTTTTGGATACTCTAGAGACATGCTAGAATACCCTCGTAGAGATGGGTGTGACCACCCTCGTAGAGAGGAATGTGTATGTTTCTCCAAGGGGCAGCTGGAAGATACTCTCCTCTAGCCAAGGATTGAGTAGCCTGGAACACAAACCTTGACCATGTGGAATGGTTAGTTGGCTATTGAGGTTTGTGTTGTGATTCTACATGGATCATGGAAAAGGAGTCTAGTCTTTCCCAGGCTAGCATCTTAGCTTCTCCAATTCATGTGGGATGACTAGGAGTGAAGCTATGGTAGTAGTCCTCCCCAATGGATGGGTGAGATAGATGATTAAAAGAGAAGGGAGAACATAAAAGGAATGGCAAAACTCATAGGACATCTTCTGTGTGAAGATAAGAAAGAAGTATCTTCTGCGTGAAGACAAAAGAAAGAAAGAGTATCTTCTGCGCGAAGATAAAGAGAACAAAACTTCCGATGATTTATAGATATGCTAGTCAGTGATCATGATGCCATATGACCAAGTGGAAGATATTGATGTCTCCTATTATCTAGTCGATGATGTTGCCCATTTGATGATGTTTCCCAGTTGATGATGCTATCCAATGGATGTCGCTAACTAGTTGATGTTGACATCTGATGACCTATCAAAAGATAAAGAATATCCTTCTTGTTAAGAGGGAGTGTTAAAATATTGTGTAACTGCAAAGAATATTCTTATCCCCTTTTGTGGATAAAGATAAAATATATTTATTATTGATTAGATCAATCCCATTTTGTGGATTGATCATGTTGGGTATTGTAAATGACCAAATCCCCTTTTGCGGATTGGTCAAACCCTTATTGTAATAGGCTAAATAAGAAGTCGGCCCCAGAATATAGTAAAGGTGGTTATAACCACCCATATGAAGAAGTCGGCCCTGCCAGTGAAGAGACACTTCCACACGTGCCAGAATTGTATAAATAAGAGAGGCCAGGGCCTCATTTAGACACACACTCAGCTCAATCATCTAGTGCGCAAGTTTTGAAGGAAGCTGCAATATTTGTCGATTGCCAGAAGAAGGAAGAGAGAGAGGCATGTTGCTTAGTGTTGGATATTCTCTGTTGTCTGGTTCATTATCTTGGCATTGTATTGGCTATCTATATTAAGGAAGTTTTGCTGGGTTTACTTCCCCTTGAGGGTTTCCCAGGATAAATGCTTGTGTACTCTTGTGATTGTGTTTCTCTCAGTGATCTTGTCTATGCTATTGTTATCTAGTAAATTGAAAGTAACCTAATAATAGCAGAAACTTTAAAATAAAGGACCCTCCTCAAAGGGGGAGTAGATGTTGTGATGAGACATCTCTTGCTTCTGGCCTGATGGTTGTGACGTAAAGCAAGATGATGTGATATGACTAGTACTGTGCTTCCAGTTGGATAGTTGTGACGTAAAGCCAGTCTAGTATCTTGCTTCCGACTTGATGGTTGTGATGTAAAGAAGGACGAGTACCTTGCTTCTGACCTGATGGTTGTAACGTAAAGCAAGATGATGTGTGACTAGTACTATGCTTCTGATTGTATAGCTGTGATGTAAAGAAAGTCTAGTTCCCTTTTTTCGACCTGATGGTTATGACATAAAGAAGGATGTGTACCTTGCTTCCAACCTGATGGTTGTGACGTAAAGCAATATGATATGATGAGACTAGCACTGAGCTTCCAGCTGGATAGTTGTGATGTAAATCCGGTCTAGTATCCTGCTTCCGACCTGATGGTTGTGACAGAAAGCAGGCCGAGTATCTTTCTTCTAGCTTGAGTGTTGTGATGTAAAGAAAGATGATGAGATGAGAGTAGTACTGTGCTTCCAGCTTGATAGTTGTGATGTAAATCCAATCTAGTATCTTGCTTCCAGCTTAAGTGTTGTGACGTAAAGCAAGATGATGAGATGAGACTAGTACTGTGCTTCCAGCTTTATAGCTATGACGTAAATCCAGTACTGTATTATAATGAGCCAGCCTTGTGTTGTGATGATGATGATGTATCAGTTTTTATACTAGTACATATTGATGCAGATGATGATGGCATTCCTTTGAGAATGACGATGTTGCCGATGAAGAAAACTTCCGATGATTTATAGATACGCCAGTTAATGTTCCAAGATGATATTGATGATGTTGTCCTCTCACCCACTTGATGTTGTTGATGATGTTGTCCTCTCTCTCTCGCATGATGTTGCTGAAGAATACCCTTCTTGTTAAGGGGGAGTGTTGAAATAATGTAACTACAAAGTGTATTCTTATTATTATTTGATATATTATTCATTGGATCAATCCCCATTGTGGATTGATCATGTCGGCTACTTTAAAAGGACCAAATCCCCTTTTGCGGATTGGTCATATTGTAATTGTAAAAGGCAAAAGAATAAGTCGGCCCCAGAATATATCAAAGAGGCCTCGAAACATAATAAAGGTGGTTATAACCACCTAGTTGGAGAAGTTGGCCCTGCCAGTGAAGAGACACTTCACACGTGCCAGTCTTGTATAAATAAGGAGGCTAGTGCCTCACTTAGATACAACTCACTTGCTCATTTGTGAGACAAGTTTCAAAATTGCAGTTAGAGAAGAAGGAGAGAGAGTGGCACATATCTGGGAGAGGATATTCTGCATTAGTTTAAGAGATATATTAGCATTGTATTGGCTATCTATAATAAGGAAGTTTTGTTGGGTTTTCTTCCCCTAGAGGGTTTCTCAGGATAAATGTTATGTCTCTTGTGATTGTGTATTTCTCAGTGATCTTGTATTATGCTATTTTTATCTAATGAAATGAAAAGAACTATAATAATGGCTTAAACATTAACAGATATGAGTGTCTCAGTGGAGAGGTACCATACTATATCACATTTTGGTGCAAGGGTTTCTTCTTCAGAGCATCCAGGGTCAAGGGTGCTTCACTTCATTAAATTTGGCAACAAGAGGAGAGGGCACACTAAGCTTGGGCGCATATCTCCTTGGATCCTTTGGCATAGCTCGAGAGGAGATTACTTTGTATACAAGTTCCATCATATTGTATTTGTTTTTGTATCTCATGTTTTAGACACCACTTATATATACTTCCATTCCAAATTGGTTTTCCCTGGGGGGGGGGGGTTATCCAAGGTCATATTGACCAAAAATACCTGTGTTCATTTTCATGTATGTTAGTGTTTAGAACAACATTATTTCAGCTATAAAATATCTCTATGTTTGTTATATAGATTATGGTATGCATGTGCTAACATCTTGTGATAAAACTACATGCTAGAGCACCCATTTGGCCTATGTAACAATAACATAACAACAAAGAAGTTACTGAATAGTTTGTTGTTATAAAACAACAACAAACCCTTGTTTGACAGTTGAAAGTTAGAGCCAACTTGAGGTCAAAGGCAGAACTAGTTGGAAGCTTGTTAGGACCTGGAAAATCTTCATCCACTCCTTAGTCATAGGAGCTCTACTATCTCCAAACACAATCTCTACAAAAATTAGGGGGTCATAACTATATAAATCTCTGAAAGGAGACATGCCAATGGACATGTGGTAAGTGGTGTTTTATCAATATTCACCCAAGTGTATCCACTTGACCCATGCTTTATGTTGTCCTGAAACATAATTGTGAAGATATCCCTCCACCCACTTGTTGACTATTTCAGTTTGACCATGTTTTTGTGGATGATAGCTAGTGCTAGGGGTCAATTATGTACCCACTAGCTAAAATAAATCCTGCCAAAAGGTGCTCATGAATCTACTATCCATGTCACTCACAATCGTCTTGGGCATTCCATGCAACCTGAAGACTTCTCTAAAAAATAAATTTGCTAGTTGAGTTGTGCTATAGTTCATGGAGATGGAAAGAAATTGAGAAAACTTGGTCAAACAATCTACTACCACAAAAATGCAATCCTTACCTTGTGCCTTGGGTAGTCCTGTAATGAAATCCATGGATATACTTTCCCATTTATGCTCTGGAATGGGAAGAGGTTGCAATAGTCCTACTAGGTGGGTGTGTTCATCCTTGTTCTATTGGCATGTGATACACTCCCTGATGTGGAAAATGACATCCTCTTTGAGAACTTTCCAAGCGAATGACATCATTACCATCTTCATTTTGTCAAAATTCAACTATGCCTCATTAAGCCATTTGAATGCACCCTTTTTGGTCAAATCAGTCAAAGGTGCACATGACTGAGAGAAACCCTTAACAAGCCTCCTATAATAGCTGCAAATACCAAGAAGTACCTTGAACTCTATAAGTGTTTTAGGTGTGGGCCAATCAATTATAGCTTGGATCTTTTCCTGGTGAACCTGTACCCCTTTTTCCCCAATGATATGTCCCAAGTAAAGAACTTAAGTCATTCCAATTTCACATTTTGATTCTTTGGCATACAATGATTGTTCCTCCATGATGCCTTAGACCTCATCCACATGCTTGAGGTGATATTCCCATGTCCTACTATAAATCAACAAGTCATCAAAGAATACTAGTAAGAATTTTCTCAATTGTTTGTTAAATACATGGTTCATGCAGGATTGGAAGGTAGTTGGTGCATTGGTTGACCCAAAAGGCATGACAAGGAACTCATAATTCCCATGGTGACATCTAAAAGTTGTCTTGTGCATGTCCTGTTCTCTCATTCTAATTTGATGGTATCCAGAGTGCAAATCAATTTTGGTGAAGTATACTGCGCCATGCAACTCATCTATTCGGGGAATGGGATACTTATTTTTTATAGTTTTCTTATTTAGAGCTCTATAGTAAATACACATGCACATGGTGCCATCTTTCTTCTTGACCAATACCATTGAAGATGAAAAAGTCCTGAAACTTGGTCTAATGTGGCCCATATCCAATAAATCCTTGATGTATTTTTCAATTTCATCCTTGACCTTCTTGGGGTGTCTATATGGTGTAGTGATAACTAGTTTGTCCCCTTCCTCTAACTCTATGATGTGATAAAATCCCTTATTCGTAGGATGCCCCAGGGGAATAGGCCCAAAAACCTTCCTATGCCTATCAATTATTCTTTGTGTGTTGCATGGATAGGTATGGCGCTTTTCTTGAGCGTTTTGAGTGACCACCAGACACTCTTCTGCATAAGCCACGTACCCATGTCTGAAAACTGCTTCCATGCACTTTGCTAAAACCACCTTGGGTGAATGTTTTGGCATTCCCTTTAGTGCCACCCTTTTTCCTTATTCGGATTCGAAGGGCATCTCCATGGTCTTTTAATTAGTAGTAATGGATCCCAAGGTGCTAAGCCATTGAACTCCCAGTATCACATTAGTGTCTGGAAGATCCATCACATAGAAGTCTTGAGTTTAACTTTACCTTCTCAGGGTGATATTCATTTGGGGAATATACCTGTCACAAGGCATGGTGTGCCCTCCTGCTACCTCCACAATAAATCCATCAAACTCAACAGTGGGTAGATGTCTCTTTCTCACCAAGGCTGCATCAATGAAGTTATGGGAAGCTCCACCATCAATCAACACTGTAACTCTTTGCCCTTGGAGAACTCCTCTTATCTTGAATGTAATAAACCTTTGCACCCCACTGATGGATGTTATAACTACCTTCTTAAGCCTTGGTTTCTTGCACACTATCTCCTCTTCATATTCCTCTTGTATATTCTCTTCATCGGTTGGAGTTACTTCCATGTTTTGAATGTGCCCATCCACATCTTCCTCCTCCTCACTATCTAAGAGTACCTCAATGTAGTGTATCTTTCCCTTTCCTATACATTTGTGCCCTGGCTCCCAAGTTTCGTTGCGAATAAAATAGATTTGTTTCCTCCTTAACTCTCTCTCGATTTCCTCATCTAACTTTCCCTTACCTTTATCTACACATTTTGACTCCCTTGCTTTACGAACAATAGGTGGTCGTGGGGTGAACTTGTGTTTCTGAGATGCCCCTGCCAAATCCCTGGTCTTCCAAATCGCATCTTGTAATTTGGTAGGATTAAAATCATCGGCCCACCCATGCAAGGGCTCTGTTAGCCCCTCAGAAAAAAGCATTAGCAATCTATCCTCTGATACATCAGGAACCATCACTGTTGTTCTTTGGAATTCTTCTATGAATGCATCAACTAAACCTATTTTTCTAAGTTGAGTGAGCTCTCTAAAGTGAATTTCTAGATCATCTTGATCAAACCTATCCATGAGCCTCTATGTAAATTCCTTATAAGAGATGATATGGTCATTCCCTAGGGTAGTCATCCCATGAAACCACCACTCTTGGGATTTACCCTCCAAATATAGTGTAGCAAATTTTATGGCATCCAACTCCATCATGGGATTCAGTTGCAGGTAAGCATCTATATCTTGTACCCACACCTTGGCAGATAACTTGGTTGTCCCATCAAAGGGTGGAATCTCCATTTTTCTTGCCTTGCGCCCTAGGTCATAATTCCCCCTGTGAAAATCTCCAAGCCTTCCTCTGAATTTGATTCCACAATATTCTGAAAGTGTGACATGCCTCCTGAAACTTGCACTTAGTGTTGCATATTCTCTCTTGTACTGATCAAAATTGTCTTCTATATCCCCATGACCCTGCAAACCTTGTTGATGCACATCCAAGAAACTAGGCATGTAAGGTATTGGTGTATCCTTGCTATTACCTGGAATCCTATTATGAGCGTCTGCAAATAAGCTTTGGCCTTCAAAGGGGTTCTGGTGACTGATCTCTGTGTAATTCCCTTCTCCTCCATGGGATCCACTAGCCCCATTGTTACCCCCATTTCTTTGAGGCTCTCTACCATGAGCCATGTGCATGAGAAGATATGTAATCTTCTCTTGTCTTTCCTTCAGAGTGGTGTTTATATCTGTCTAAGCTATCTTGACCTCATCATGTTTCCTTGACAGGTGTTCCTAAGTTTCTTTCATTTGATGTTGTAAATCAAATTGTGTCCTATCCATGGAGCGCTTCATTTCCTGAAACATGTTCATCCATGCTTCCTTATAATTTCCAAAACTTGTTTCCTATCTTTCCCCCATGTTGCTTTCTGTCTCTTCCCCTTCTAGTGACTTTGGTAAAGGCTTTCCTCCTCGACCTCTCCTTCTAGTCATCAATTAAATCACGGGTTGGAAAGGATATTCTCTCTGATACCACTGTAATGTTCCCAAGCATAGTTGCCAAGAACTTAAGGGTTTAATAATTGTTTGTGTGATGTTGTTTATTGAATATTTTTGCAGGTTGTCTCCACAGAGTTGCATTGGAGTTGCTTCTAAGGGATTTATAGCATATAGATGATAGATATGGAACAACAATAGATGAACAACAAGATACAAAGAGAATGAAACAAGGAAATAAATATAAAAATTCAGATCTGACCTTTATTTCATATATAAGTTTTCCTCCATACAAGATATATACAGATCTAGAATAGATATGCGAGATATAAGAGTTGTGGCTAAAGACACCTCCAAAATACAATGCAAGAGATAGATATAGTCAATCCTGGACCCCAAATGGCTGCATGCATAGTTAACAAGATCAATTTCTTTCCCTTCTTCAAGACTGATGCAGATTCTGGCTGAGTTGTGCCCCTCCTGGCTGTAGGATTCATTGGGAATTTTGGCCTCTTCAAATTTGGCCTCCAAACCCCTGTAAAGGCAGTCAATCTGTAGATCATGTGATGGCAAGCATATAGGAAGAGATTCTTGGTTGTAGCTATAGATGTGGCCCTCCAAAACAATGTATCCTCATGAACAAGTGCGCCCTCCTTCAGTAATTCACCCAACTAAGAGAAATAATAATTATGCAGAGAAAAACCCTCAAGGACATATGAGAAAATGCGCTATGATGTTGGCAAACCCCACTAGAACAAGTTTTGCTTCATATCTCCAACCTCCTATTCAAATCGAACTCTCCTTACTCCAACAGTGTGCCCCAAACATGTAGAAAACCCCCTGTTGTGCGCCCTTACTCCACATTACCCAAATGAAACTGTTTGGAATTGGATAGACTGGTGAGGGTGGGATATTTCACCACCTTGACGAAGCCTGGATCAAGAATAGAGGAATCTTTCACCTCCTTGTTGATCTCTAGGGTTTGTTTACTCAAAACCCTCAAAACGTCTAAGTTGCAGAACTCAATATGAAAAATGAGAAAATGTCATGAATGAGGAGTGAGGTGCCCTCCTTTCCTTTTCTACCTCCATCTTCTAATTTTCACTTAAACTATTTAATTGGCTTCTAAGGTTATTCACTTTATTTCCCCATCCTAACCAATTAGATTTTTATTTTCCTTTTTGATAAAGTCACTTTAATAATATAACCTTTAGCTCCTTACTGACCATTTTTGTGCCTCTTAGTCCCCTTTATCCATTAGACTATAGTATATAGGGGACAACTAGACTACTAAGTCTCTCAAGCCTCCTATTAAGAGGAGGGGAACATTAAATCGATATACGCGAAGGTACGTGGAAGTGAAACTCCGGGTTTAGGTGTTGTCTAATGCAATACTACTCAAGTGGGTACCAACAAGGGTTACAGAGACTTCCAATAGGGGGAGATCCAATCTCTAAATATCCCTATGAAATCACAATGTATCCCTGTGTGTATTGATCCCAAGCCGTAGTTTTAAATGCTAAGTGACAATTCCTTGCCGTTATTTATAGACATCGGGTGCACGTATTCTAGTCTAGATCACTAAGGGTCTTGCCTAAAATTGTGATAACGTCATCATTGCTTGCATTAAAAAATGAAGTGCTCAAATATAACTTTCACACTAGTGTATTTCCATTTTGTCCATGCATTATAAAATTTCGAAATTCGATATCCAATGCACACCACTTGCAATTATTAATTGTTTTGCATGACACAAGTTATAAAGTTCTCAAGGTAAAGTTTTGGTCCATCGAAATTAACAAAATATATAATGAAAGAATTAGAATGAAATATTACAAAATCATGCAATCACACATTGTTCATTAAATGCCCAAGATATATTCAACTTTCCTCTTGCAATTCATTAATTATTTCGCATCGCATGAGTTGTAAAGTTCTTCAAGATAAAAATCATACTTTATTAATAAAATGCAAGGTTTAAAAAGTAAATATAAAACCCATCGAACTATATATCCAGTGCAAGGTAAGTGTTCACTTATAACCGTATATTATTCTTCCCAATTTGCCAAGGCATGTAAGCATGCAAATTGACTATCAACCATGGGAAGAATTATGAAAGTAAATATTTTAAAATTTCCATGTGCTCACCTGTCATAAAATTTAAACCGTAAGAATCGAATTAATTAAAACCTCTCCCAAAGTTTCACATGTCATGAAATGAAAACATTAAGATTGATTTTATCTTAACTTGGAAGTCACATTCAGATACTAGCTTTTACACCTTCTAGACCTTGGACGATGGAAATATGGGCTTGTTTGTGCTAGATATGGTCATGGTGGCACACAGATGGGAAGGAATCCCACACCCTGGGCTCTACACCCTAGAGACTATCATGCATTGGATGGAAGACCTTGCATCGGGAGATGATTGAATGACATGTAGAGATGACTTACACCCTTCTCCTCCTTGGACGATGGGCATTTAGATGATGATGTTGTGCTAGGGTTTGATGGAGATGATGGGGTTTTCCACCACTTGGACACCCCATGATGTGATAGGGAACTTGAGGATGGTATTCACCTTGCTACACTCCTTTATGATGCCACATGGCCTTTGGAGGCCTTCTCCATGCCCTTGAGGGCTTGACATAACCACACGTGTGAAATTTCTATATATTATTTTCATATTTTGACATTTGTAGAGGTTATTTTAGTTTTCTGAAGATAAACCATGTGTGGCATTAGGAAACATCCAACATTTCAAGTGGACACTCCACCCATCATCAGGGACACATAAAAGCTTAAAAGATAATAGAAAATAGCGTGATGGGGTTTTCCATTTATAGCATGAAGCTCAATAGCTATTGCGAGAAAAGTGGAAAAACTAAAAAGGTCATAGGTAAATTTTTTTGATTAAGGATAATAAAAATAATAGTAAGTTGTTAATTGTTGTCGCCTTTATACACACCTCGGTGACATGGAAGAAATCTTCAATCCACTTGGTGTGTCCTTGGGGGAAAGTCTCGAGTCAAGGTGTTGTCACCTGATCCTTGACTCCTCTAGGCCAACTCCTAGCGAAGCCAAGGGGGTTAGTCCCTAACGAAATATACTAAGGCATGAACTAATCTAAGTACAAGAAATAAATCTAGGATTTTATTGCAATAAAGAAAACTACAACAAAACTAACTCTATACTAGCAACATATAGCATTCATTCACAAAGAAATAGATTATGGAGATAGATATTCAATTAAGGAAATTCTTGCATAAAAGTATAATTCAAAGGATACAAGTGCTTGCAAGTAAAAATGACCATAAGCAAATTAGATACTTCAAGATAAAAATAATGCTTTGCAAAACTAAATACTTGAAGAAAATGGCTTCTTAAAATATAGGAATGAGACCAATGCCAAATATTGAGATTGTCTATTATGCTGCTAAAAATGTAGAGTACCATGTGGATATTGCTTTTAGAGTTTTAGAGTTCGATTAATTTGGATTTATTTTAGTGAAACTTGATTGCAAGAAAGCAAATTTACACTAGATTTGGCCTCTCAAGAGACTATCCCTTTAGTACAGAAATTTGTTGAGAACTTTTCAAAACCCAATGGTTTCACCAACAAGCCCACTAGAGGTGTCGGAGGTCTAACACGGAGGGAAACAAGCCTGAGGTATTCCGTAAAACTTCACACACTCCCTCTAGGCAGTTTTCTAAACCAAGCAATAGTAACTTTCAAGATTGTCCTATTAAACTACTCTACACTGACCAGCCCAATTCTGATGAGTTCCCCAAGTCGAGCTAAGCTCGCAAGGGTTCATAGCATACACCGGGAGTTGAGGGGAAATGTTTGTTTTAAAATAAAAATAAAAGAATGAAAATAAATTGAAGAAATGTAAATGTTTTCTAATTAAACTGTTGTCCACACTATCCAAGCTCTTTGTAGAGAAGCTGAGGGGATGGGTTTATTTGCTCCAAATTGAAATGAAATAAAATAAAAGGTTTTTATAACTACTAATGTCCTCACTTATCAGTCTCTTTTCATAGGAGCTGAGTGGACTAGTTTATTTGCCCAAAAAATTTAAAATTGCATAAAGGGAAATCTAATCTAGTAATCAAAGGTTACTTTCCAAAATGAAATTTAATCTATGTGATTGATTTTGTTGTGTTTTATGCTTATTAAATGATGAAAATCAAATGAAATGAAATACTAAATCATAATACACAATCACACCACAAGGCACCACCCCCCTGGGGGGAAACGCAAATGGGGCACTATGCAACCCACTTTTTATTGTCTCGGTTACAATGGTCTCCTTTTAATGAGATTTTGGATCAAAGAGGTTTACAAGTTTAAAAAATGGTTTAGGAAGATTTAAGGTGCTTTTGGAAGTCCCAAATGCTCCTAATCCGCCAAATTTTGGTAGAATCTCCCCTTGTTTATTCAATAACCTACAAAAAACAGCAAGGTACTTGTGCCAAAATTGCTGCAAAACAATTTTAGAAAGTCGCTGCAAAAGATGGTTAAGATTGCACAAGAATCTATATAACAATTCTAAGTAAACCTACACTAAACTTAGCAAAAAGAAACCTAAATAAACGAATAAAGAGAGTCTTTTCTTGATGATATTACTTGATGTCCTAAAACAGTAAATAATATCAAAAAAGATGCCCAAATTTAGAATTTAAACACTTTGAAATCAAACTACCTTTAGCCTTGAAACATTTCTTTTAAATATAGCCAAAAGATAGAAACTAACAAGTTAGATCAACTTTATGAATAATACTTTGCAAAATTAGATCTAAACTACTTGCTTTTATCATCCAAACAAAGTAATCTATAGATTTGACTTTGAAATAAGAATATTACTTTGCATGTATTTGAAGTAACCCAAAAGCAAAAGATTTAGAAATTGAGAAAGAGATGTGCTTGAACTTCTTGAAATCTTGGGCAAAAAGGAGTCTCATTGATGGATCAAAGAGGGACTATTTCTTTCTTTAGATCTTGAAGAAAAAGGAAAGTGCAACCAAGCCCAACCTCCTCTTCAAGTGTGAGAACCTGCAATACTTAGAGACTTCTTGCCAACAAACTATTAGTAGAATGGTGCTACCTACATAAAATGCTTCACAAAAACATAAACATTAACCAAAATGGATATGTCTTATAAAACTTTCAAATGAAAATAATAAATAAGATAATTAAGAAACCTATCCCTTCTAATATTATCCTACTTGGAGATAGCTCTACTTGAAGGCCACTAACTAACAATTGAAACAAGAGCACAAAAGAAAAATTTACCTCACAATTAAGCACTTGACATAGATATTCCACACATGAAATTTGACACAACAATATAGCCTCCAAATCCTTTTATTCCAATTCAAAGAGATGATACAATAACAATGATACAACAATCAATTCTTCCCAAGCTCCAACTAGCTTAGCAAATGGGAGAATTCTTTATTTTATAGAACAAGTGGTGGAGTTTCCAATGAAGAGGGGCCCACCATGTGGAGAGGGAGGGCACACCAAGTGGGAGAGGAGATGAGCCAATTGGTATCCAAAGGGATTCCACATCTCCCCTCACTCAAAAATGTGACAAGTGTGGAAAAGGAGACAAGTGGGAGGGCACCACCTCTCCAAGAGTGGGCAACCCTCTCCCATAATGCACCACCTCTCCAAGAGGGGTGCACTTCCCTTTGGTAGAACCTCCTAACTCAAGCTAAGTGATAGCCAAATCACTCTTCAATAATTATAGAGTGTCCAAAATGCTCAGTTAACTCAAACAGAGGGATATTTAACTCAAAACATGTCCCAAACATGTTTCCCAAAAAATAGGCTTGCTGATTTTTCCTGATTTTTTGTCTTTTTTCATTTTTGTGAGTAAAATTAACTTTTTAGTGATTAAAATCACTAATTTTACTCACAAAAGTGGGTAATTAGGTAAAGTGGGTGATATAGGTCTAAAAATGAGTATCCAAAAGGAACATAATTCCTCTTAGTACCACTTTTTTAATACATAATCAAATTACAATTAAAATATCCCGTTTTACGGGAAATTTTTTATTAACTGAAAAAACTTTAAAAAATCCTAAGTGGGACTTAGAAAATTTCAATGAGACTCTATGATAATGCTTAGAATGGTTATATACATAATACTCTATACTTAGACAACATTCAAGGCATACCCACTAGGACATTTACTCCAACTTTGGAGAATACTGAGTGAAAAAAATCGAAAATTATAAATCGTTGAAAAAGAAAAATATATAATTAAGTAAAAAAAAAACTCTAGAGTAATGTAATAATGTGTAGGTATTATATGGAAAAGCCTTTTAAAAAAATCACATGCTTAATTTATTTTATTACAATTCCCCGCAGGGTATGGAAATGTAGTAAAAAGTTGAAAAAGGGACATAATGGTCGGCTGGACTTCTGAACTATGAATTTTGAACAAGTAGTTGTTCAATATTTGGTGGCTCATATGCAAGTCCATCCTAGTGAAACTTGGTGGATAACAGTGACCATTGAGAGGAATATACAGGCTATTGAATGTGAAATTAAAGAATAAAGTAGGTTAAATAAACACATTTTTGGAAGGGGGACATCAAATAAAAAGATTAGTTACAAACGGATAAGTGGAATTAAATATATAGACTTAAGAGATAGATATATCCAAAAATTATAAGATATGGAAAAGAAAGGAAAGGGGGGTTAATAAAATTAGAAGGAAGGCAAGGTAANGGGGGGGGGGGTGGTGTTAAGGAAAAGATTGAACCGGAGAACAAGTTCCATAAGAAAAAAGAAGAGAGTGGGGGAGATGTGACAAAAGGTTTACAGAAAAGGATAAGACTTAATGGCTTAGTCGATTAATAGTGGGTTTCTAGGATTGGCTAAGTTTGTAGCTATCTTCCAGATTGAAATTATTGGGATGCTTCTCAATTTATAGAGCTTCCCGAATGATACGAGAGGAGTAGTGTGGTGCAGGTGTGAGAATTTTGGTTTGGTCAAGGAGAATGAGGTGTTTAGAGTTGTGAGAATGTTCTGCGATAGCTAATTTTGATATGTTGTTGTGGAAAGTTTCTGCAATATGTTCTTTACGGCAGGCTTTGAAATACCAACCGGTTTGGCCATTGTAAGATTTACCACAAGAGTAAGGAATTTGGTAGACATCGAAGCATAGAATAGGGTCATATTTATCTTGGTAAATCTAAATAAATGTTTAAGAGTTTTGTAGGGTTTAGAAATAGTTTTAATATTATTTTTGTCCAGAATCTTAGAAATTTGGTCTCAGGTGCCTTGAATGTAGGGAAGATAGATGTGAGCGATGGGTGGGGAAGAGGAGGGAGAATTATTAGGTTTAGTATGGCGAATGGATTGGAAATCTTTATGAATTTGCGAAGTAGAGAACCCATTGGACTTAAGGGTTTTGGTAAGGTGGGATCTTTCTTTCTTGAAGAATTGTGGAGTAGAGATTTGATAGGCTCGATTAACCAAAGTTTTCAGAACATCACCCAACCCAAAAATCTATTGTTCTGAAAACTTTGGTTACTCAATCCTATCGAATCTTTGCTCCACAATTCTTCAAGAAAGAAATATCCCACCTTACCATGGCCCTTAGGGCCAATTGGTACTCTACCTCACAAATTAATAAATCTTTCTGATCCATTCGCCATCCTAAACCCAATAATTCTCCCTCCTCTTCCCCACCCATCGCTCACATCTCTCTTCCCTACATTGAAGGCACCACAGATCAGATTTCTAATATTATGGCCAAAAAGAATAATAAAAATTTACATGTTTACAGGTTGTTATGGTGATTACAAGTTGATGTGGCATTGACCACATTGATTTATTTTATGAGTGCCCTAGTTGGGGAGCCACACATACCACACTTTATTGGTTGCTCTCCTTGGACATCCCACACATGTGGGATGACATCATGCATGAGGATGTTGTTATTTTTTTAGATGTCCACTATTAAATTTGGCAGCATCGACGGTCATTCTCCAATGAGAGGCCATATGGGCCACCCTGAGGCTATCCAGGGAGATTTGGAGAATCAACCAGTCTTGTGAGGTATTGACAAAAGCCAGGGGGAACGTACAACCTCTGTGAGTCAAACCAAAAGTCGGGAAGAAAGAGATGCTATGTAAGTATTGTTGCCATCCTTATACACACTTGCAAACATGAGCTAAGTCCTGTTCAGTTGGTGTGTCCTCGGAGGCACAATGCCTAGGTTCAAAGTCCATGATGTCACTTTGAATTGAACCTCTTTCGTCTAGGCTAACTCCTAGTTAAACCGATGGGGGTAGACCCTAGTTACTAGATGAGATTAACGTTTACGTTCTAGGAGTTGGTTTTAATTGGTTAAATGGCCAGGGAAAATATAGCCTATGATGTTAAGCAGCAATGCAATATGAAACAGTTAGAATGAACAGTCAATCCTTTTCCTAGGACAACTAAGACTAGTGCCTAAGATTAGGCAAGGGGTCAACTAAATTAAAGGGATATTCGTTAAAAGATAATTACATGATTACAAAGATTAAGTACAAGACAAATACAATAGATACAAGATTTACAAATACTAGCAATTCGCTTGCATGTGCAGGGAATAAAGATAATCAAAGCGATACAACCATCAACACATCAAGCCAAGCATGCTCACAATAGATCTTACTCTATTGGACTGCTTATCAATGGCACATAGACAAAAATCACTCAAGAACCAGTCGAGAGAGTGCCTCCAGGGGGATGCGCAAATTCTTGAGGGATCACACCACAAATATAGGAACAACAGTATAAATATAAAGTTGCATGAAAAGTAAAAGTGTTCCAGATGACAGATATAACCACTTAGATAATTATTCCACAACTTATGAAAATGACTTGCATGTAAAAGTAATTGAAAGATGTAGTGCTTACAAGTGTAAATGTGAATTGCCCGAAAGTTGTAGACCAAGGATTAATTAAGATGGTTAAGTGAGATTTAATCCTATCTAAGTGTCAACCCAATACTTTCCTCCCCTAATTACCAAGTAACTGTTGGGTGCTCAATAAGTAAGGCAACGAGACCCACCCTAGCTCCACAGGTCATTCCTAAGATAAGAGTACTCTCGGAAAAGGACACTGTATGCCACGTGACCATCCCCAGCCTAGCACCTTCCCGTTGCTTCCTCTGACCCTATTTTAAATGGCGAAGATGGTTGGTAAAGGTGCCCTATTAATTCTAATAAGTTATTAAATCTATGAGCTAATTATTGAAGTGTTTGAGTGCTTAATGCTTTCTCAAAAATGCCCAAAATTGAATTGGAAGTTAAGAAGATTGAAGCTCTTAAATGTGAAATTATTACATGTGAAACATTGAGAACTTGAAATAACTTGTAGAATTGAAAATGACAATTATTTAAGCCATTATGATTTCCATGTTTTCATGCATGTGTGTTAGATAAATATTTGAGAAAATATAACTTGCATGCAATGAGTTGACGGAAAAGAAAATATTCTAACTATGCCTCCACGGGATTTGTTAGTATCCAGATACTAAATTTTCAATTTTCTCCTTGTTGCAGGAATGGGGTTATTCCCATAGCACCGAGAAGTGTTGTTCCTGAGCACCGGTATCGTATATGCCAGAAGTAGTACTGATCTTTTAACTTGCCTCATTGGAGGGAGGTATAAGAAGGGTGGAAGTCCTTGTTCCATACGCCTTTATAGTGTTATTATGCCCTGATTCCACTTCATCAAGATAAATTGGCCTTTGTACTAGTAAAATGTGTTTAAATTTGATATTAAATAAGGACCATTGACTGTGGTTTAAAAGGTAGTTTTCTGGAAAAATAAACATAAGTATTTTTGGTCAAGTTATATGCTCTCGATTTTCTTTTACAGACTTAATAATTAGTCTAGCAATTTATTGGCCGAGAGCCAATCTCCAGCACCTGTCATCAAAAATCCAAGCATCAAGAGCCTGTAGAAGGCACCAAAGTGTCAAGTTTGAGAGCACCACCAGAATCATCATAAGACGGTTGAATGCCAAGTATTGGGTATACTAAAAACTGAGATTAAGATGTTGATTGGGAGCGCAAAAAATTCAATATTAGGTGTTAGAACAACATCAAGTATCTGGATCATTCCAAAGCATTAGCATATTGGGGTTTTTTTTTCAGAGCATCCAGATGTCAAAAAATGATGAAAGTGTTTCTGAGCCCGAGTGATTAGAGAGGAATTTTCAACAGAATAAATCATAGAGGGAGAATCTCTTCAAAGAGATGCTATAGAAAGGGAAAAAATCCAAATCAACAGATGTGGGGAAGATGGCTATGTCTGCAACTGGTAAAAACAAGGTGGTTTCTTAGATTCTTCTGGTTGTTGTTGTTGCTCTTTCAGATACAGACGAGATCCCAGTTATTCAAGCACCAAGTTCAAGTAATTACGTAGCGCACTAAATATATTCCAGGTCACATAAACTTATACAAGGTGCCATGAGGGTATGAGGCGTATTGGTCACCGTGGCACTGAGATCACCTGCGTGAAGGAAAGTTGTGGCATGTGTTGGCATATGCATAATGTGGAGAGAAAGGAAATTGTGAAACCGCCAGTCAACAAGGTAAGTTACAGAATTCACAAGCCCACATGAATGCTCAGTGTTGAATCTGTAAATGTATACACATTTAAGCTGAAATCCAACAGCTCCACCATTGAGGAGACATTCCACTAAGAGCGCATTCATTTTGCACTGTGTGTCGAATGATGTTTCATTGAGTTGATTGTAAAAACAAAGCTATGGCTCATGTTCATTTCAAGACGAGATATACCTTTTACATGAAGATTTTCAAATGCTTGTTCAAAGTCAAAACAGAAGTGCCTGATTTCCCATTGCCAGTAGATGATCGATGTCAATACAAGTGTTAAGGAGTGATGAGCGCAATGCAAGTCTACCGATATCTTATTTCTAAGTTCGATCAAACAAATGTCGATTATTAAATAGGTCTAGATGATGAAAACATGTTTTTATTTGATTCTCTGAGTTTTTTAATATGTGCTCTTAAGTTTTCTGGTTATTTCAAGAAGCGACATATCCTTTTTTGGGTTCAGAGCACCAGGAAGTCGTAAGTTTGAGACATCATGCAAGTACTATCATTTTAATGATAAGGTAGGATCTACAGAGCAATCATAATTTAGCTTCTTTTGGCTTTCTAGAAGAGGCAGTGTATCGAGGTAAACTGTTGCAAACCATGCCATTACAGAATCGACATTCAAAGAAGAGTTCGATGAGAATTCAATATTTCAAGGCACAGGTGGCAGGGCAGATGACAATCAGAGATATCATTTCCAGATTTTCAGCAGTAAATCAATTAGATCCAGATTTTAAGGCATTATCAATGGGACATTCCAATATTCTAGGCATCATTCGACCCCTTCAATGAGCAGGTGATAGAGTATCAATTAAAGGTAGTTAATTTAAAAATTTAAAGGAGGATTGGCTCCAGATTTCTGGGCATAAAGTTAGCATTGAATTGGAGAAAATCCAGATTCGATTTCATCTTCTTGATGATTTGGATTGTTTTTCATTTTTGGATAGGATTACATTCCTAAAGATATGTAATAGCTAGGAGATTATAAATTGAAGGAGGACAATAGTTCAGGGGGGGAGACCCGAGAGGATGAGGCCTGAGAAGGAATTTGATGAGATAGCATCCAGTGAGTTTTATTGTAAGCCTGGGGGCATTTTATTAATTATTCATTTCTTACATTGAACATCCCTATGAATTGTACTATCAAATTGTGATCTTTTCATTTTCCATTCTGATTTTCTTCTTGCTTGAATGAGTTACAGACATTGAGAATCAATGACTGTCCATAAACAATAGATTCTTAAGAAGCAAGATTTGTTGTGATCTACCTGTTGCTTGTGTTCTTTGTTCAAGTATCTATCAAATCCAGTTTTTAGAGAGAATCTCTATTTGGTGCATGTTCTACTATTTKTCACATTCTCCATTCTTCCATCCACCATCATATAAGTATTTTGTCTGATATGTAGTTCACTGGCCTTCAATCTAACAGGGTGTTTACTTGATTCCATGCCCAATGGTAAATCTCTGATCTAAAGTTAGTTTATTGTCCTCTTCCTTGGYCATTCAGTCTCATTGATCCATCAAACCAAACCATAATATAATTTCATCTAAAAAAACTATTGCAATAACTTAGATGTGCTAGGCTTGACCCTATAGCAGTCTAGGAGAAACTTCTAGCACTAACATCTTTTGGCGTCATTTTCGGGGATGAAGTAGAGAAGAAATCTTCCCTGGGAGAATGAAAACGATCAGATCCACTTCTTGATGGTGAGAAATAAGAGGACATGTCCTTGACTGTAGATATTTCACCATGGCGACTCCACTGTCTAAATATTAATAGGCGACTCCACTGGGAATTCAAATATGGAATCTATCTTGGCTCGGAGGATTGCACCTCTCAATTTTTCAGCTATTCCTGGTTTTCCTAATCCCATTCCTTCTTTCTCAGAATGTGGAGACATTCTTCCTATATTCCATGGAGATGAAGGGGATAATCTTGCCCAACATATCATAGATTTTCATCAGTGCATAGATCAGTTGAATATCTGTCATGAAGATGCTCTCATGAATATGTTTGTATACTCATTAAATGGTGATGCTCAGAGATGGTATCGGTCACTCTCTATTTCCTACATATCTTCTTTGCAGGAATTTCATGCAGCCTTCCATAAGTATTACAAGAGGTATTATTCTTCTGATATACTTCTTGAAGGATGTTGTGAAAAGTTCAAATATGGTATTCATCAAAGAATAGATTGTGCTTCGTATGATGAGTATGATGAGAATTGTGAAGACCGAGATCATGTTGTTTCCCTTTCCTCTAAATTTTTGGAAGATGCTCAAGCAGAGAAGATAGAATTTGTGGCAAATTCTACTCTTCCTGTACCTTTCATTTCAGATCCTATTGAACAACAGTATGTCGGAAATATTGAAGTATTATAAGAACAGTTGATCCTGCTTTCATCAACAGTGGTTGAGAAACCATATCTACAAATCAACAAGCCTGCATTTACCATGCCTGAACCTAAATCTATAGACAATATTAAACAACAAATCATTAGCAAAGAAATCAGTCCATAGTCATGTTCAGATTTGCAAACAGCTGAAGATGGCATCCATTATCAAGAAGAGGATATGCAACGACCTTTTGTTTTTCAGCTGAAACAACAACAAGAGGTTTTTCTTCATAGCTTCATTGATCTGTTTGTTGATTATATGGAATCTTTGAGCAGTTCAAGTGTCAGATTGTTTTTTTCAAAAGAAGGTTGGTTCTGTTGTCCTTTCGAACTGCATTCATGTATTCTATGGGCTCTTGCATTTTTTATTTTCATACAAGAAGTTTTTTCCATCAGCTGGATGTTATCACAGCTTCATTGGAAGCATGATTTCACATGATTAGCCATTTTTACTGGTTAAAAGTAGGAATATATAGGAGAAATAAGCTTGCCATCGAGCATGAAGATTCTTGTCAGTCTAATAGTTTGCAGCAGAAAGTTTGGTTTCATCATTTTGTTAGAATTTGAATAAGTCACAGAAGTTTGGGCCTGATTTGAGATGCTATTGACAGACTCCATAACCCCATGTACTAGGCACAACACAGAAGAATGTGAACATTTGCAAAGACAAAAAAATTCAGGCTGTGTTGCACGGATGCAAAGAGGAAAAGGCATAGTGGTCTTCTTGTTCTTGATGCCTCACAGGGAGAGCATCATCCCCTAGAAGGAGAAAATGTTAGTATCCAGATACTAAATTTTCAATTTTCTCCTTGTTGCAGGAATGGGGTTATTCCCATACCACCGAGAAGTGTTGTTCCTAAGCACCGATATCGTACATGCCAGAAGTAGTACTGAGCTTTTAACTTGCCTCGTTGGAGGGAGGTATAAGAAGGGTGGAAGTCCTTGTTCCATATGCCTTTACAGTGTTATTATGCCATGATTCCACTTCATCAAGATAAATTGGCCTTTGTACTAGTAAAATGTGTTTAAAGCTGATCTTAAATAAGGACCATTGACTATGGTTTAAAAGGTAGTTTTATGGAAAAATAAACAAAAGTATTTTTGGTCAAGTTATATGCTCTCGATTTTCTTTTACAGACTTAATAATTAGTCTACAAGTTATTGGTCGAGAGCCAAACTCCAACACCTGTAATAAAAAATCCAAGCATCAAGAGCCTATAGTAGGCACAAAAGTGTCAAGTTTGAGAGCACCACCAGGATTGTCATAAGACGGTCGAATGCCAAGTATTGGGTATACTAAAAACTGATATTAAGATGTCGATTGGGAGCGCAAAAAATTCAATACCAGGTGTTAGAACAATGTCGAGTATCTGGGTCATTCCAAAGCATTAGCATATTGGGGTTTTTGTTTCAGAGCATCCAGATGTCAAACAATGATGAAAGTGTTTCCGAGGCCGAGTGATTAGAGAAGAATTTTCAACAGAAGAAATCATAGGGGGAGAATCTCTTCAAAGAGACTCTATAGAAAGGGGAAACGCCCAGATCAACAGATGTGGGGCAGATGGCTATGTCTGCAGCTGCTAAAAACAAGTTGGTTGCTTAGACTCTTCTGGTTGTTGTTGTTGCTCTTTCAGATACAGACGAGATCCTATTTATTCAAGCACTGAGTTAAATTAATTACGTAGCACACTAAATATATTCCAGGTCACAGAAACTTATACAAGGTTCCACGAGGGTACTGTTGGGGTCCTATAATCATAGGTAACCTGACTCTTCAGCTGATGATTTAGCGTTTTCTCCGTGATGATGAAATATGGCTCGTTTGATTCCATTTCCCCCCCCCATCCTTTTTGCCTGACCCTCCATCACCCTGCTACACGCTTCATCCACCTCTGCGCCCCCACTCCCTGTGCCCTTTTGTCCCGTTGAGTACGCCTCGCCCGCCACTCATCCCTAATAAACAAACTTAGGATAAAAATAGTAGGTTAATAATGCTAGTAATAAAATTTAGTATAGGATAATTTAAAATAAAATGGTTAGACTAACTATTAATTAATTAATTAACTAATAATTAAGTTAGTTTAGTAACTAGGTTAGTTTTTTAGATTAAATAAAACAAATTAATAAACTAAATAAAACATATGTTAAAACATTAATAATAAAATAAAAAATTAAATAAAACCAAACAAAATAAAACTTAAACAAATACATAATAAAACATATATAAAAAAACAAAATATATAAAACAAAACATAATAAAACAAAATACATATAAAAAAATAAAACAAAACGTAAACAAAAAACAAAAATAAAACATTATCCTAAGTCCTACCCACCTCCACGCATACATTCACATCAAACAAATTAAATCGATGGAGGTAAAATTTTCCGGACCCCCCCTCTCCATCCGAAGTTTAACGAGAGGGGGGGTGGTCCAGAATGGTTGTTTTATGAAACCATTCCTTGGACAGGTGTCAGCCCCACAATCCAGCGTACCCCCCCAAAAAAACCGCTTACCACCTCAAGGGGGGTCCAGAATACCGCCTTCCTAAGAAAAAACCGCTTTTCCCAATTTTCACCATTTTTTGCCTGTTCAACATGTCTTTTTCCAAAGGCGATTTTGGGAAAATGAAGACAGATTTTCAAAATCCGAGAGATATTTTTTCTCAGCACTTTCTGAAGAACAAAAACCTCTCTCATTTTTTTCACAGGTGCCACGAGCAGGGAGAATCGAAGCCATCTTCGAGGCCCTCTTTTCCAGTTTTTCATTTTTCCGTTGCAGTCCTGATTTTGCGGGAGATGTTACGGCCATATGGAGGCAAATTTTGTGAAACCGAAGGAGGTTTTTGTCCAGCACATGCCCATATACAATAACCTCCTTCATTTTTTTCCCAAGTGTCAGCGTTGAAGATAAAAAGATGTCTGTTCAGACCCCTTTTTTTCAGAAATTAGGCCCATCTTTCATGACGGACAGTTCCAAATTTTTGGGGATTTCTTGCTATTTTTGGCTGAGGCGGTTAAATATGACTCACACAGATTGTTGGGGGATATCCCCTATTTATTCAGAGGACTTTAATGTAAAGGGGTTGGACCTGGAGGTACCAGAGGGGAAGATAATATAGAAACATGATTTTCTGTTTTGTCAAGATGATCAGCAGTCTGTAAATGACTTTATGAATGAATACAAAGACACTTTTTCCAAATTCCTGTGTTGTGTTTAAGTGGTGAATTTTTCCCTTATGTAACTCATTATTTTCATATTTCACATAATTTTCTTTCTATATTGTCTATGAGAAGATAATGTGCAGGATTTGTTCTTGACACCCCGTGCTGGCTCTAAATGATATTTATGTTTTCTTTCAAGTTTGAAGTGTAGAATTCAGTTGTACTCTGCTCTACATTTGAAATGAATTTCAATCTCTTCTTCCTTTCCCATTCTATAAGCTCAAATAATCCACTTGCATGATTATCTTTCCTGGTTGTATCTTGTTTTAGTTATTCATTTATCTATCATCTTTACCATTGACTCCATGTCACCTAATGGTCCTTTGTGCCTTAACCAAACCAACTCAAAATCCATAAACAAACCCATTTTCTTCATAGCTAGCCTAATACTCTCTTCAAACAAAGTTATATCAAACAGAGAGATCCCTCTTTGAGTCTTGGAGGGCTAGATCCCTAACTCGAAGCGGTTTTGATGTTGTCTCTATGACTGCCTCCACAGCCTTGGGAAAATTACAGAGTGCTAACAGAATGGCGACCATACTGGGGAAATTTCCCCAGTAATAAATTTCAAGATCCAGATCTGATCATTGATGGTGGAAAGTGACCAGACACTAGAAGGTTGAGATCATTCACCTAGCAACTCGAATCAGCTCCAGACAGTTCCAACTCAAAGACTCCACTGGAGGAAGAACCTAAAGCATGGCCAAGCAGCCCAAAAAGACCAGGTACTCAAGCTCAAATTGTATTCATGATATTGTTGGTTTCATCTGCAATTACTTTCTCTCTTATCATGATCCTGGTCCAGAGTATATTGTTGAAATTCAGGATGATCATTTTCAACTTGAAGAGCTTCAAGAGACTAAACCCCAAATTGTAGATTATGTACATACTCATACACCTATGCACATCCCAGATGCACCTGTAGAAACCCTAGTGAGAAATAAGCCTCTTGCTTTATCTCCTACTCTTGCTAAACCTCTGGATGGTTGTGAGCCTCTTGCTTCACCTCCTGTATCTGCCAAAATCCCAAACAGATACAAGCCCCTAGATTTGCCTCCTATCCTCCATGACCTCCCTGCAAATTACACCAATAATTTGCCCAGGTTTGATGGAGAGAATGCCAATATTACTGCTGAAAAACACATCCAGAGGTTTGAAGATTTTCTTGACCTTTATGAGGTAGAAGATGACGATGTCTATATCAGGATGTTTGCCCTGTCTTTGCAAGGTAAAGTTAAAAATTGGTTTAGAAATTTGCCAGCTGCAAATATCAGAAATTTTCATCAATTTATGCAAGTTTTCCTAGATAGATGGGTGGTCATGGGAAATGTTTTCCTTATCCTAGAAGAGTATGACCACTTGAAAAAAAAGCCAGGGGAGACAATACATCAGTTTTCAGCCACATTCAATAAGGTATATCATGCAATACCTGCTGATATAAGGCCACCCCCAGGATCAGCTCACTTGCATTACCCAAATGCCTTCGATCCTGAGATGACATTTCAGTTAAGAGAAAGGAACACTGTAAGTCTTGAAGAAATGCAAAAGGTTGCAGTTAATGTGGAGGCCAACTTGCTGATCAAAAGGTCAAAGATAAAGAACAAAGAAAAGGAGCAGCTAAAGTCATCAGAAGCTAAACTGGACAGTTTGGCCAGTGCCATGGAAGAGATGATGCAGAGGATCAACAGGAATGATGAGCTTGTTGTCCAAAGACATCATGTTCCATTGACGGTCACTGTTCCCAAACATTTTTCTGTTCACCCTTGGTACCATGGTTTGGATAATGATTCTTTCATGTATTCCATTCACCATACAGTCGAAGATGAAGTTCAAAATCAGAGAGTGGTGGAAGATTCTCCTAACATGATATGCATGTTCAATGGCATTTCTTCCATGGATGATTTACCCAAGTGTGACCAGTATGATGATGATCATGAGGCTGAAATAGAGGTTGGTTCTCTTCTGGAACTAGAATGATTATTTTATGATATATGAGTTATTAGAGGGGAGATGTCCCTGGGGCGGGAAAATACTATTAGAAACTCAACAACTGATGGTCCAGAAGATCTTGGATCCGATGCCTGAGATGGTAGCAATCATTGGTCCAATTCAAAGAAACCAATAGCATGTTGTTGGCAGGAAGAAGATCAGTATGACAATCAATCTGCACATGGAAATTATGACAGCAATGATCAAAGTACAGAAAATCTCAAAGTAAGTGAAAACACTTTGCCCTTATGTTTCTCATCTTTTCAATTTATGGAAAGAAACTCTAGGCCAGTTGTAGATAGTGAAGATAGAAATTTATCTGATCAATCAGTTGAAGATGCCATTAAGGATATGGAGGTTGTTCTAAACCCAGAATTGCAACACTTTTACCTACTCTAAGTTTCAAATTCCAAATGAAAGCTTAAAGCCTGAGACAAATTATGAGTTAATCCCAAATAACTCTGTACCATTGTGCTTTAATTCATTTCAAATTTTGAAGGAGATTCTTGAACAAGTGTTGAAGGATAAATACATAAAAAGTTAGGAAATTTCATTTGAATCAATGGAACAGTCTTGTAAGTCTTTTCAAGATCCAATAGTTGATCGGTTGGATGACCTGTGTTGTCAAAGTCATTTTCCATCATCCAGCCATGGGATAAAAAGTTGTTATGATAGGGATATGATAAGACAGTCAACTACAGGGGTGTGTTCAACAAAAGCATCATTTCAAAACCCATCAGAAAAGTTGCAACCATGTTAGGAAGTGCATGAGGATGCAAATACCACAACTACAACATCAAATCATGAATTAGAGCTGGTTAAATTTGAATATCCAGTAATAGGTCAAGTTTATCTTGATCCAGTGGCTATTTATATGGAGAAATTGTTCATCACAGAGCCACAATGCATTTCTAGTTTTTATGTTATGTGTTGGGTTTATCAAGCTCCTTGTAATGAAGATCAGGATGAAAATCATTTCATGATACCTACGCTAGTTCTATTTCTGACATTGATTAAAAATATTGAAAGAGTAGAGCTAGTAGAGCAGTTGCTTGACTAGTTGCACTGGCATTATTGTATCATTTAAAAACAACAAAATTGTCAGTAGTATTGGGTAGGTAGGAGAGCATGAATAAGCTCAATATTCTGAGCATCTCTTTTTTAGCAGTGTTCATTTTGATTTGGTTTTCAGTTGCAAAGATCAAAACAGGTACAGGTTTCAGAATAAGATTTTGGGATTGGCCCAAAGAATAAAGCACCGGGCTGCATGTAAAGCGTTCAGTGGTTCTTGACACCTCCCGAGAGAGCTTCCATCCCCAGGTGGAGCCTATGTCGGGGTCCTATAATCATAGGTAACCTGACTCTTCAGCTGATGATTTAGCGTTTTCTCTGTGATGATGAAATATGGCTCGTTTGATTCCATTTTCCCCCTCCATCCTTTTTGCCTGACCCTTCATCACCATGCTACACCCTTCATCCACCTCTGCGCCCCTACTCCCTGTGCCCTTTTGTCCCATTGAGTACACCTCGCCCACCACTCATCCCTAATAAACAAACTTAGGATAAAAATAGTAGGTTAATAATGCTAGTAATAAAATTTAGTATAGGATATTTTAAAATAAAATGGTTAGACTAACTATTAATTAATTAACTAATAATTAAGTTAGTTTAGTAACTAGGTTAGTTTTTTAGATTAAATAAAAAAATTAATAAACTAAATAAAACATATATTAAAACATTAATAATAAAATAAAAAATTAAATAAAACCAAACAAAATAAAACTTAAACAAATACATAATAAAACATATATAAAAAAACAAAATACATATAAAACAATAAAACAAAACGTAAACAAAAAACAAAAATAAAACACTATCCTAAGTCCTACCCACCTCCACGCATACATTCACATCAAACAAATTAAATCGATGAAGGTAAAATTTTCCGGACCCCCCCTCTCCATCCGAAGTTTAACGAGAGGGGGGGTTCCGGAATGGTTGTTTTATGAAACCATTCCTTGGACAAGTGTCATCCCCACAAGCCATTGGAACACCCCCCCCAAAACCGCTTACCACCTCAGGGGGGGTCCGGAATACCGCCTTCCCAAAAAAAAACTGCTTTTCCCAATTTTCACCATTTTTTTCCTGTTCAGCATGTCTTTTTCTAGAGGCGATTCTAGGAAAATGAAGATGGATTTTCAAAATCTGAGAGAGGTTTTTTCTCATCACTTGCTGAAGAACAAAAACCTCTCTCATTTTTTTCACAGGTGCCACAAAAAGGGAGAATAGAAGCCATCTTCGAGGCCCTCTTTTCCAGTTTTTCATTTTTCCATTAAAGTCCTGATTTTGCGGGATCTATTACGGCCAGATGGAGGCGAATTTTGCGAAACCGAAGGAGGTATTTTTCTAGAAATCCTTCAGTTTTTTCTCAAGTGTCAGCGTTGAAGATAAATAGATGTATGTTCTGACCGCTTTTTTGCATAAATTAGGCCCATCTTTCATGGCGGACAGTTCCAGATTTTTGGGGATTTCTTGCTATTTTTGGCTGAGGCGGTTAAATCTGACTCACACAACTTGTTGGGGGATATCCCATATTTATTCAGAGGAATTTAATGTAAAGGGGTTGGACCTAGAGGTAACAAAGGGGAAGATAATATAGAAACATGATTTTATGTTTTTTCAAGATGATCAGCAACTTGTAAATGACTTTATGAATGAATACAAAGGCACTTTTTCCAAATTCCTGTGTTGTGTTTAAGTGGTGAAGTTTTCCCTTATGTAACTCATTATTTTCCTAATTCACATACTTTTCTTTCTGTATTGTCTATGAGAAGATAATGTGCAGGATTTTTTCTTGACACCTTGTGCTGGCTCTAAATGATATTTATGTTTTCTTCCAAGTTTGAAGTGTATAATTCAGTTGTACTCTGCTCTACATTTGAAATGAATTCCAATCTCTTCTTCCTTTCCCATTCTATAAGCTCAAAGAATCCACTTGCATGATTATCTTGCCTGGTTATATCTTGTTTTAGTTATTCATTTATCTATTGTCTTTATCATTGACTCCATGTCACCCAATGGTCCTTTGTGCCTTAACCAAACCAACTCAAAATCCATAAACAAACCCATGTTCTGCATACCTAGCCTAATATTCTCTTCAAACAAAGTTATATCAAATAGAGAGATCCCTCTCTGAGTCCCGGAGGGCTAGATCCCTCACTCGAAGTGGTTTTGATGTTGCCTCTGTGACTACCTCCACAGCCTTGGGAAAATTACAGAGTGCTAACAGGTACGAGGCATATTGGTCATCGTGGCACTGAGATCGCCTGCGTGAAGGAAAGTTGTGATTTGTGCTAGCATATGAAGAATGTGGAGAGAAAGGAAATTGTGAAACTGCCAATCAATGAGGTAAGTTACAGAGTTCACAATGCCACATGAATCCTCAACGTTGAATCCATAAATTTATACACATTTAAGCTGAAATCCACCAGCTCCACCATCGAGGAGACATTCCACTAATAGCCCATTCATTTTGCACTGTGTGTCGAATGATGTTTCATTGAGTTGATTGTAAAAACAAAGCTATGGCTCATGTTCATTTCAAGATGAGATATACCTTTTACACGAAGATTGTCAAATGCTTATTCAAAGTTAGAACACAAGCGCCTAATTTCCCATTGCCAACAGATGATCGATGTCAATACAAGTGTTAAGGAGTGATGAGCGTCATGCAAGTATACCGATATCTTCTTTCTAAGTTCGATCAAACAAATGTCGATTATTAAATAAGCCCAGATGACGAAAACATGTTTTGATTTGATTCTCTGAGTTTTTTAATATGTGCTCTTAATTTTCCTGGTTATTTCAAGAAGCGACGTATCAATTTTCGAGTTCAGAGCACCAGGAAGTTGTAAGTTTGAGACATCATGCAAGTACTATCATTTTAATGATAAGGTAGGATCTACAGGGCAAGCATAATTTAACTTCTTGTGGATTTCTAGAAGAGGCAGAGTATTGAGGTAAACTACTGCAAACCATGCCATTACAAAATCGACATTCAAAGAGGAGTTCAATGAGCATTCAAGATTTCAAGGCACAGGTGGCAGGGCAGATGGCAATCAAAGATATCATTTCCATATTTTTAGCATTAAATCAATTAGATTCAGATTTTAAGGCATTATCAATGGGACATTCCAATATTCTAGGCATCATTCGACCCCTTCAATGAATAGGTGACAGAGTATCAATTAAAGGTAGTTAATTTAAAAATTTAAAGGAGGATTGGCTCCAGATTTCTGGGCATAAAGTTAGCAGTCAATTGGAGAAAATCTAGATTCGATTTCATCTTCTTGATGATTTGGATTGTTTTTCATTTGTGGATAGGATTACATTCCTAAAGATATGTAATATCTAGGAGATTATAAATTGAAGGAGGACAATAGTTCAGGGGGGGAGACCCGAGAGGGTGAGGCCTGACAAGGAATTTGATGAGATAGCATCCAGTGAGTGTTATTGTAAGCCTGAGGGCATTTTATTTAAGTATTCATTTCTGACATTGAACATCCCTATGAATTGTACTATCATATTGTGATCTTTTCATTTTCCATTCTGCTTTTCCTCTTTCTTGAATGAGTTACAGACATTGAGAATCAATGACTGTCCATAAACAATAGATTCTTGAGCGGCAAGATTTGTTGTGATCTTCCTATTTCTTGTGTGCTTTGTTCAAGTATCTGTCAAATCCATTTTGCAGAGAGAATCTTTGTTTGGTGGATGTTCTACTATTTGTCACATTCTCCATTCTTCCATCCACCATCATATAAGTATTTTGTCTGATATGTAGTTCACTGGCCTTCAATCTAACAAGGTGTTTACTTGACTCCATGCCCAATGGTAAATCTCTGATCTAAAGTTAGTTTATTGTCCTCTTCCTTCCTCATTCAGTCTCGTTGATCCATCAAACCAAACCATAATCTAATTTCATCTACAAAAACTATTGCAATAACTAAAATGTGCTAGGCTTGACCCTATAGCAGTATAGGAGCAACTTCTAGCACTAACAAGATCTAAGCTAGCATAGGTTGTGTGAGATCTACTCTAGATAAATTTAGCCTTTATAATGCATGTAAGATACCACAAAAAAACTAGCTAATCTATGAAAGAAAAACAGAAAAGAAAACTAACTAAAACTTGGAAAGCAAGAACTGAAATGAGGAGAATGCAAGCCACTTGGGTACCCTCCTTTGGGCTTGCTTACAACGCTTAGATTGAAAGATAAGGAAGAGAAGTTTTTACCACTTTGAAAGGAGGTTCTTGGAGGTGTGTTGTGAATGAAATCAGGCAGCATGCACCTTTAACCTGGCGAGAACCTACGAAAATCAGTAAGTTATTGCTTGTTGATTTTGCTGCAACACACTCAAACAAAGTTAAGAAAATTTATGTTTTGCAACAGAAATTTCCCACATACAAAACCAAAAATTATAATTGATTATATTGACCTATCTAATGAGTTAGATACTAAAATCATAATATGAATAGAATAGAAAATGTAATATGAACAACTTATGAAGTTTCAGTGAGTGATGAGGGTAGATCCTTGCTCGAATATATGCCAACAACCCTCTTGAGATGACCTACGAATCTTGAACAAAATGTGAGAGAAAGAACATATAATGTGTAGCATGCATCAACAACACAACATAGTTTATATTACATACACATGCAAAACATATAATCTAACAATAATACTATTGCTAGACTTAGCCAAGTAAACAAAATTTACCTAAGCATATATTCAATATCGACAAAATATCCAAAATAATAACAATTTCACCTCACAATAGCATGGAAATCCAGACCAAGTCTTGAACTCTAGTGTTCCTCCAAAGCTCTTCTTTTATTACCGATGGAAGAGGTTGTAGCAACAAAGTTGCTCCAAGCTCTTCAAGAACAAGTGAACCAAAGCAATATGATAATGAGAGAGAGAAGGAGATGGAAAGAAATTGGTAGCATAACAATACGCAGAAGAATGGTGAGGAATGAGTGAGGGAGAGGTTTATTTTATAGCATGAGAGGCCAAAGAAACTCCTCTTAGATTTTTTAGAAATGTCAAAAATCCAACCAAGGAGAACTCAAGTCAAGGAAAGCACATGAGATTTTAGGTTTTGCAGAGAATGGAAAGTGGGATGAGTTGGAGGGTGAGTTGGATGCATGAGGGAGGTGCATTGGCCAAAGAAAGGCCCACGATTTTCTTTGAAAGAAATCTTCTGCTTTAATGTTTGATGTTTCCCTTTTTCACAAAGAGTGGGGGCGCAAGTTCCAAGGGAAAGCGTGTGGGTTGAGTGTGAGTGTGGGTTGAGTGTGTATGACACACTCTTAAGGTGACGTGGAGATTAGAGGAGGGGCCCATAACTCCATTTTAGAAAGAGTTACTAACCACATGTGGGAGGGGGACGCATTCCCCAAGGGGGGTGCAAATCCCAAGGGAGAAATAAATGAAAAGTGGGTAAAGAGGGTGTGTGTTGGTTAAGAATGGGTTGGGATAGGTTAGTATAGTCTCTCTTATCATTTGTCACCTTCACTTTACCTCAAATGCTCATTAATTACAAAATTGAAATTTTTCCCATGTCTTGGGTTAGCAATTAAAACTGCTTTTATCTAACTGAGACTCCTAAGTGGACAAAACCCTAGAAAAAATTGTCTGACTGAGTTGAAAATTGGTCCAAGGGTGTAGGGGGTCTCATTCCATTTATTTTGAGCACAAATACCCCTATCAAAAGCCCAGGGACCCAGTTTTTACATTATTTATCAAAAATTAATTAATTAATTAAATTTCCAAGCTTAGGAAATTTTAATTAATTAAAAAAAAACTATCTAGACTCGACGAAATTCCGTGAAAATTTTTGAGTTGTCTTACATGGTCATTTAAATCATTCCTAAACACTAGCTACTAGAGGATGACTTCATTAGAACGCCTTTCACCACTTTGGAGGATTTATTAATAGTGGGAGTGAAAAACTCAAGGGATGACATCATGCATGAGGATGTTGTTATTTTTTGAGATGCCCACTTCCTTGCTTTGGGTAGATTGTTGGAGGATCACCCTAGTCCTTGGGCCCATGTTGACTTATTCTTCACTCATTACAGGGACACTAGCGCATTCTTTGGGAGGGCGCACATTTTTTATCCCCTTTGGACCATACATGTGGCCCCCTATGTGTATATTTGACCATTTCTAATGGGCCACTCTTCTATTGGAGGATTTGAGGGCATTTTGTTCCCACTTGTTGTATCTTTCTCATGGTTTTGAGATGGGCTACCAATTTTTGCTCATGGTTTTGAGCCAACACAATGTATTCACATCTTATATTGAGGAGGCCTCTTACCTATATAAGGAGGATACCTCACTCATTTTCATTTGTTGAAGTTTATTGAAAAAACTTGCCTACCAAGTTCTTGTGGATCTATATTATTTTATGTGTTGTTTTAGGATATTTTTCAAGGCTTAGATAGAATAATTTCAGGTTTGTTGGAGGACAGAGCTACTACAAGGCCAAACAAGTGCATCTTGCTCCACTTGGAGGGGAAACTAAGTTATAGAGTTCTTTCCTTATTCCCTTTGACCCTTTGAGTTTTTATTATCTAAGGGATCTTCCCTCTTGCATTGGTCATGCTTTGATATCACCTTGATAGTACTTGGAAAGGATCCTTGGAGGACCAATCCCCCTGTCCACTCTTGAAGAGGCATATTAGCCCTATCCAACACTTGAGATGCTATCCTCTTAGGTGTCTTTCAACATTGACTCATATTCAAACCCTAAGCTTCACATAGATTTTGTGTAGTGACCCCATAGACCTTTTTAGGCACTGGTCTAGCCTTCTCTTCAACCAAAGAACTAGAAAAAATCATCTTTTCCCTTTTATTTCCTTTTACCTCTGTTTTTGCAATCTATGGTTTAAAAAATGTTTGATCTCATATTGGATTTCTAGACCTAAGCACTTTGATTGTTTTATATGACTTGGATTAGATATGACTTATCCTAATGATTAATATATGCTCTGTTTTTCATGTTGGCACAAGTATAAATTAGATCTGGTTTACATTGCAAATCCTTTTGATCTAACCCTAGATAAGTAAAGTGACTTGGATTTTGTTTATCTATAAGGTTGCTTTGGAATTCTTTTTCTTGGAAACATATGGTTCATTTCTAGTTTCACTCTCATTTGAATCCATTTGCAAAGGTTACATGTTATTGTTGAGGATTTTTCTTGGTCATTATGCTCAAACAATACTAAACGATCCCCTAAGTGCTTGAGGGCTTCACCAATCAAGCCCAACGCATTTTGTGATTGGACACTCTTTACTTACACTTGAGGTGGACATATTGATTTATCTTGGACTCAAGTCATTTTTGTGGTGATATGCAATGATGTATGGTATGTAAATTCTTTCACCTTTCATCTAAACTAACTTAACACATGATGGTAGTTATTATGGTATGATTGACAAGGGTTTCCATATGTTCAATTTTAGGACTACAGCCTGTGCAACGTCTGACTTCTATTATAGTTTTGAAACCATGTTAAAGCAGACTGATGCAAAAATGAACCCATCGACCTAATCAAATGTGCTAATGTTACACAAGTTAATCACTTCTTTAAAGGTTTTGAACACTGGTTATTTTACATAACTTACGGTTTATTTATTACTTCATATCACATACATTGAAACGTTGAGGAACATTGTTTATGGGAAGTCTTTGCACTCTTGATACTCACCTAAACATATAAATGAGATAATAGATCTGCACAATAATCTAATTTTTTCTTGAATGTATGAATATCTGGTAACGCTTTGACATATTTGACATCCTAAACATCTATTGGATTAAATCGATGCAACATATTTGACATCCTAAAAATTTACATGGTCACAGGTTGTTATGATGGTTACAAGTTGATGTGGCATTGACCACATTGATTTATTTGATGAGTTCTCTAGTTGAGGAGCCACACATCCCACACTTCATTGGTTTCTCTCCTTGGACATCCCACACATGTGGGATGACATCATGCATGAGGATGTGGTTATTTTTTGAGATGCCCACTTCCTTGCTTTGGGTAGTTTGTTGGAGGAGCACCCTAGTCCTTGGGCCCATGTTGACTTATCCTTCACTCATTACAAGGACACTAGCTCATTCTTTGGGAGGACGCACATTTTGTATCCCCTTTGGACCATACATGTGCCCCCCTATGTGTATGTTTGACCATTTCTAATAGGGGCACTCTTATATTAGAGGATTTGAGGGAATTTTGTTCCCACTTGTTGTATCTTGCTCATGGTTTTGAGATGGGCTACCAATTTTTGCTCATGGTTTTGAGCCAACACATTGTATTCACATCTTATATTGAGGAGGCCTCTTACCTATATAAGGAGGATACCTAACTCATTTTCATTTGTTGGAGATTATTGAGAAAAATTGCCTACCAAGTTCTTGTGGATATATATTCTTTTATGTGTTGTTTTAGGATATTTTTCAAGTCTTAGATAGAATATTTTCAGGTTTGTTGGAACACAAAGCTACTACAAGGCCAAACAAGTGAATCTTGCTCCACTTGGAGGAGAAACTAAGTTATAGAGTTCTTTCCTTATTCCCTTTGACCCTTGAAGTTTTCTATTATCTAAGGGATCTTCCCTCTTGCATTGGCCATGCTTTGAGATCACCTTGTGTTGGCCCTTGACCAATTTTTGGGAGATTCTTAGTCATATTGACCTATTTTGGGACTTTGACAACGTATTGAATGAGGAGTGCAAGACAAAGTGAAGATCACGAGATCTTGACCCACTTTTGGATCCTTTTTGGGTTTTGGGGAATATGTAATGGGAATGGGATGTTGGCCCATGGTTTTACCCATGTTTAGGCCTATTTTGTATGTATAAATAGAAGGCTAGTCAATGTAAGAAGAAGTTGAATAATGCATCTATGTGATGTGAATGTATGCTAAGTGCAAGTAGGGTCTGTAAGTGCTTTGTGCATGACTCTAAGAGACTTGCAGAGCTAAGTGAAGGTCCTTGTAACAAATTGTGGAAGGTTGAGTGCTGTAACGCAAGGAAGAAGGATCTAGTGAGCTGCGCAGATCTTTTGTTCTGTGCAGAGTAGGTTTTTGATGGCTCTGTGCTTGTAACCAATTGACTGAAGATAATAAAGAAGAAGAGTTGGTGAACGTAGCCCCAGGGTGGGGGTGAACCATGTAAACATTGTGTTGTCTTGCTTTGTGCTTGTCTTAATATGTTTATGTCTTCTTTGCTAAGTTCTTTGATGTATTCAGATAGATCTGCTTATGCTTAGTGCTAATGAAATGTGAAGATATTAGATTTGATCCATATGAATGTGTTGAGTGGTTGATCTACTAGATCTGACCTATCTATTAATGCTAAGTGCTTGAGTATGTTATATCAATGTGAATGTTGTGAAGCCCTATTTTATCAGCGAAGTGATTATTGATTGTATATTAAGGAATTGATAGTGCTTAGTGATTTATTAAGTATTGTAATCACAGATCTGTGTCCCAGCTAAGGTTACAGACACCTGAGTCTTGAAACCACCCCTGCCTCTACCTTGGGTGAGACTTCATCTACTTCGCAGGTGTTGCCAAAAGGGTCGGTAGTTAGGGCTTTGCTGGTATGATGTTGTAGCGTTGAACCCTAGGTCTTCCCCTGTGCCAACAAATGGTTATGTTGTCGAGACCTGAAACTGTGATTGCTGAGAACTGAGAAAGAAGAAGCTTTGTGCAAAGATTCGACCTGGGATTATGAAAGCTCTGTGCGTAGATCTATAACCTAGTGCACAGTGCCCTACTCGATTTATAAAGCTCTGTGCGAAATAAAGAAGCATGATCAGAAGAAAGGAGGTTGGATCTGAAGAAAAGAGGTAAGATCCATAAGCTTTATGCCTAAAGAAAGGTAAAAGTGGGAATTCTTGATTAAAAAGAGGTAAGATCTGCAAGCTCTATGCTCTGATAAAGGTAAGAATAGTTAAAATTTTTAGATCTAGAAGCTTTGTGCTCTGTAGAAGTAAGATACGTGGAAATTTTTGTTTCTAGAGTATGGATCTAGGTATGTTTAATAGAGTCTGTCCTAGTTTGAAAACTAGGGCATTAATAGATGAAAGAATATTTGATATGAGTAGATATGATAAGAATAGTAAAAGATATGTTATACTTATGCATAGAAAGAATGTTTGGACTAATGAATGGATGCAGTATCCCAGAAATAATTTATTGCAAGTTAGCTCCTATGATCCTAACGCGAAGTACAAGAGAAGCTAGGGATCATTTAAAAGAAAGAGAGGATTAACCCTCTGTTAAAGCTGCAGAAAACTAGGACATCTTGCTAAGGCATGCCCTAGGAGAAGACCTGGTTGTCTTTGTTGCAAATCTATGAACCGTGAAGTGTTGGATTGCCCTAGAATGATTTCTAAGCTTGAAAGTATGAATCTAAGACAAGAAAACCCTAAGGCAGATCCATAAAATAAGGCTATAGAAGAACCCCAGAAAGAATCAGAGAAGGTATTGGTACAGATGAAAGAAACCTTGAATGACCACAGACATGTTAGATTATCAGAGATCTTTAAAGACAAGGAATGCCTTGAAGCAAGAATAAGAGACTTTGACATTGACTATGTTCTAGATGAGGAAACACAGGTGAATATCATGACATAAAGAACTTGGGAAGCTATAAGAAGGCATACTATGATTCCTTCATTAGGAGGAATAGGGTTATTCAGAGGAAAACTAGTAAACCTATGTGGAAAGCTCACTCAGATATCTATGAATGTCAATGGAACTTTGACAGAAGAAGATTTTGAGATTATTCAATTTATTGAGGAACACGCCCCATTCACCATGTTAATAGGAAAACCTTGGATTAAAAGAGATCAAGACAGATGGAAAAAAGAAAAAGAAATTTTAGAACAGAAGAAACAAGAATTAAAATATTTCATGACTAGGTGGATTGAATACTTGATTGAAGAACGGGAGAATAGGTCAAAGCTATTTAACACTAGAAACCCAGATGTCGAAGCTGCAAGAACATTAGAAGACTCAAAGGAGACTGAAGTACCTATCTCGGATAAAGAAGAAGTATTATCCCATAACCCTAGGGAAGAATTTCAACTGTGCGAAGTGACTAAGACCACAGAAGATAAGAATCAGAATGGAAAACGAACTACCGAGACGAAGCTCACTGGGAGGAAGGCTAGAAAGCTAAGTAAGAAGAGAGATAAGTTTGAAAAGTTACAGAAGGTTTTAGAGGGAACTTCACAGAGAGAAAATTTACAGAATGGGAGCTTCGCCAAGATATCATAACAATGACACATGGCACTTCGTCATGGTAAGGCAATATAGCCGTTGGGACTGATATATCCGTTCGAATGTCGATCCGAAGAGGTTGAAAAACATTTATAGCTCGACACCAGACCATTGGACTGCACCATAACGAACAGAACAAGAGTTAATGAGGCTTCATACCCGTTACAAGCAAACCGTTTCCGAGTTACCTATTTATCCCATTGCGCCATGCACAGAGAACACTTTTTCTAACCAAGAATTTGAGCCCACGGACCAAGTGAATTGTATACAGTGATCATTTCCCTCTTGTTGTTTATTCTAGTGCAGTATCTGAGTTAATTGTGAACCTGATATTATTAATCCTGAGTGCGTATGTCCGACGAGCTCACTGCAGTTGAAGAATCAGTAACAGAAGTACTCCTCTACTTGATGACTGGAAGAGTCATGTCGAAGAGAGTATTGTCTACCAGTCTACAAGCATCATCGATGAGAGGACTATCGGCCTCTCTGTCCACTGCTTGAGCTGGACCATCGCGGCCCGTAGACGAAAAGTGAACCAAGCACAGAGACGATCTCGCGAATGCTAAGTTGATTTCGAGCATTTTACCCACCTATCTACCACCTCTAAACAATGCAATAAATCAAGACAGTGTGCCCAAAGACTTTGAGTACGAATTGGTCACTATGTACCTCCCGAAGGGGATACGCGTAGTTCGTGCATATCAAGAAAAGATAGCAGCGTTGAATTTTAGTGACTTCGACCTCAGTGACATGAAGGTCTACAACATGCTCGCCCCACATAAGTACCTGACCAGGATAAAAGGAAAGAATTCAAAGATAATTCCTCAGTCATGGACCCATAACCTCGCACAATCCACACTGCTCAACATCATGAAGATTCCCCACTTTGGAAGACACCAAGAAGTAAATGCATGCATCAAGATGATGTTGTCCTGTTATCATAGCGGATACTTGTGGTTAAACCACCGTATCATAGTGGATCCGACATTGATCAATCGGATCACAGGGATGAGTATGCAAGGCCCTGACCCACAAGATTTCTATCTCAGAAAAACCATGGATCACGCTTTAGCCCAAAGAATAAAATACACCTATGAAAATGTCGAGAAAGGCACGAAAGGCTACAAGGTAGCTTCTATCCAAAGCGGCGCAGTGCGCCTAGCCTGTCAATTGATCGCAGGAAAGTTAGTCCGCAAGAACCGAACCACCCAAGTTATTGGCTTTGTAGTCGACCTCACAGGGAAGTGCATAGAGGGCCTACAAATGAATTGGGTGAGTTACCTCGTGAACTAGTTGGAACTGGACTGTAGGGAAGCGCAAGATCAAGGATACAAATTCCACTTCAGCTGGCTTCTAATCCTGATTGCTTTCATCTCATTGGAGATGTCGGAAGGTGCGACCTTCTCGGACATCGAGCCCTTTGAACCTATGGCCTCGAAGTTCAGTATGTGGTGGTATTCCAATTTCATGAACAAGCAATGGCAGTCAAATGTTGTATTCCACACATATTACAGTTAACTGAAGTTAGCTATCCAGTCCGAGCCTCGCATCATGCCTAATACTCTTCACAGGTTTTGGCCTTTAATGAAATTCAGCACGGGCCACCATTTCATTTATATTACAGTGCACACTGATGAGCACAAGCAACAACTTCAATCTTAATATAAGCTGACAGAGGAGGACTTAGAAGAAATCACCAAAGAATGGTTGGCAGACCTCCTCATTCCAGTCGACCCTGCAAATATGTCCAACATTGACAGTTCGGAAGCAGTGCATGATACACCTAGACCTGGCAAGATAAAGAAGACCGAAGAGGTCCATGATTTAGACAGCGCATCCATGAAGACCGCTTCCATCTCAGCAGAGAAAGGAGGAGATGGTGGAGAGATAGATGGCACAGAAGTTGAACAAAATAAAGGCGAGGTTACACCACCTAGAGATGAGGAGGACCCCTCAAAGAAAAGGAAGGTTTCCCCTCTGAAACCTTCTTCTAGGAAGAAATCGAAAGCATATATGACCAAAATGCAGACCATCCTCACCTCCGACGACTTTGATTTCATCATAGCAGCCCTGAATGATGCTTCGTTGGAGATAGAAGAGAAGAAAGAAGCTAATCAAGAGGAGGTGTTCCATCGGATTAAGGACAAGATCCAAGGAGTGTAGCAGGCACTGCAATCCAGCCGCATAGTCTCCACTGTGCCTCTGTCAGCAGGAACATCAAAACTAGGAAATGAGCCAGCTCAACTCCACCACATCGCTGATACAGTTGAAGCTCGCCTTCGACAAGCTCAGGAAGAAACAACGCAAGCTACCCAGTATTTGGCACAAGTACAGGGAGACCTTGAAGAACAATGCAATACTGTAGAATGGGAAAAGATTGCTTTGCAAGTGAAGTGGGATGACAAAAAATCACAACTGCAGCAAAGAAAGGAACAGTTGCTTGTAGAGCAATTCGAAGTAAAGGAAATGGTTCACAGAGCACTTCGCTCTATGACAATCATAGAAGTAAAGACCGAAGAGCGAGTTCCACAACAGGTGTCACAACTTGAAGAAGTAATCTAGCAGCTCCAGCAGTGCATAGCAGACTTGGAGCTCCGCACTATGCCCGAGACCCCTCAAGATGTAAGAGACCAAAGGGAAGCAACTACCCACAGCGCAGTTGATAGACTAAAAGAACTTGCATTGGAGTGCAAGCAACTGAGTAACCGCAGCACCCAAACATATGAGAACCTCACCAAGAATCCAAAGTTACAGGCATTAGAGTCGCAGCTTAAGGAAGCAAAGTAGCATGCAGACACACTACAGATGCAGCTGAAGGCCTTGTTGACCGTGGAAAGAATGAAGTGGTCTTAGGAGCAACGCACTGCTTAGCAGTATATCCATACAATTCAAAGCAGAGTGATGGAATTTACTTTACGGCTTCAACCAGTACAAGATAAGGCATGCCAATTATTCACAGAGGTTGAAAGCCAAGGAGAAGAGCTAGAACAGGTTGTCATCACAGTAGAACAACACCTAGAAGGGCTCGTGAACGATGCACTTATCCATGATTTCACCGAGCAAGAGGTCATCGCACAAAAACAGGTTGAATCAGCTCGATCCAAGATCAAGATGTTCGAGGCAAAACTAGTTAGATCCGAGTGACTCAGGATGAGTCACAGGTGAGTGTTGGGGGCCTGTTGGCCCTTGTCCAAGTTTTGGGATATTCTTGGTCATATTGACCTATATTTTGGGACTTCAAGAACCTATCGAAGGAGGAGCGCAAGACGAAGTGGAGATCATGGGATCTCGACCCACTTTTGGATCCTTTTTGGGTTTTTAGGAATATGTAATGAGAATGGGATGTCGGCCCATGGTTTTACCCATGTTTAGGCCTATTGGTATGTATAAATAGAAGGCTAGGCAATGTAAGAAGAAGTCAAATAATGCATCTATGTGATGTGAATGTATGCAAAGTGCAAGTAGGGTCTGTAAGTGCTTTGTGCATGACTGTAAGAGACTTGCAGAGCTAAGTGCAGGTCCTTGTAACAGATTGTGGAAGGCTGAGTGTTGTAATGCAAGGAAGAAGGATCTAGCGAGCTACATAGATCTTTTGTCCTGTGCGGAGTAGGGTTTTGATGGCTTTGTCCTTGTAACCGATTGACTGAAGATAATAAAGAAGAAGAGTTGGTGGACCCCAAGGTGGGGGTGAACCACGTAAACACTATGTTGTCTTTCTTTGTTCTTGTCTTAGTATGTTTATGTCTTCTTTGCTAAGTGATTTGATGTATTCAGATAGATCTGCTTATGCTTAGCACTAATGACATGTGAAGATATTAGATCTGATCCATATGAATGTGTTGAGTGCTTGATATGCTAGATTTGACCTATCTATTGATGTTAAGTGCTTGAGTACGTTATATCGGTGTGAATGCTGTGAAGCCCTGTTTTATCAGCGAAGTGATTATTGATTTTATATTAAGGAATTGATGGTGCTAAGTGATTTATTAAGTATTGTAATCACATATCTATGTCCCAACTAAGGTTTCAAACACCTAGGTCTTTCAACCACCCCTGCCTCTACCTCAGGTGAGACTTCATCTACTTCATAGGTGTTGCCGAAAGGGCCGGTAGTTAGGGATTTTTTGGTGCGTTATTGTAGCATTGAACCCTGGGTATGTCCCTGTGCCAACACCTTGATAGTACTTGGAAAGGATCCTTGGAGGACCAATCCCCCCGTCCACTCTTGAAGAGGCCTATTAGCCCTACCCAACACTTGAGATGCTATCCTCTTAGGTGTCTTTCAACATTGACTCATATTCAAACCCTAAGCTTCACATAGATTTTGTGTAGTGACCCCATAGACCTTTCTAGGCACCGGTCTATCCTTCTCTTCAACCAAAAAACTAGAAAAAATCATCTTTTCCCTTTTATTTCTGTTTACCTCTGTTTTTTCAATCTATGGTTTAAAAAATGTTTGATCTCATATTGGATTTCTAGACCTAAGTGCTTTGATTGTTTTATATGACTTGGATTAGATATGACTTATGCTAACGATTAATATATGCTCTGTTTTTCATGTTGGCACAAGTATAAATTAGATCTAGTTTACATTGCAAATCATTTTGATCTAACCTTAGATAAGTAAAGTGACTTGGATTTTGTTTATCTATAAGGTTGCTTTGGAATTATTTTTCTTGGAAACATATGGATCATTGCTTTTTTCGCTCTCATTTGAATCCATTTGCAAAGGTTACATGTTATTGTTGAGGATTTCTCTTGGTTATTATTCTCAAACAATACTAAATGACCCCCTAAGTGCTTGAACGCTTCACCAATCAAGCCCAATGCGTTTTTTTATTGGGCACTCTTTACTTACACTTGAGGTGGACATATTGATTTATATTGGACTCAAGTCATTTTTGTGTTGATATGCAATGATGTATGGTATGTCAATTCTTTCACCTTTCATCTAAACTAGCTTAAAAAATGATGGTAGCTATTATGGTATGATTGACAAGGGTTTCCATATGTTAAATTTTAGGACTACATCATGTGCAACGTTTGACTTCTATTATAGTTTTGAAACCATGTTAAAGCAGACTGATGCAAAAATCAACCCATCTACCTAATCAAATGTGCTAATGTTACACAAGTTAATCATTTCTTTAAAGGTTTTGAACACTAGTTATTTTATAGAACTTATGGTTTCTTTATTACTTCATATCACATACATTGAAACGCTGAGGAACATTGTATATGATAAGTCTTTGCACTCTTGATACTCACCTAAACATATAAATGAGATAACAGATCTGCACAATAATCTAAATTTTTCTTGAATGTATGAATATCTAGTAACGCTTTGACATATTTGGCATCCTAAACATCTATTGGATTAAATCGATGCAACATATTTTGTAACAACTTGGATTTTAAGGCCAAAGTCTCTTTGGTTCAGGGGTTGTCTTATAGTGCTAATTATTGCATAATGTCTGGTTCCTTTTGTCTTAAATGGTGAACTCCTTTAATGCATGGCCATAACTTGATATACTTCACTACTGTTAGCTTCTCTATCATCATTACAATTCTATGAATGCCAACTTAAGATTGAATATAAGCATGGATATTACTGGAGGCACATGGTATTGTTTACTACCTGCTATCGCACAATTTGTACTTTGATAGACAGAAAGGTTAAAGGAGATCAAATTTTTGTAATTGGAGACTAATCCTATCATTGTCACCTCAATAGGATGTATCTTTCTATTTAGGGTGGTAGGCCCAGGGGAGACGTCCCCGGTGACCTGGGGGTTTGAGAAGGCAAGGTCAAAATGGCTAGATAAGGATCCACTCTCACAAGTCACCACCAATCAGAAAGTCCTAGTTTTATAACCAATGAAAAGATAATGTATCAAAATGTACCTGCCCAGAATAAAGCAACAAGAAACTATATATATTTGCAAGTACACTTGTTGGTTAGCACTTCATAAAACCATAGACTTTCTCGATAAAAGAAATTTGCTAAATATGATGAAGTAAATAGAAAATTGTAACAAAAATATTTATATGGAAATACTTCACATTAAATTCCTTGAAATAGCTTCAAAATGACTAAGAATCATTAACCATTGAACTCATAATACTAGCATTTGATAGAAGCAAACAAGACAATGTGTAAATCAACCTTTTCAATTTCTTTTATGAGCTTTTAATGCTGAATTTAATGGATGTAGCTTACTTTAGTAACATCAACAATATTGTTAGTAGATTAGGTTATCCTAGGGTTAGAAATGGTTAGTAGGATGCTCAAAGAATAAGTTTTGATAGTTGTTTTGATCAATTACTCAAAAGAGGACTTAGACTAGTGCTTTTAGGAAAAATGGAGTCAATAATGCAGCAACAAATGTTGAATAAAAATGACCATAGGAGAGTTAAGGACAAGAGAGATTGATTGATTGGAGTGTTAGTAACCCAAGGCTCCAATTGTCAAACCCTAAGGGGAAACTAGCTACTAAGGTGTAGGTAACCCTAGGCCTTAGTATATTTCCTCCCTCTTTAACTCAATGATGAAGCAAAATCGGCTAAGATGAAGCAAGTAAGACTAGGGTGTTGCAATGGCAAGGACCTAGCAAATGCTTCAAGAAAAGTGGCCTTTTGACAAGATCTAGTAGGTGAAGGCTTTTAAATCTAGGACAATAACATGTGCTAGTCTTCCTAGGGTTTAATCAATCAATTTCATGATCTTGAATGTAAATGCAAGATAAATAAAACTATAACCATTCAATTAAGAAGAATTGCAGAAATATCACTTACATTCATCAAGAATAATCTAGAAAATCCCTAGTTGAACACATCCACCAAGAAGCTTGGCAAAATAATCCAAATTTAGCCTTCCTCAACAAGTGCACCTAAAATTTTAGCCAAGAAACCCTAAGGAGGGTACAAATTTCAGTCCTCATAAGTGTGAGTGAAAGATGATCCATAATAAGAGTGATTTTCCCCTTATTTATACAGTACTAATGACCAGAATTAGGTAAAAAAGGCTGACATGGACTGTTACACATAATATCCAGTTTTTACATTAAATGTCATAATTAAACCCTAAAACAAACTGTAAAAGTGGCATTATGCCTTTTAAGGGTGAATTTAGGCCCTTTTGGGCAATGTTGGCCTCCTGGAGAAAAACGTTAGGCCTCCTTGGGCCTAAGGATCCTGCCACACGTGCCACTTGGCACACAACTGCCTCCAAAGCATCCAAAAATGTTGGGTGACATCATGGGTGACCTGGGTGACATCATGGGCCTTCCAAGGCCTACATCATGGTGGAAAGGACACAACCCCCCTGGGTCCAGGCCTTCTAGGTTGTCCCTGTGTTACACATTATTTTCATCATCCCTATGATCGTTAATGATGTAAACCTATATGTTTCCTTCAAAGGTGTCAGTGGCCTGAATTCCTAAAGAAAGAAGGGAGACAAACTTTTCCTGAGAGAAGAAATTGTCTTTTCCTTTGTAAAAACCTTATTTTTGAGGATTTTTGCAGACTGCTCTATATGTAGGGTGCAAAAATGTCTGATTTCCGCAGGCTGCACTATAGCTAGGCTGTGGAGTTTCCGCAGGTTTCTCTATAGCTAGGGTGCAGAGGCCTTCGTACGTGGGAAAAAACAAACATCTTCTCGATGCTTCTAGAAGGAGAATCTTCTATAGTGAGGTGGCCTCCAAACGGTTTGGATCTTACTCGCTTTCATGATTTAGTGGGATCATCCTAACCTCCTCACCTTATCCTCTTCATCTTATAAAAGGAGAGGAGCTCTCATGGAGAAGGTTAGATTGGCTTGTTATTGAGTTTTGTAGCTTGGAGTTTTTGGAGCTTGTATGTTGGCTTTGAGCTTTGCTTTGTCAAGATAGACTCTGAGTAGCTATCAGATCCATGGTCTCAGAATCCTTGGAGAAAGAAGTGTGTGGGAAGCAAGGAACTGTTGGAAGGAACCTTACGACATCAAGGCATATGTTTGTAATCTCTCTTCCTATTATTTAATATAATACAGTGGCATGCTTCTTTCCCATAGAATTATCTTTATTTTAATGCATAATTCCTTGATCATATGCATAGGTTGTCATTGAATATACTTTTGCTACTTTCACTTTGGTTGGTTTGTGTCTCACTGCAGGATCAGTATCACAATAGCACCGGAGCGAAACAGGAACAACAAAGACATAAGGAAGTGACATTTAAAGGTATGTCTCTCATCTTTTGTTTAGTAGTAAATTTTATGATTAGAGCCTAGGGAAAGCACCATGTCCTGTCATGTTTTGTTCTATATATAGGTGGATCTAGGGGGATCGATTCGTGTATGCACTTAACGATTAGCCCAATAAATAAATTGGCAAACATACTGGGGAACAGATTATTTTCCTAGTTTGTCTTTATTTCTTTCTTTGATCGCTTCGTTTCTATTTTCTGAGTCACTGGGAGATCCATCTTGACTCTCTGACTATTAAACTTCACTGGAAAAACTTCTTAATTTTTTAATTTTTCCATTTTTGTTTGATTTCCGCAAACTTCTTAGAGGGACAGTGCGACGAATTAGGATTTCCGCACCCTGCCTGTTTAGACCAGTGCGGAAACTCCACACCCTACCCATATCTGGCCTACAACGATCAAGGATTTATGCACTGCGTTATGCTTCCAGCCTGCGGCGATCATGAAAAAAATAGTTTTTTGGTGGTTTTCCCTACCCAGATCTGTGACATGGTTCTGGGGTGATTTGTTGGGTTTGATTACAGTCTACTTGACAAAATTTGAATCTGCTTTCAGCCATATTTGCCTTATTTTTTCTTTGTCGGATTTTGAAAGATTTGGTCTTTTGATTTCAGTGTCTTTTTGTTACAAAGCATCGTTTTTCTTTAGAATTGTTTAGTGAAAGAAAACTTCTTTTTCTAAATAAAATGTGTTAAAAGAGAAACTTAGTTTGGGTTGTTTTGTTTTGAAATGATTTGCTATTTTTTTAGTGTCTCTTTGAAACAAAAAATTGTAATTTCTTGCCTTATATTAGATTGGGGGCTTCCTTGCATTTGAAGTAGTGAAATTGTGTATTGGTGTACAGTCTCTTTTGCTCATTTCTTGAGAATCTTGATATTGATGAGTTTAATAAATTTTGGGACATTGTGCATCTGAGAATGATAAATGTTTTCTACTTCTCGTAGCATAGCTTTCATCGAAATGAAAAGATCGCATCTTCATCTCTTTGCATAACTTTCGAGTCGTTCAAAACACCATATTGTCCACGTCATTTTCCTCTTGAATAACAAAAGCCATAAAATAAAGCACTTATAAAAATTGATTAGACATTTTTATATTTTCTGGTAGCAAACCTACATTAGATTAGTTGTAGGGATTTGGAATAGGTGTGAAAGATAACTTTCCAAAGCTGAAAACAAACATAGAATCTTGAGTTAGGGAGTGGTGAAATCCACTTATTACATTTTGTCCTGGGAAGCCCTTCTAACACAAGGGTCACTCATGAGGTCGCATTGAGACTGATAGAGTTACTCACCCTGCTTTGTTGATCTTGGTGTAGAGATTGTGTGTATTATGTGGGTCACTTGAAGGTATACCCACAATGATGAGTGGAAGCCTTTCAAGTTGATTTCGGGCTAGATACCCTGCCTTTGCACGTGGATCGGACTGTTGACTATTTCCCCAGGCATCACTGTAGTAATTGGTAAACTTAGTGGCCTTTCTCTTTAGGTTATTTACACAAGGTGACTGTAGAGGGGCAAGCCTTCACGGTACCTGGAATCGACGTTGGCCAAACTCACTCGGGCTCCTTGGAGAGTATACCCATGATTATGTGTGGGAGCTTGCACCAGGGTGTAAGTCTGTTATCTCATCCCCTTCTTACTTTGTTCCCACGACGTTGGATTTCATCACCAACTAGTGTGCTCATTGTGAGAAGGTTTTGTTTGCTTGCTTGCTTACTAGATTTTTAGCATGTGTTGTTTGTTCTCCCTAGAAGAATCTAGGTTGGATATTTATTTAATGGCGTCTGTTCCCAGAATGACCGATGAAGGAACCCCTGTTCCAGGGGAACCTTTTGTTTTTCCTTCTTATGGGAACATTGCTCCTCCTCACATAGCTACTTTGAGCCTTCCATGTCTCACAATTGGATTACCAGTATGGTTGTTTTTCACTCAGGTAATTCTGAATGCAACTAGTGTTTCTATTGTAAACACTTCCCCCCAAGAACATCAACCTCATATTGATCCTTCACCTTCTTCACTAGTAAGATCTTCTTCACCTTCTCCACTTCCAAGGTATTCTTCCATTTCATCTTCTTCGTCGAGTGAAAGTTATGAAGCTAGTAACTTGGTGGATACGAAGAAGAAAAATAAACAAGGATCTAAAATTCCAGCCACTGTCGGGCGTGTTGGAAAGAAACCATTTACTGTTGATCATGATAGGAGTGTTGATGATGTCAAGATCACCCAAACAACTTGTAAACCCAGGTACCCTTGCAGGATTTGTAAGGGTAGCCATCTTCTTAAGGATTTCCCTGGTCTATCCAAGGTTATAGAAGTATGGTCTACACACCCTCGCCAACCCATGTTGTCATCCTCTGAACAACATGTTGAAGACCTCCCGTCATTTACTCAAAACACCCTTGGGAAGTAGAAAAGTAGAGTCAAGTTTCCTTGTAGGTTATGCAGAGGGAGTCATCAAACTCACCTTTTCCCTCATATGGATGAAGCCTCGAAATTACTGGAAGACATGACTGTTTCACCGCCTCAACTTCCAGTTTCTTATAGAAAGCTCTCTCTCAACCCACCTATAGTTGATGGAATGATCAATATAGCTCCCCCGTCGGTCAGTCTGGTTGATCATGTAGTCAATCTGGTCACATCCTTAGTTGAACCAGTTGACCAAGTGGTTGATCTGATCCCATCCTCGATCAATCCCACTCTCCCACCAGAGATTGAAAACCAAGTGGTCGATCTGATTCCATCCTCAGTCAATCCCACTCCCTTGTTAGAGAGTGCAACCCAAGCGGTTGATTTGTTTCCACCTGTCGACCCCATTCTCCCCTTGGAGAATGAAACCCAAGCGGTCGATCTGACATCATTATTAGTCGATCCTACTCTCTAGCGCGAGAGTAAACCCGATACTTCCCACATTTTTCTCGTTGATACAGAATCTACCGTGTCGGGAAGCATTCCTCCTTCTCCCATGGAACCTCCTCCAAGTAATGAAGCCATCCTTTTTAATTGGGGTGTGCTAACTGGGCCTCATCTTCCCTCTCATATTCCTTTCTAAATAACAATACATTTTTGTGGTTGAGACGTTCCTCAGACGCTGATAGATGACGGTGCGTCCGTTAGTATTTTATCCTTTATTGCTTGGCAGGCTTTGGGTTGTCCTCAGCTTGCATCGGTTACGCAAAATCTGTTATCTTTTAACAGAAGAACCAGTCAACCGTTAGGGACCCTTCCTCAGTTTCCTGTAACTTTGGGAGGGAAAATTGTCTTTATTGATGTCATCGTAGTCCAAGACCCCTTCGATTTCGCTTTACTCCTTGGGAGGGATTATGTCTATGCCATGAAAGATGTTGTGTCCACTCTTTTTCGTGTGATATCTTTCCCTCACAATGGAAGACTTTTGACTACTGATCAAATTTCATTCATCGGTCCTGACTGGATTACCTCCCTAAATGGTTCTTATATACAGACAGTATCGCCCCCGCCACATGTTCATTATGTGGCATTGTCTCCCATGCCTTCAACTGCGAATGCAGATGAGTCACTCACTATAAGTTCAATCTCTTATGACTTAGATACGGTAGTTGACATGGTGATCTCTTCGATAGGGTTTTTAGAAGTTGATCTCCTTACCCCTGTTGCGGCCCTTGACATGGTGTCCTTCCAGAGTGTTGTTCTTCCATCAAGTGAAGATCTCTTGGAAGCCAGGACTGAGTTTTGTCCCTTTACATGGTGTCCTTCCAGAGCACTGTCCTCTTGGAAGCCGTGATCAAGAAGAGAGTTGTTTGAGCATGGTTTTTTTCTTTCAAGCTCGTTAAAAAATGAAACCAGTTGCGAGGATAGTTTTTGCATCTCTATGGCAACCTCATTAAAAAATGAAACAGAGGTTATGAGCATAGTTCCTGTTTCTATGTCAAGCTCGTTAAAAAATGAAACAGAGGTCTAGGGATTGAACTTGGATTCTCGAGCATAGTTCTTCTCCTGTGTCAAGCTCGTTAAAAAAATGAAACGACTTCCCCCTCTCTGTTTGAGTCAAGTCCTTCATCTATTATTTGAAGCTTCCTTTCATTTTCCTTTGTAGTTGGATGAAATAAAGCTTGGGGGGCAATGCTTCCAACCTCTGGACTTCATGCTGAAGTTGAGTCACTAGCTTCTTAAGCTGGGGGCTAAATACCAACCATGCGTTGGGAAGTTGCAAGCATAGTTTTCACTTTGGTTCAAGCTTGTGTAAAAATGAAACCACCTACCTCAAGCATAGTTTCCTTTGGTTCAAGCTTGTGTAAAAATGAAACCAGGTCCAAGCATAGTTTCGTTTAGTTTTTAAGCTTGTGTAAAAATAAAATCTGTCCCAAACATAGTTTTTTTTTGTTTTAAAGCTTGCGTAAAAATGAAAACAATCTTGAGATTATGCTTTGTTCTTTCTCATGCTCGTAAATACATGAGAATAAGTTACCGAGCTTAGTCTTTTTTCTTTCTTATGCTCGTAAATACGTGAGAATGTAAACAAGTATACTTTTATCACTTTTTTTGGGCTCGTAAAGGTTACACGAAAAAGGAACCACCTGGAGTCACCTTTAAGCTCTTTTCAGACTCTCTAAACATGAAAAGATTGTCGAGTGATCTTGTTCTTTTCACGCTCATTAAAGTATTTGAAGAAAATGTCTATTGAGCGATAGTTTATCTCTTTTTAGGTCTCATCAGACTACTTTATGAAAAAGGAACTGAGAGAGTTCTCTTTAAGTGTTTTTCAGACTCTCTAAACATGAAAAACCCTCGAGTTTTCCTTCTTTGGACTCGTTAAACAAACATTGAAAGGCCCATATGGGACGAAACCACTCCTTCCTAGGGTTCATTAAACATACTTCGAGGGACTTGTCTAAAGGATGAGCTTACATTACAAGCATATGCTATCCTCCTCAAGATTGTGTAAAAATAAAGATGTACTCGCCATAAATGGTGGGGGAAAAATTGGGAAAGAATTATGTCTAAGCATGTATTCTATGGAAGAGTCACCTTTGAACATGACACCCTTTCACTTGCTTTGTGTCTAGGTTGGGAAAATCCACTTGTCTCTTGATCATACTCCTTTATAAGATTACAAATTGGTCTGTGATCCCTGTTGTTGAGTCAGTGATTCCAAGACAGTTGTCGTGTCGTCAATATGTTCAAAGAGAAGTTCAACTCGGAAATCCTTCTATTGCGTCGACCATTTATGCAGTCCTTAAGACTTATATTGCATCGGTCATCCCTGAGTCAGTCCTGAGTTATTGGTTACTCTGATCTACTTCAAATCTTGTTACCTGTTTCATGTCATTGATGGGGGATACATTAAGGCCCTCTTGTGACAAGTCTTTTCCTGTCAATTTCAACTCATTATCCAGGAATTAGACTTAGAAACTAATTGGTACCTTGGAACTTGCATGCCTCAATGGAAAGTTTCCTCTCTCTTGACAATGGGTTTTCATCATTTACCCCTGATCGAGAGATTCCGCCGAGTATTCGACCTCAACTCATTGATTCACATTCATTGGATTGTACTAGTGTACCTTGGGAGTCATTGACATTATTGGTGATTTCCCTTGCACTTGTTAAGGGTAATCACTAATGACTGGTAATCAAGTGGTTTCTACCATGTTCGACTTCAACACATGTAGATTCGTACTTAGAGTGGTGGAGATGAAGACCTTGAATATTTTCTCACAGATTCAGGTTGCGTTGGAGTATATTCAGTTTGTATTGTTGCATAGATCCACCTTGTATGTCTTGTGGCTATGTTCAAATTTGAGTCTTTAACACATAGATCCACGGTGTATTTTTGGTGTCTATGTTCAAATTTGAGTCATATTGGCATGGATCCACAGTGTATGTTTGGTGGCCATGACCTGTCTTACTTGACATGGATCTTCACATGTCAGCATTTATGCTTTGAGTCATTTGTATTCTGAGTATGGGAATGCCTACCTCAGTGATGATATATTATTGTACTGCATTTCCTTGTTTGTTGGAAAGTTTCCGACTGACTGTTCCTTGTTCCCTACACACACTCAACAAAGTATTTCAGCTATCACTCTGTTCTAACTTCATACTTTGGGGAGCTCTCTGTTACACATTATTTTCGTCATCCCTATGATCGTTAATGATGTAAACCTATCTGTTGCCTTCAGAGGGGTCAGTGGCCTGAATTCTTAAAGAAAGAAGGGAGAAGAACTTTTCCTGAGAGAAGAAGCTGTGTTTTCCTCTGTAAAAACCCTATTTTGGAGGATTTCCGCAGGCTGCTCTATATGCAGGGTGCAAAAATGCCTGATTTCTATATATCTAGGGTGGGGCAGCCTTCATACGTGGGAAAAAATGAGCATCTTCTCGATGCTTCTAGAAGGAGAAGCTTCTATGGTGAAGTGGCCTCTGAACAGTTTGGATCTTACTAGCTTTCATGATTTAGTGGGAGCATCCTAACCTCCTCACCTTATCCTCTTCATATTATAAGAGGAGAGGAGCTCTCATGGAGAAGGTTAGATTAGCTTGTTATTGAGTTTTGTAGCTTGGAGTTTTTGGAGCTTGTATGTTGGCTTTGAGCTTTGCTTTGTCAAGATAGACTCTGAGTAGCTATCAGATCCATGGTCTCAGAATCCTTGGAGAAAGAAGTGTGTGGGAAGCAAGGAACTGTTGGAAGGAACCTTACGACATCAAGGCATCCAGTTGTAATCTTTCTTCCTATTATTTAATATAATACAGTGGCATGCTTCTTTCCCATAGAATTATCTTTATTTTATTGCATAATTCCTTGATCATATGCATAGTTTGTCATTGAATATACTGTTGCTACTTTCACTTTGGTTGGTTTGTGTCTCACTGCAGGATCAATATCACAAGAGCATCGGAGCGAAACAGGAATAACAAAGACATAAGGAAGTGACATTTAAAGGTATGTCTCTCGTCTTTTGTTTAGTAGTAAATTCGATGATTAGAGACTAGGGAAAGCGCCATGTCTTGTCGTGTTTTGTTCTCGATCTAGGTGGATCTAGGGGGATCGATTTGTGTCCGCACTTAACGATTAGCCCGATAACACCCTAGTGAAACGTCCTCCTCTCTCTCTAGTGCAATCCCCTGGTTTGTCTCTGCCCCTGGTTGGGGTCTCATCATCCATCAGGTGGGATTTTATCCCTATGGAGGTCTGAACTAATCATCTCCTCATATGTACCTGTCCATCGGGTGTGGCCCAACAACATCAATAAATATGCCCTCCATGGGCTCATAAGTCACATAGATCATAGCAATGTCAATCACATCTAATCATCAAGTTATTTAAACATGTGCATGAAACCCCATTTACTTGGACAAGTGCTCAAAAACGTTATGCTATTCTACAAGCCAAGTTTGGAGGGGATGCTAGGACGTCCTATTGGGGTAGTGCTCATTGGATGTGGGATGTTCCCAGGTGAAGACAAATCCAGGCCATGTGAGTGGATGAGGTGGTAAGGGATGTTTGGGCAATGGGTGCAGTGATAGCAGGGAAATGTATGGCTTGCCTGTGGGTGCCTCTGAAGAGGGTGAGCTACACCTTGTCATGGATGCAAATGTTTCCAAGCCCATTCATGCCTTTTATATTTTATTCTTATTTCTTTTTCTTTCAAGAGGATAGTTAGGGGACACTACCCTGGCATGGTGACCAGTGGTGGCAATGTTACCCACAAGCATTTCACGGAAATGAGAAGGTTGGCTCGTGATGAGACCCCTTTTCTCTTAGATATGCCACCAAGAGCCACTACCCTGGCATGGTGACCAGCTGTTGGTAGTGTCATACCGCTACATTCCCATGGACCTAATAGGCTGGCTCGTGATGAGACCCCATATCCTCCAACTAGGTCTTGATTTATTATTTTTTATGGGTCCCTCTATTTCTTGCTAAGAAGATTTTTATTTCTTTCTCGGAGATCCCTAAGCGAAGCATCTCAAGGTTTCATTCTTTTGGATTTTTTCTTTTTCCATCTACTTTTACCCTCTGGGCCTTTAGCCCCTTCTTCCCACAAGGCAAGGTACAACCCTTAGATATTTGGCCAACCCAATGCCTGGACCAATGTAATGGGATGGATGAGCTGGAAAAAATATGAAAGGTGGTAAGTATCGTGGGAACAGACGATGACCTTTCATGAATCCCCCTAGTGGCAACTCAAACCCTATGGAAACAATCTTACTAGGGAATCATGTCATTCCCCCCAGGTGTGGTCAAGTGGAAAGGCATAAGGTACAAGCACACGTTAGAAGCAAAAATAATTAAATGCACATATTCAAAATTTGAGAATCAGAGTGACACATACCATGATACCCGGACTCATTACCTCCTGGAGCAAGACCCATCTCTGCTACAAGACCAAGCCGATGTGATGGATGTTGCTACTGTTGAAAAAGTGGAGGCACTGAAAAGAAAAGGATGGGCCCTCTAGGACCATGCTCAAGTCGATCTAGCTCCCAATACTTCATATCTAGGACATGTGGGCCTCGAGACATAATCTCCTTAGTTATCCCTAGGCTAGGGGATAACACTGCCCATTTTCATCTTGGAATGCTCTAAATGAACCCTCTTTGATAGTTATTTTTACAACACATATATACTACTGTGGTAGATGTGCCTTGATGCCTTTGAATGTTGTGGATGCATGCTATTAAGCATTGCGTGTTCCATCACTATTGAATGGTTGTTATTGCACTCTTGATGACTTACCTCTCATGATGACAACTTATCAAAAGGTGTTGTGGTAAAGGAGTTTGAAATGCTCCATTACATACTCGTATTGGATCAATATTTTATGGGGGATAATGTGATCTAGATACACAAAGGATATATTGTTCCTGATCACTGTTTTCTTGATGTTTGCCATAAATTCACTGCCCTAAAACTTGTGGTAACTAGTGACCTCTGTCATGATATAACTTTTTTATCATTGTCTTTACAAATGATAGTGTTGGCTTGGTTCATCATGGCATATAAAATCACTTATAGTCTCTTATGGAATGATGTCTCTCAACCTGTGTGTAATGTCCCCCACCTCTTAGAGAGGTGATGAGGAGACTCAGTGGCCTGGGCACCCCCACTAGGTCATAGTCTCACACTAAGGGGGAAAAAGTCAAGAAGTTAAAAGTTATATTTTTAAGTTGACTTAAGAAAGGAAAAGGATAAAGGAGTAAAATATAACTCAACAGAAGAATAGAAGATTAACCCTGGGAGTTAACCTAACTCAACAGAGAATTAGAAGGAAAAGTATAAGTAATAGGCTGGGGTGCACCTATTATTCATTATGGTGTTGGATTAGCATTTGCTATTGCTCTTGAGCATTCAGTTTGGGGGTTTTGCTGTACAAACCCTTGTGAGCAACTCAGTGGTGAAATATCCACTCACCTTGTTCCACAGCTTGGTCTCGGGGATGAAAGACTCCTCCACACCATTCT
>JASDQU010735509.1:274018-293224 GCA_032191745.1 Picea mariana
AAACTACGTAGCAGGACAACAAAAAGCATGGGTCAGATGGTTACATTTGGGAGAATATTGCTACAACACCACCCAACATATGTCCATTGGCATGTCACCCTTCAGAGCTTTATATAGCTATGATCCTTTATCATTTGTGGAGATTGCATTTGGTGACAACAGGGCTCTGATGGTACAGGATTGGATACAACAGAGCCAAGACATTCTCAGGGAATTGAAGGATCATTTACAGAGGGCACAAAACCAGCAAAAGGTCCAAGCAGACAAGCACATAGTTGATTGTACCTTTGAAGTTGGCGATTTAGTCTATTTGAGGTTACAACCATACAGGCAGGGCTCCATTAAGAGAAGCGGAGCGGAGAAACTTCAGCCACGTTTCTTTGGACCTTACAGAGTCAGCAAGAGGATAGGGGCAATAGCTTATGAGTTGGAGCTTCCACAGGGTAGCAAAATTCACAACGTCTTCCATGTCTCATGCCTTAAAAAAGCCCTCGGTCAACACGTCATGCCTATTGAGGCATTGCCTCCCATGGATGAGGAGGGACAACTTGTTTTGATTCCAGAGGAGGTGTTAGAAGTCAGAGAGAAGAGGCTCTGAAACCGAAACATCAAGGAGTATCTGATCAGGTGGAAGGATTTACCCATTGAGGATGCCACTTGGGAGCAGGAGCACGTGGTTAGAGAAGCAGGTTTGGAATTGCTTGAGGACAAGCAATTTCAAGCATGGGAGACTGTAATGTCCCCCACCTCTTAGAGAGGTGATCAGGAGACTCAGTGGCTTGGGCACCCCCACTAGGTCATAGTCTCACACTGAGGGGGGAAAAGTCAAGAAGTTAAAAGTTATATTTTTAAGTTGACTTAAGAAAGGAAAAGGATAAAGGAGTAAAATATAACTCAATAGAAGAATAGAAGATTAACCCTAGGAGTTAACCTAACTCAACAGAGAATTAGAAGGAAAAGTATAAGTAAGAGGCTCGGGTGCACCTATTATTCATTCTGGTTTTGGATTAGCATTTGCTATTGCTCTTGAGCATTCAGTTTAGGGGTTTTGCTATACAAACCCTTGTGAGCAACTCAATGGTGAAATATCCACTCACCTTGTTCCAAAACTTGGTCTCGGGGATGAAAGACTCCTCCACACCATTCTAGTCTCAGGGCCAGCTTATCGAGGGAGGTTCGATCCAGCTTATCCTGGGGGCCTGGGGCCATTCCGACAGTTGGGTTTTGTTTGCAGGGGGAGGACCATCAGTTTGAGGGTTTTTCTGGAGGGTTATCATCATTCTACATTTGTCTGCATATTGGGACGTCGTGGAGCCATAGGGGACGTCCTGTGATTCAGTAAAACTCAGATCTAGGGAGATCTGCTTGAGATTTGAGCCCGAAACTTCTCCCATGGGATTCTCATAGCCCGATCTATATTCTTGGAGAGTTTCAGAGCATTTGGAGGCCTCCTTCATCAGGGTCAAATCAGCTAGGGTTTCAGTCATCCAGTGGGGCACACCATTTAGTGGAGAATTCAGATCTACGGAGTTTGAGAGTGGATTTGGGAATTTGGACATCTGGGTTTTCCTTACAATTTCCCGATCTATCATTTGGCATATTTCTCGGGATGATTGGACACTTTTGGTAGCAGGGCAGAATTATTCAGGAATTCAACATTCTAGCAGGACGTGGCACTTTCCAGCTTGGAGGTTGATCTGCTTGATTTAGTCTTCATTGTATATCCAGCCTTTGGAGGCTTATTTTGTATTGTCGAGAGCATTTTGTAGCAGCTCATATATATTGCTTGTACGTCTATCTGAGGTTTATGCCAGATTGGCCATCTATTGTATTGATCTTACATTGCTCATAATAAAAAAGTCAAATCTTTGCTTGTGCTTCTACATCTTGAATATATTGTGATCTCTATGTGTTGATGAATCTTGTATGCACCTAATAACTCAATAAATTAGTAGTAGTTAGTGATTCCAAGAAAGAATTTGGCTTGGGATCATTACACTGTGGAAAAAGGTTCTTGAAAATAATGTCTGGTGGCACATAATCTGAGCACATAATTCTTGTTGAGAATTATGTGGGATGACACATCTTTGATCAGTTTATTGGATGATATCATAAGTTTGTTGTTTTCCTTGTCTGAGATAATACACCTTGTTTAATCACTACAAATATTTAAGTATATGATCTCTTGATAATGACAAGTGATGCTATGATATGTGAATGTTTTGTCACTAGCATATGAGAATTTGAGAAAGATTTACCTTCCATGTTTCTAAGCATGATTAAATGAACACATTGGTTTAAGATAAACATTTTTGAAGCTTGTTCCATAATTAATTATTGATCTTCCTACTCGTGCATACTTAAGCTTGTATAGTATCCTTGAGAGTGGATAGGGCCACTTTAAAATATATGTAGTCAAATCAAGTTTTAAAGCCTTTCTTCTTTACTCAACGATTAGACTTAGCTTGACTCTTAGGAATACCCTCCTTAGGTTAGAAACCCTCTTCCTTACCCTTAAAGTGAAGAGGCAAGGCCACTGAGGTGATAGTGGGTAGCTTGCCTAGTAGTTTCCCCTAAGGTCTCCTATGCAAGGTAGGACTTTCCCTTTAGCGAGAGTTTGAGCAGTAACACACTGTTCACTTTTACTAGAAACCTTAATTTTCAACATTTACAAAAGAACAGAAAGAAACGCTCGGAAATTTATTAGTATATGAAAGACTTGAATGACAAAGAACTCCACAGTAGCATGAGACCTGCAAACCCAAAATTGAGAACTGTAAGTTGTAATAATTACTACAATGACATAAATTGTTTCAAAAACCTCAATCAAACAAACCGAACAGAATTTGCTACAACATACACTATTCAACTTTACCAGAAATCACCCTTATTAATCAGAAGATCCCTTAAAAACATACTATCATGGTGTCATAAATAAGGTCGGAAAGCATAACTACAATTCTCAAACCTTTCTATCAGCATTTACTTTCAAACTTTAGACATTGTCTCAATAAATTTACTAAATTTTGGATATAGCGTCTCATTAAACGAATGAGTGTTTCTTCATACTTACATGGTAAAGTAAATATTAATTTTTTAATCATTTTTAAAATATGTGAAATCACTTTAAAAACCATGCAAAACATAATTTTAAAAATTAAGAAGCATTATTGTGTAAGAGATCACACTAATTAATCAAAAGCTCCCTTAAATACTTACTATCACGGAGTGATATATAAGGTTGGCAAGCAGAATAACGTTTCCCAAGCCTTTCTACCAGCATTTACTTTCAAATTTTAGACACGGTGTCTCAATAAATTTACTAAACTTTGAATATAGTGTCTCATTAAACGAATGACTGTTTCTTCATAATTACATGGTAAAGCATAAAAAAAAAAATCTTAATTTTTTTTTAAATATATTAATTTTTTTAATTAATTTTAAAAATTTTGAAACCATTTTTTAACTAACAAAATTTAAATTTACCAACAATAACTTTGTAAAAAACATAATTTAAAAAATTTAAAAGTTGAGAAGCATTACTGAATATATACCCGGAAAAAACGATGACATCCGAACCCTGTCTGACGCCACCCTGCTGCTGAAACTGAGCCTTCTAAGGTCATCAACATAACAATTCATGTGACATAAATTGTCTATGTTTAATCTTGGACAGACCCCCACGTCCCGTGTATAAATGATCCCGCAACATTAATATTAAATTTAGTACAGTTGTCAGGTTGCATTAAAAAAAAATTTCAATCTTTTTCAATCTCAAGAAGCCAGTCTTGGGTTCAGCAATAAGAGAAAAAATAATAAAGTCCATAAATAAATTTAAATATTTAAAAATAATAACAACATTTAATATGTAATTTGTAATAAATAAATTTAAATATTTAAAAATAATAACAAAATTCACTGTTATTTTTTTCAACTAACAAAGTAATAGCTAGTCAATGAAAAATTCTTCATTACTATAATCTTAACTTGGAAATTAATAATAAATTAAGTTTTTCTTTTAACCATCAATATTTTATTAATTTATATAAAATTAAATTAAATTAAAATATTGTAATTTTTTTAATTAATAGAAATAATCAAAATAACAAATTAAAAAAAATCAACCTTGCATAAGATTTTTGCATTTAAACCTATAAAATAAATCACTTAAATTAAAATTCAAGAAATAATCATAATGGTTATATTTATTACACTTACCTTTATTACAATAAAAGCAATTTTTTATACATATGCATTTAGAAGGAGAGAATCAATTTAATGACTAGAAACTAATGAAAAAATAATATTTTTTTATTAAACATTTATATTTATTAAAATTAAAGTTTGTATTTATTAGATATTTATATTTATTAAAATGAAAGTTTATATTTATTAGATATTTATATTTATTGAAATATTTTTTAAGATGATAAATTTTTTTCAAATTTATTTATTATTTGGTATTAAAAATAATTGTTACTTATTGTTATTTATGAATGTGGGTTGATTCATCATTGTTATTTAAGAAAAACAAAAATATTTAACTACTAAAACTACCACACTTAAAATATTCAGTTAGTAGTTTATAAAGAGGTAGATTTTCAGTCCTATGCATGTGGATCTTGCACTGATAACCTGATATCCAGTTTTAGATGATCTTAGTGCATAACCAAAAACTAATTTCAACCTAAATAAGATTTGCAAAAAAACCAATATCTCTTTAATCATTTGTTGAAACTATCTCAATTATATTCTTTTTAATAATATTTAACCTTAATTTCACATATGAAATTAAATACTACTCCAATTACAATTATTTAAACTTTTAGAAAAAAAAAATATTAAAATAAAACTTTACTTACTACTTTATGTTTATTAAACACTCATTTTAATGAAAATAAAAAATAAATAAAAACTCGCACGATAATTTTGTGGCTATGCAGTTTGAGCAAGATGAGTATCACGTGAATGCAATGACTCAAAACTAATTTATACGATTTTACCCCATCTTTTGTATTCATTACACGTTCATATTTATTAAAATGTTCACTAATTTTTTTTAATTTTAAATATGAGAATTTTGTACCCACGGAATTTTAAATATGAGAATTTTGTACCCACAGATTTGGCGTGAACAATACACATTATTAAAAAACGACAGAATGAAAGCCAGGTTCTCTTAAAGCACTCGCCATTTCACAAATGCGTGTTGAGTGAACATGTTAAGATAATTAGTTGGTTTTAAATATTTATTTAATTTAGAAAAGAATGTATTGGTATAGAGATATATCAATAGGGAGTAAGTTTTATTTGGCAAGTAGGAGGAGGGCATATTGAGGGCTTTACCTGGAGCTATGAGGACACCTTGAGGTAGTGGTCGAACATGTGGTTGTACTCAGAGATACTATAATAAATGGTATCGTGACCCGTGCACACATGAGTGGATCAAAGCCCACCCCCATGTCCTTCAACTTTAAAGAGCACCTGAGTGGGTCCAATGGTTAAGAACATGTGTTATCTCTGGGGAGGTCACAAGTTGAAGGTCACAAGTTCAAAACCGGCGGGGGGTAGGGATGCTCATATTGGTGTATTAGTATGTATATTTATAAGAACATATATAATTTTTTTAGGGGCAAGTTTATAATAAAAAAAATAGAGTGAATTTCAAATTTCTGATTTAGATCTACCATGATGATGATTGTTGTATTAGATCTACCATGATGATGATTGTTGTATCAAAAAATAATAGAAAAACCTAAGTAAGTTTTTTCATCATCTAAGGAAATGGGATGTCATGGGGTGCTTCCAGCTAAGAACATTAGTTTTTTCTCTATTGCTATGTAGTCATGGACATGCTTATAGTCTAATTATGCAGGACAAGTGTGTAGGTTATGTATTTTTTCTTGGAGGGAGTCATATTTATGGTTTAACAAGAGAATAATTGATTTTAAGTTTATGTGGTGGGAGTGGTTCATAGAGTTTCTCTCAAAGTCCACACTCCTTGATATGCTAGTATAGGTCCGTAATGTTCTTATATGTGGTAATTCTAATATGGGAGATTCCTATGTTTGGACTAAGTTCTCTATCTTTTTATCCACACTCTCATCCCTAATGTTGCACTTGTGTTGGTGGACCTTGTTTTCAAGTTTTTCTAGTTGTTGCATAATGGTCGGCTTGAGCTTAGACTTAACCCCTTTTGCCAGGAGCTTGGTATTCACAAGTTGTCTACAAGGGTATGGAAGAGTTGAGGATTTTCCCCTTCTACTCTAAGCCATTAGAGGTCTTTCCCTAGATGTTCTCTTCGGTGGTGCATCCTCCATCCCCTTTCTTTGGTCACTAGGCATAGACTAGGAATTCAAGGGAGTGACGTCCATGTTTCTCCTACTAAAATCTCTCAACCATATTGTTTATGACAAAAAGAAATTATTACAAGATCATAGAGTTCTATATTAATGACATGGTCTAAAGGCTTTACAAATTAGTCATTTTCCACTTGCTCAAAATAATAGGAAGGGAAAGTGGTATTTTTGGCCTAAATTTTGGCAAGAATAATTTTGAATTGATGAAATTATAGCTATCAAGTTAATAATGCAAGATTAGGTTGGAATAAGAATAATGGAGTGTTAAATCTATTTCTACATTAACTAAAAATAATTTAGTGAGCACAACATTGTAATTTTGACAAAATTTTCTTAAATAAATTATGATGATAGTAAATGAAAAACATCAAAAATATGAAATGTTTAGCCTTCTTAAGCATAAAATTCTAAGAAAAAATTAACCACAAAATTTTTCATATTTTTTTATCTAAATACTATTTAAAAGCTATATATATATATATATATATATAATATTAATTTTTTAATTACCCTCGATGGGGTGACACCCAGCACATCAGTGCCACATCGCATAGAGCTAGGCCAGGCCATAAATAAGGCAGGTTGGCTCCCATCCCCTTGTCATTAAGTATGGGAGCCAGCCTTAACCACCAGCCTCACGCCATGGGACTGCTCCCTCGCGTGAACAGACTGACGACAAAGACAATAAATGTTGGGGGGGTGATAATGGAACCCGTCTCGTCGCTCCTCCCTGTTATCATCCAGACATGCCTCAACTCTCCCCATTTCGCCTTTAGCTTGCACCAGGCTAGCAATTTCGTGCTCTGGTGTGGCCATTGGAACACCCCCTGCAATTTAGCCATTCGAATTGTCATCTCCATGCCAAGGGAGAGGGGAAAGTCGCGTCGCGGCCCTACCTAGTACACCTTGGCTGCGAGACAGAGGAGACAACAGCGACTGGAGAGAGCGCTCTCCATGGCTCGAACTCAGAAAGTTCAGACAACTCGCAAGGAAAGGATGGCCTGGTCACCTCCAATGGCGTATGTGGAGGAGGTCATCCCGGAGGAACCCATACAAATTCCTCCAAAGCCTCTTCTTTTCACAGTGCTAGAAAACTGGGAGCCTCCAAGCAGCTTCCATGAGGAAGACACTAAGGCAGTCACTGTGGCGCACCAAGAAACCAACACCATGGAGACACAATTGGAGGAGTTCCACATCTGATACATCGAGGAGGAGTTCCCAGAGGAGCTCCTCCATATGGCCTCTCAGGATGCTGCACTCTTAGCTGGCTACAATTCTTCCAGAGCCATTGAGCGCGATAAGGACCCTGGGAAGCAAGCAGGAGAACAGGGACAAAGCATGGCAGCGGAGCAACATGATGGAGCGACAACAAGTGAGGCTACGGAGGTTGAGGCAGGTGGCACGTCGAAGGAGGGTGGCGAGGTCCTTGCGCCACTTCCCATCTCAATTGCACGGGAATAGCGGTGTGTTCCACTGCCCTTCTTTTACTTGGAACAGTTAGGCTTGGTGTTTGACCTGAGAAGCCAGATGTCAGACCAAGTCTACCATGGCACACTCATGAGCCAATGCATAGACATGATGTACGAGGCTTTCTCCAACGCGCCAGCAGGGCAAAGATGTCGAACTTGTGCACGGCCTTATGCTCTGCCAGCTCGGAATGGATCGCACGATGAAGATCTCGACATGGCCACCTCTGGGACCAACGAGTAATTGCTTCTGGTTATGGTTATGGTTAGATGTTCAGGCTCTGGTTAGGGGTTCAGTCAGCTCAGACTCTTTACTGTTTAAATCTAGTTTCATTTTCTGTCTTCATGGTTAATGCACAAACTATAGGCCGCCACCTGTCCGGGTTTCCTACGGGCAGGGCAGATGACAAACCACCTCTTTTAGACATGGATATCCAAAGCTACCAACTGTTCCAATTTCCGCTAATTTGGCGAAACAGCTAGCAGCCTAAAGACACATGTTTCTTTTTGCTTATGATATAGTAAGATCTACCCTCTTTTTTACTTTAAAAAAATATTAATTTTTTAACTTATAAATGTATTATTTTAAATTTAATTTATTATAATCATATGTATTTATCAACTTCAAACGATAGAGTTTGGGGTCATTTCCAGGGAAAGTAGATTGCAGTTGTGAACAAATCACAATAATGATGGGTTCCAACTTGTCCACGAGTGTCATTTGAAAGTTTTGAGAAAAATAATTGTGACGTAAATGTTCAAAGATTATGACGTAAAGTGAAGTAGAAAGAAGACAAAGCAATATATGTAAAGTGAGATTCCGATCGTCTGCAAAAAGAAAAGTAATAATTATAAATTTAACCGTACCAAAGATTTGGTTTGTTGGGATCGTGATTTCTGGTCATTCATATCCTATGAAGACAACTGGTCCCCTCAATAATTCTGGGCACGTTAAAAGTCCCAACCTCGTCAAAACTGGCTGTGCCCAAGATTCCAATTCTGACGTTGCCGATACGGCAGCCAATAGGCCAAAGGAAAATCCTGGAGTGAGACGAACAGCAACTGACAGAAATGAACCTCTCGAAACTGTTGGCAGAGGGAGGGATGAATGAATGAAACCAGTCGAGCTGCAGGAACTGCAGAGTACAGAGTGTAGGCTGGAATGAACAGTATGCTGTGTAAATTAAATTAATGAGAAAGTAAATAGGGCCTTGTCGTGTATACAGAATTTCCCTTTATTAACTCCATACATGGAACAGGTTTTGAAGAGCTCCTCTCTTCGCAGACAAGCAATGTGAGTACATGCTGTGTCACTGAGGCATTCCCATCGTGGATCTGATGCCGGCCGCGGGTGTTGCGGGAGAGCGTCTGTAGTGTGTGAAGAGACTCATGAAGAAGAAAAAAAAGAGCTTGAAGCAGCTGGCCGGTGTTTGACGATCACTAGCGTCTCGATAATTTAGCGGCTGTTCCTCTAGATCTGGAAGTGGAATTGAATCTGCCGAGATTTTCAGCGAAGAAATGATGCATTATCCGGTGAAGCACCCTCGCCTTCGTCCCGGCGCCGCTCCAATGAGACGAACCAGCAGCACGGCTGTGCTCGATTCGGCTCTTAACGTCGACCACAATGAGAAATACAAGCAGCCGCCAGAAGACGGTGGAGCTTTTCGTGAAGCGGCGGCGGCGGCGGCGGCGACGAGCCATTTTCCTGGGGTTGCCCACTTTCTCGAAGCGTGCTTTCTGTGCAAACGCCGTCTCGGCCCCGGCACGGATATTTACATGTACAGGTAACCCTTTCTCTGCCTCGTTACATCTAAACAACCGACTACTCTGTTTAGATCGGCTAGTGAGGCTATTGAATATTTCGTGTTTCCTTCATTTTTTTTTTTTTCCAGGGGCGACACTGCGTTCTGCAGCGCAGAATGCCGCCATGAGCAGATTGTGATAGACGAACGCGAGGAAAAACGCTCCGCAGAGGCGAAGAAGATGAAGGAATCATCGGCTTCCGCTAACCATTGCCAGAGTTCCTCTACAAATCAGCACGTCCAAGCCGGGACAGTCGCAGCAGCCTGACAAGAGTCACGGGAGAGGGGGACGGGTCGATGTACAATCCTGCATTTAGCAGTTTCAATCCCTATGTTAACTTGGTGTAGAATATGGGCTTTGCTTTGTTAATCTGATTTTTGTTTCCAATCTGGTTGGGAATTGGAGTTTCTGGCCCGAAAATGGATTTTCATATTAGGATCGATCCAATATTATTACATATTCCTGTTGTGTCAACCTTCTGTATGTCATATATTTTAGTGAATACCATAATGGTATGTAGAAATGGGGATATCATGCATTTCCCAACAGTAACTTGCATGACATATATTTTAGTGAGTACGGTAATGGTATGTAAAAATGGGGATATCAAGCATTTCCCAACTTGCTTATTGGTCATGGTTTTTTTTCATAAGCTTATCGCTAGAAATATCTCTCCCCAGTTTATATATATATTCCCTTCGCAATTAATATTAAGCATCTAATTACAAAATTGCAGATACATACATATCCAATTTATATATATGTATAACTACAAAATTTCAGCAACAACATAAATATAAATATATAATCCCTTCTGTAGATGAAGCAGACAATCGACTCCTGATGGAAGAAGTAAGGGAAAAATAACTATTCGAAATCTTCTTGGTCTGTTATGAGATTTTGGGACCGGATTTGCTAAAGATAATAGAGGATACTAGGATTTGAGGCCAAATACCACAAAGCCTAAACTCTACCTTCTTAGCACTTATCCCAAAGAGAGATAATTCGGAGACATTGGATGACTTCCAACCAATCTCATTATGTAATTGTGCCTATAAAATTGTTTCAAAAGTAATTGCAAGAAGGGTAAAAAAAATACTCTTCGAGAGAATCTCGGAAGAACACTTTGGTTTCTTGGAAGGAAGACAAATTCATGAAGCCATAGGAATTGCACAAGAAGGACCATGGAGCATGAAGAGAAAGAAATTAAAAGGAGTAGTGTTAAAGATTGATCTCTTCAAAGCATATGATAGAGTAAGTTGGTTGTATATTCGATTATTACTTACCCACTTGGGGTTTGTTGTCCCCTTCATAAATTGGGCCATGAAGCTACAACTTCATTTGTTGTTCTTATCAATGGCTCCGCCTCTTTCTTTTTTACTTTAGAAAGAGGTCTAAGACAGGGGTGTCCTTTATCATCCCTACTTTTTCTCTTAGTAGCTGAAGGACTCAACAGAGCTATCTCAAAAGAAAAAAGTGTGGGCTCTTTTCCTGGAATCAAAATCTCACAAGCTCTGCACCTCACACACCTTCTCTTTGTGGACAATGTTTTAATCTTCAGTGGATGATCCAGAAGGGAGGCAGAGGCCTTAAGGAACATCCTTACTCTTTTCTCCAAAGAAACATGAATACAAATCAATGAAGGGAATTCGGCTCTCACTACAAATTTACTCTCTGAAGAAGAAGGGCAAGCCCTTAGGCTTCACTTCCCCTTTGAGGAAAAGAAGTTAGATGATGGACTAAAGTATTCGGGTTTTTACTAAAACCAAATGATTACAGGAAAGAGGATTGGAAGTGGCTTTTGAAGAAAATGGACAAAAGACTAAACATTTGGAGTCATAGGCGGATTTCACGCGCATGTAGATTGGTTCTGGTAAAGTCAGTTTTGGAAGCCATTCCTGTTTATTGGATGTCCCTCTCTTGGATTCCAAAAGGAATTCTGGAAGCAACAAGAAAACTCACCTCAAAATTTCCGTGGAGCGGTAAAAAAGAAGCGCATGTAATCCCTTGGGTCTGTTGGGAAAAAAATGTTGTTTCAAAGGCACTTGGAGGATGTGGCCTGAAAAATATTTTCCTCTTCTCCAAAGCACTTGCGGCCAAGGGAGGCTGGCGTATTCTAAACACTACCAGTCTATGGACAAAGGTAGTAGTGCAAAAATACATTGAACCAATTCCTTGGGAGATTTGGCTCTGAAGTCAACAAAAATATTTAAAAGGTTCCTTGGTGATCTGGAAAGCAATTTTAAATGCCTTCCCGATCATAGAAAATAGATTATCTTGGAAAATAGGTAACGGCCAAGGATTCAGACTTGGAAAAGATCCTTGGCCAGACAGTGAAGGACAACATGTACTCTAAGATCAACTTATTCAACACTTGCACACTTTGGGATTTGTTCATTTAAACAATCTGGATGATACAAGACTCACCACTCTTTGGTCACAAGGATGGAAGGAAGATAACAGGTTGGGATTAAGCGAAGATGAAACAATTGAACTGAAAATATACATAAAATTTTTAAAAATTTCTCAAATAAGGATTAGGATTGTGAGGATGAATTGATCTGGGACTCAGTTCCCTTAGGGACATATACTCCAAAGTTGGTCTATTTAAAATTAAAATCAGATATGGGCCAACGAGAGATTGTTTGGTGGTGGAGAAAACTTTGAAAGATTAAAAGTCCAGCCAAAACAAGATTGTTTATGTGGAATGTCCTATACAATAAAGTTCTGACATGGGATATTCTACAGAAGAGAAACTTCTCTGGTCCAGGATGGTGCACCCTCTGCAAATCTGAAGGAGAGAATACAATATGCCTCTTTCTAAAGTGTATTTATATCATCAAAGTGTGGATTGAAGTATCCATACTTTTAGACCTTCACTTCAGTTGGCCGAGTCAAGATTTGGAACACGCTTGGAAATCTTGGTGGAATTACAGAGTTTACAAAAGTCTTAGAGCACTACCGCTATTGATCATTTAGGGCGTATGGCTTGCACAAAACTCTATTATCTTCAAAGGAGTTCCCTTGGCACTAGATATCACAACAACAAAGAGTATAGCTATTGTTTCCTCCTTTACCCCTCAGAATTTGAGAGTCACTTTTAGACAGCCTCAAGAGGTCGAGATCGACAAGTCTTCTCCTTGGGGATTTTTCGACAGGGCTTCACAACTTAATCGTTGTGGAGGAGGAGGACTTCTCTTTCTTTCAGATTCTCACTACTACTCTTTGACTTTTGGCTTTGGGACGAGAACAAATAACTTTACTGAACTAATGAGCCTCAAACTACTCATTGCCTTTGCCATTGAAAAGGGTTGTCACTTCTTAAATGTTTTTGGGGACTTATTAAATGTCATAAATTGGATAAAAGGAACACAAAGATGCACACACACAAGACTTGCTTCCTTAATGGAAGACATCTTTCAATTACAAACAACTTTTGACTCACTTATTTGTCAACATGTCTACAGGGAAAACAATAAAGAAGCGGACCAGAGGTCGATAGAGGGGCTTCATTTGGCTATGGGCCAATGGAAAGTATCTGAATATCAAAATGATCAAGCCCACAAATATATGCACCATTCTTTTTTGGAATGACCTCATACAAATTCAAAAGATATTTTTTTGTATACAATTTGCAATGAATACATATGCACAAAACAACCCAATTTAGGGACTTGACTGAGCTTCATAAAACATCTCTTGATTACAAAACTCTCAGAAGGAGCATAAGACTTTTTTGAAGACACTATTGCAGAAATATACTCGAACTACATTGATAGCAATCACCTATAGACTCCAATGTAACATAAATACACCAAAAGGTGTATGTGCAAAATGTAATTTTGTTCTCAAATGATGAAATAAACTTACGCTTTTTTTCTTGGGAAAAATATATAAAATCCCTTCTTGGGTCACTATATATATGAACTAATGGACAATCCCTTCTTGAGTTAATATACCCAAAAATCCTGAAAGGTAAGGAGATGAGGGGATGAATTGTGGAAAGTGACAACTATGGTTAGGAATGGCATGATGACTTGTCAAGAGGACCTCCTAGTATCAAACCTATCCCTAAAGTTGACCCACTTAATAGGGTGCAATGCCAACCATCAAAGTGAAATAGGGAAAAGAGCATAATGTCCAATAAAAAGTTACATAATCAAAAGCAGTTATAGATGCAACAAACTCAAATGCCTCGAATATTCAAATGACACTCACCATGATACTTGGCTTGTACCTCATGGAGTAAGACCCAATGTATTCCGGAAGCCAACTGATGTGATGGATATTGTCGTGATGAACCTGGAACTATGGTGGCGAAGTGGGTCTATGTTTGTGCAAGTGGACACTTCTAGTCAAGTTGTCTCTCAGTACTCCATGTATGCAACCTGAGGGCCTCGAGACATCATCTCCTTAGTTATCCCTAGGAGTTGGGGATAACATCGAAATCCTACTTGGGGACATGTACTCATCGTAGAGTGCATGAGAACCACAACATCTCCCTGTGGACCAATGTCTACAGTGAAACATAAAACTATAAAATCCAAGGTGATTTTATCACCATTCTTCCATAAATATCAAAACCAAAAATGACAGATAATCTAGAAAATAATTTTTAGCATTTTTTTCAAAAATTTCTAAACTAAACATGTAATATGATGAAAGCAATATGCAAGTAGAGAAAAATGAAATATGAAATGTATCTAAGCTACCATGAGCAATCAAGATGAAAATTCAAGTAAGGCAAGATGACCTACCTACTTACCTGGGGATTGGTCCCTGAAGAATTCAAGTGCCCTGAATGTAGGGCTGGAGAAGAGACCCATCCACTGGTAATGACATATTTCTCCCATCCAAAGTTATCAAGTAATACTTCTCTTTTTCTGAATTCTCTTGATGATGTAAGGACCAAGCCAAGTGTTGTCATCCTTTTGGTCATATTTAGGATTTCCCTTCCCCTTGTCCCACATGAATGCAATACTTTCTTCATTGTAGTTTATGTAAGGTATATTCTCTATGTAAGGATAGGAAGGAGGTCATGTGTTGACTACACTTCTAACGGATTTCTCACGTTATTTTCTTTCTTTATCTTCTTTCTTCAATATCTGGATGGACCCTGGTTCTTTTGCTTGGAACTTCACAAGATTTTCTTTGTAATCATCTATCCTTGGGAGTAGCGTATCTATTCATTTCTCTTGCATGAAAGGTAAGTCTCATGGATCATACTCAATGATGTCTGGAACCTCATCAAACTCACACTAACTTGTGTAATTAGGACTGTTGGGGTACATCACATGCTTGTTAGCCTGCTATCGACTATATAATATCTCAAAAGTGTCATTCCCCATGGGAATGTGTGCATGGGAAAGATCCATGCTAAGAAAACCTCCAAGAGTAGTAGACCAACTCCTTGATAAGAGCATTCCCAAGCATCTGGGACATCAACCACTACTATGTTCATAAGGAGGCTGATATGCGGAAAATCAATCAAGAAGACTTCAACGTTCTCACACAGTCCATAAACCTTGACCCTCTTAGAATCAATTCCACACACATTTTCATATGGTTGGGTCGTCTTTAAGCCAAGTTGTTCCATTACCTTCAAAGACATGACATTTGTTGAGTCCCCAAAATCCAACATACAATTGTTTAGGCGGAGGCCATTCATGCCCAAGGAAAGATAGAAAGAATGGTTATTGTCCCTTTTTTGATCAAGATACATGATGTTCAAAATGATTAGAGGGTCCTCCTTATGAGTTGGTACCTGTAATAACTTCAATACTTACCTCCTCACAGAAGGAATTTTGCACATCTCTATTACAGTGACCGTCATATTCAACTTCTTAAACATGGCTGCAACATTCATGTTCAAATGAATCTCGTCTTCTATTGGAGTTGGATTAGGAAGCAACTAATGTACTGGAGGTGGAAGTGGTGGGACCACCTTCTCTGTATATGGGGGATGAGCAGTTGCTTCTAGCTGAGGCGGAGTGGAAGGTTTTGTTAGAGTAACTAAAGCTTTATTCTTCTAGTGTATGTCAAAAATTCCCTCTTCCTCAATTCCTTTATGTAATCATTTGTCAACTAATTTAACACCCAGAGTATTCCTTCTCTTTCCCCCTTTCTTTTGGCCTCATCGATCTGTTCCTATGTGAGATCTTCCTCTTGGAAGTTACAGATCATATTCGTGAATTTCATACTATCATGAGAGTCTTCATCTTTTCAGGGACATTCATCCTCTCCGTGAGGTTCTTGACATGGAGAACACCACGATGTTTTCTCTGTGATGACCATTCCAACTGGGTTCAATGTATCAAGAGCCTTTGCCTCTTGTTGAGGCCTTGGTTTCCAACTTGTGGCATCTCTCTGTTGTCTATAAAATTGATGTTTAGAGGCAAAATGATTCCTTTCCATAGTGGTTAATCGACCCATGATTTTATTATGAGCTTGGACAAAATGAGTACTCATCTAATCTATCTTCTGAGTCAAAAGAGTAATTAGATCTGGAGTACTACTACTGGAAGCCTTAGTCTTTGTCTTGCCTTGGCACAAGGATACTGAAAATGATCAACCTTCAATTCAAGGAGGTTCTCTTCAATTTTTGCATTGTACTCTTTGGATTATGCCAAGGTGGTGGGATTCTTTTCCTTCAAAATTAAACAAAATTTCCCATCGAATGCATTCATGTAAAGGAGACGAACAATGATAATTGTAGGAAATAGATCTGTCGAGATTTGACTGTACAATATATCAAACCTGTTTTCAAATTCATTTAATGTTTCCTTCTCCTTCTTCCTTATCTGATTAAACTATGCTACAACAATTCCGTTGTCTTTCTTCATTGTACATCTGTTCTTGAATAACTTGGAAAAGTATTCATAAGATGCTATGTGGTTTTCAGGTAAGCCTCTGACCATCTTCGGTCAATGATGAGGCTAATAGCTTCATTGCTACGTCCTCATGTTCCAATTCTGCATTTTCCATGTCTCGGCCCATGGTATAGAGACGATTGTCAGCAACGATCACATTGTTTATGGGAAATTTTGGCAACCATTTATGAGACTCTTTTGGCATGGTATTGGGATATTCGGGAATGGTGGCCATGTTCAAGGGATTGTAGAGATATTTTTCCCAAGGGTGAGACATTGGAGCAAGGGGAAGGGTACCTTGGAAAAGGGTTTTGACAACGAAATACTTGAGAGGAGGCCTTCTTCGGTAAACCTTAGAAGGCTTGAATCTTCTCATGGGAAAATTCTTATGGGATGGTGGAGTTGCCAAATGAGCTTCAAGAAGAGATCATCAAGGGTGGAAGGGGAACTTCCTTCAAGTGGAGTCACTAGGAAATCTAGGGGTAAAGGCTTTGGGATAGAAGCTTTCCAATGTGTCGTTAGGATACGAAGGAGGATTTAAAATCCTCCCCGACAATGACGACAAAATGTTATCACACAAACTGTAGGTTGGGAAAATCTCGACCCAATCCACTGGATGGAGATAACAGTTGGGAGAGTTTACCCATTTTCATCTTAGATAAACCCTCCCCTCACTTTAGTGAAGGAAGAATCCAACACAAGGGGGGAATCTTGGGTGAACCTAGGGGGATTTGGACGAAAAGTGAAAATATGGAAGTGATGCCCCTATAGATCAAGATGCTAACTAGAGAGTGGCCTGAAAATGAGCTTCAGAGGTGGTTTATGGTTTCCAAGTGTTTGAATACTTGTGGAAGATGGTTTTACCTTCCCAAGACAAAAGAAAAGACAAGATACAAGCTAAAAAAATCAATGGACAAGCAAGTTAAGCTTCTTGTCCCTATTTTCAGAAGTCAACAAGAATATATATCGGAAAATAAATGATAGTTAAAATTTGTTCATAAGATGTTAAAATTCTATTAAATAATGAAAGAGATAAGTTGGCAAGTACTAAAATAACTCAAGTATGAAAGCATGAGACTTTAGAAATAAAACAAGGCTATTGTAAAAAATTATTGCAAAGATATATTATCAACCTTATGGCTGTAGAAAACTATTTCTATAGTATAAAATTTCAACCCACAAAACGTACAAGTAAACCACCCAAAAAGTGCACTGAGATTAGCAGAGTATTATGGCATCTTGCTAGCAAATTTTGACGGTTGAAATGTGAGTTATCAATAAAAAGAGAATGATTTGTTGCATCCCTAATGGTTGTAGCTTTAGTTTATTTATAGCTCGAAAAAGACTAATTAGACTAAGACTCCCTAAAGGCTTTGGCAACCTCAAAGCATCAACAATAGATTCCAACTTGAACAATATTAATATCTCACTAAATCACATTTACCAATGCAAACAATTTATTTCTCCAATGCAAACTTAGATTAGTGCCTTTCAAAAATGGGTGAATGGATTCTTGAAAGCACGAGTTAGATCAACAAAATCCCTAGGGGTGTAAACCCTATTACTCCCTAGGGTATGCAAATCAAACTAAGGCAAATCAAGGAGGGTTTACACCCTTGTACTCCTCCTAGCAACCTTGCAATAAAAGACTTGTAAACTGGAAGAATGAGATGAAGCTTAATGGAGAGTGTATACACTCATACTCCTCCAAGGGTTTCAACAACAATAACCATGAAATAAGAAAGAATAATTAACAATTGTATATTTTCCTTACCAATTCCAAGAGAGATGCAAGAAAAAACTGTAGTTCACCAAGAAAATTACCATTCATAAGCAAGAGAAGAAGTCTCCAAGAGGTGCACACCACCTTATCTCAAACATTCACCAAGAGATAATAACCAAAAATCATTTTCACAAGAGAGAGATACCAAAATTTCCAAGTAGGGCGCAAATTTCAACCACTAGTCTTCTTACAATGGGAGACCTATAATATGAAAATGAAATGAAATGATCTATATATACAAATATTAATACAAGTGTTTGTCCACTTAATTTTAAGGTAAACCACAAATTAAGGGGACAACAACCTTTACTTTTCCCCTTTACATTATAAAATTCAAATTTAACCCTAAAATGCACATAAGAAACCCTAAAGAAGCATGACATCACCCCTTTAGGGAAACATTTTTGCACTTTTGCAAGTCATTGGAGTGGAAAGTGAAATTTGTTGGGCTCTCTAGGGCTTCCCTCTCATGCACTAGGAATTTCTCCTCCAAGTCAAACCCTCATCCATCAAAACGTGCCAAGTGTCAAGTCAACCAACACCAACACCCCAACCCTAGACTTAGGGTGACGTCAACCTCCTCAAAAGTGAATTTTTAGCCTCAAGTGCAAATCGTTGGGCTAACAAAGGGTTGGGTTAGGTTTTCCAAGGTGTCTCCTCATGCCTTCAATGTGTTTCATCATTGGTTGGTGTGTGGGCCATGGCATCCAACCTGTGGGATTCAAGCCCCAAGGAAGCCTAAGCTAGGCTTGTTCTTCCAAATCTATCCACCAACTAGGTCCTGCAAAGACAATGAATACACCCTCCAAGGATCTCAATTCAAATGCATCATGATAAGTACACCAAATCAATAAAAGAGGCATTCAAACATGTACATCCAAACTACCTCATCAAAATAAACAAGTGCTCAAAGACCCTATGCAATT
>JASDQU010735510.1:19343-33685 GCA_032191745.1 Picea mariana
CTTAATATGTTATTATGTTCTGAGTTTTATCTCACACTGTGCATATTCTCAGTCTCACACCATGCATTTTGTGATTTTCCCTTTCTTATAGTTTAATTCATTTTTCGTCCCGAACCGCCAACCCCGCACTGTCTGTATCTTTTTCTTTTATGCACAACTCCCATGGTGGTTCCACTTCGAATCTTCTGAGGCAAAAGAAAAACCATCTGAGCAACTGAAACGCCAACCGATCAGAAGTCATGAATCGGTTTTGCTAACTGATTCGTAATTGATGAATTAACTGTGAGAGAGAACAGTAGCCCTCCGATCATATTCAATCTTATATGCACTGTTGGATGGGGTTTCTAATCTTTCCTTTAAATCGGATTTCAGAATTTCAGCATTCCTGTGGCCAAGTGTCTCGACACTTCATGTCGCGATCTCCGAGGCTCCGATATAGAGATTTTCTGTGCTAGCTCCTTCCACTATATGACCATGGCCATGATCANAGATGAGGCATCTCAACTCTCCAAGTCGCGATCCCCGAAACCCCGAGATGGAGCTAAGATCAACAGTCCACAATCTTGATGAATCTACGATCCAGATTTCATCGTGAATCCGCATCTCACGATTCCTTCGATGGAGGTCCTTGTCACTCCAAGTTGCGATAAGTGAAACTCTGAAATGAAGCTTAGATCAACAGTCCATGCGTTCGATGAATCTACGGTCCAGATCTCATCGTGAATTCGCATCTCGCGATTTTTTCAATAGAGGTCCTTGTCACTCCAAGTTGCGATAGGCGAAGCTCCGATTTGGAGCTCAGATCAATGGTCCAAAACACATCGTGAATTGATGGCTGGGATTAAATCGTGATTTCGATGGTTTTGTTTCTTACCTCTCCAAGTCGCGATAGGCGAAGCTCCGAGTTGGAGCTCAAATCAATGTTCCAAAACACATCGTGAATTAACGGCTGGGATTAAATCGTGATTTCGTATATCGCAATTTCAACGGTTTTGTTTCTTACCTCTCCAAGTCGCAAGTCATGAAACTTTGAAATGGAGTCGACGGTCCAGATTACACCTTGATCTGATGGCTACGATTAAATCGTGATTTTTCATATCACGATTTCAATGATCATATTTCTTACCTCTCCAAGTCGCGAGTCACGAAACTCCGAAATGGAGTCGATGGTCCAGATCACACCTTGATCTGACGGCTATGATTAAATTGCGATTTCGGGAGATGAGGGGTTGGATCATTTCTTACTTTTGACTTTCCAGTCAGTGAAATGTTGATCTATGTCCATGTGTCATGCCCAAAGATGGACGGTTCTCCTTCTTTCGGGATTTTGTATGCCTGTTTCTCCTTGCACTTTAATGAACGTGCAGGTTTTTCATGATCCAACGATGGTCGATCCTCACACTTAGATCTGACGCCTGAGATCTGTCCTCCTCTTCTGTGCATTCTTCTTGTCCACTAAAAGATTTGACGGTCCTCCTTCTTTCGGAAATTTTGAATGGGATCCAACGATCAGAAATGTTGCTTCTCCTCCCGAGCTTACTTTGTTCCGCTTACTCTGATATTGCCATCGATGATCTGCCAACAATCCTCTGCACTATCTCTTTTAAGCTTATTGGAATCTCAAATCTTCTCTGTAGCGTCTTCTCATAATGCCCATCTATTACTTTTTGTACTCATGCCATCTTCATTGCTATACTTGCCATCAATGACAAGCAGTCGCTATCTGTTAAATATTTGCCAACATATCTATGGCACTCAAGAATTCTTCTCTGTAGTCAACTTCTGCCTCTTCATATTCTTATTTTATGTCTTCCTTGTCATATTTTTATATTGCCATGAATAGAAATTTTTATGTTTCACTTTTACTAACTTCATCTTCGTCTGATGAGGAGTCGTCTTCTTTGGTGCATAAAATTTTCTTGAATACTTTATTTTTTGTTCTTTTGCCTTTATATGTTTGTTTTCTATTTGAATAGTCTTCTTCATTTCTTTTCTTTTTTTTGTGAAGACATTTTGTTAGCAAAATGGCCAATACCATCACAATTAAAACAAATCAATGGAATCTTACCTCTATATCTGTCGTCGGTTCCCTTTTTCAGTCTTCTGACAAAGTTGGCTACTTCTTCATCGTCTTCCTAGATGTCATTGTTGTTATCTTCTTTTTCTTTTAGCTTTCCCTTTTTCTTTGACTTCTTGGATACTTTGAATGTTGCTTCTTTTATACCTAGATTCTCCTGTTCAGTTCTCATTTCATAGGCTGTGAAGATTCCATGTAGTTCATCCATGCTTATTGAGTCTAGATCTGCTCTTTCTTCTAGTGTTGAGATCTTAAGATCAAATCTCATTAGAAGAGATCTTAGTACCTTTTGAACAATTATAGATTCATCAACTTCTTCTCCCAACCCTATGATTGCATTCATTGTTTCATCAACTCGTAAGAAGTAAGTTGTAATATTCTCATCTTCTTTCATCTTTAGTTGTTCAAATTGACCTCTGAAAGTTTGAAGCTTTGTTTCCTTGACTTTTTCATCTCCTTCATAAATATTTTGAAGTTTTTCCCAAATCTCTTTAGTGGAGCTACAATGCATAAATTTGACATATACTAAATCACAAAGACCATTCAGAAGTGCATTTGTGGCTTTCAAATTATTTGGACTAAGTTTCCTTTCGTTTTCATTTGTTGGTGGAACTGTTTGTTCTTTATATCCATCTACAATTGATTGCCAAACCTGAAATCCATGTGCCTATACATATGTTTTCATCCTTCTACTCCAAAATGAATATTCTTCCCATCAAACTGCGGTATTCCATTTTTATATATATTGTTTCTCTCCATGATCTACCTTTCAGTGGTTAAACTAATATCTGGAGGAACCTGACTCTGATAACAATTGGTGGATTACTAAGAGGGGAGATGAACTAGTAATAGAGATTTTTAATTCTTTTAACCACATAATGTAAGTGTTATTTATCTTTATGAATAATATAACATTATCATCCAATAAGTGCAGAGTAAATCAACCATAAACAATGAAAAATCATACACATTCAGATTGCACCAATATTTTTACATGGAAACCCAATGCGGGAGAAAACCATGGAATTATTTTTCTTATATGTATTTAATAATTACATTCGATGGAAGCACCAACTTTCTTTGTTCTCCAACTGCAAATGGAAGGAGGCTCCAACCCCCTATATTTTTAGGCTACAACCTAAGGGAAGCTCCAACTCCCCAATTTTCTGGCTACAACTAGAAGGAGGATACAACCCCCTATGTTCTTTGACTACAACCAAAAGGTGTCTACAACCACCTATCCTTGCCCCATCCTTCCGCCCTGAAATATAAATGAAATTATGAAACCATTTCCACATTGTCACTGTGAGATATACCATTGTAAACATGTATCAATATGTGCCAACAACTTGTAACCAACCTGTACCAAAGACATGTGATCAACCTGTACCCGTAACCTTCATGTACCAACAAAAACCCAATAGGTATGTTACCTATCTATGTTGCAGCTAGCATATGTATGTGACATGTCTGTAGTGCAACCTATGTATGTACGCCACCTATCTATMCTACAACATGCTTAAGTCTTCTGAAAACTAGGGTTTTCTYTTTTCTAAAAAACTCTGACCTTTTGTTGCCTCTRTCACATCAACCTGCAACAAGTCACTGTGTCCATACTGTAATTGTGCACTATGCATACATCCTCATACATATCCCTTAACCAAGTACATCTATGTCTCTCTATTCATGTGCCATACAAGTATGTATAATCATGAACAAGTATAGTAACCSTCACATGGACTAGACATCAAACCCTTACTGATATACAATATCTCAATACATCAACCACTTCAAAAATACAAGCTCTCAACCATTTACCACAAAAACCCTTAACCATATGCCAAGAAATACAAGATATGCCTCAACACCAAAAAGATGTACCAATGAAAAGATATTAATTATACCGGCACTATATTTCTATAGATATGACTTATACAGTAAGTGTCATGCAGCCAATAACCTCTCTAGGGAAAATCCTCAAACCCCCATGACCATATCTCATGTATACAACAATATCCAACTACACATAGAAATAATACATACCTTTTGAACCTATAGATAGATCTGTTGTACCTGATCATTATGGACCTTCATGGGATCTTGCTTTCAGACTCTAGAGACCTAACATCTTCATCTTCCTAAATTTTCATCACTTATCCCAATTCTATGAGACTGTTCCTTCTTCAACATGCATATGTACGCACTATGTTATTATTCATCCTGCATATGTACACTGTATGTTCCATTGTAGCCTGTGTACACCTCAAAAACTAGAGTTTTTTAGTATTTTCTATAATTCTAAAAATTTCACCGTCAACCCTTTGTGCTACCTCAGACTTGCGCAACTTCAGATGTATCAATGAGTGTTATAGAAAGATTTTCTCACCCCATGCAATCTTGCACAAAAGACCTTTTTCCATTTCCCTATGCAGACTTGTAATCCCTTTTTGCAAATCCCACAGCTAAAAATACAATTTTTCCACATATACGCACCTTGCCTACTATACAGCATGTGCATACGCAGGTTGCACCACTACAACCCATGTACATCGAGAAATGTGCCCAAAAATGAAAAATGGTGTCAGGTTTCCATGTCATGTCATGAGATCAATGATCCTTGGCCTTCCATATACTAGAAAAATTTGGACTCGGCCCTCAGTTCCACTTGAATGCTATAAATGGGCCAATTATGAGCTATGGAAAAGAGGAGAAAGAATTCAACTTTGAGATAAAAGTTACTCTGGAGGAATTATTCACTACACGTTGAGTCTGTGTCCCTTTATCCTTTAAGTCTGAACACATTGTTCAGCCCCCAAGATCTTCTTTTATTGATTCAGAACTTCATTGTCTCTCTTAAATGAGCTTTCCTTTGGTGGAGGATTGAAGTGGTGGAGGCCCAGCTGGAAGGAACTTAGTTTCTCGGTTCTGAACCGTGCCGACACGGAAGTCTGTAACTTATTCACTTCTGTTGATTATATCTTAATAGAAATATTCTTTTCTCGTCTAATTGATATCTTGCAAATATTTGAATTATTATTCCATGGGTGTCTTTGTTATGAATCTTGGAGGATTATTCTATTGAATGTGCTAACATAATATGTTATCACCATATGCTTGCATTGCTTGGTTGTTGAGGACTAGTTGCACGTATATTACCACCAAATTTTGAGTCTTTGCCTTCTAAAAGGCGTAGATTTATTAAACATGGTACACACACCTCCACTTATTAGACTTGTGATTCTACAAGGATGAGTATTGAAATGAGTCATCAAGATACTGGGAGTCCTTCGACTCCCATACCTACTATAGCTAATGGCACCCCTTCGACTTCTGCAGCCACAATGGTTGTAGTGTCAGAGGCACCTATCATCATTGTTTCCCATCCTACAGTGAATACTCAACCTGTTGCCACGAACCCATTTGGGTCTCCTGGTCACTCACTGGGCTATAATGTTCAGTCCATCCCGATGGCCTCTAGTCCTTTTTCCTATGGTATGCCAAATTTTACTTCGCAGTTTTCAAAATCCATCCCAACTGTTAGCCCTAATGTTAGCATTGGAATTGGGGGCACAGCTCCTCCTTATACTCCATTCTCGTTTGCTGGCTCTCAAATCCCTCAAATGACTCCTACTGTGGGAGGCATTCCTTCTTTTAACCTCGGGTCTAGTCATGTTTCTTCTAGGTGGAGTAAACAACCTGGTGGACAAGCTTCTGTTGAAGTTTCATCATTTACCCTCACCTCCTTAGTGTCGATTCTAACCAACACGTTTGGCATGACAAATCCACCTTTATCCTCTAGATTCATAACTAGAGGAGGTCATTTTCACACCTTGGGAAACCCCCAACCCAGAGCCACTCTAGTTGGGGGCAGTTTTTATAACCCTCATCAAAATATTCCTACTAGAATGATCCCCAACCAACCTCTTATGAATCATCCTGGAGGAGGGTCTTACAATATTGGACATGGCCATGGTTCTTACCAGAACCCTAGATGGGTTGTGATTCCCCAAACACAATCTTTCCGGGGAGCTTGGGGCCAGATGTTGCAACCCTGTCTCCCTTTTCTGGCCATGCTCAACTTGTCAAACTTGTATAAGTTGATGAACGACCCTATGTGTCATAATCCTACATGGCCCCCCATTCCCACCAAGCTTCCTTCAGATATTCTAAAATTCGAAGGAAAGAATGGTGAGGACCCTGGTGATCATGTCACCACATTTCACTTATGGTGCTCTTAGAATTCCCTTAATAATGATTCCATTTAGTTAAGCTTATTTCAACAGACCCTCATAGGGGTTGTCATGAAATGGTATATCGATCTACCTAGGGGGGCATACGGGACCTTTATTCAAATGGTGCTAGTCTTCCTTAACCACTTCCAATTGTCGGTTCATTACGATGTTGGCCTAGAACTTATGTCGACCTTATGCCAGGACAAAGCCACTCATAAATCGAATCACATCTAGGAGTGGCGTAGACGAAAGAGGTTGATCAAGACCTGCATACCCTTGGACTTCCTGTTAGAATGGTCCCTGAAGTCCTTACAGCCTCCTATTTCGAAGGATGTTGCTACATCCGGGGTTACATCTAAGGAAGAAGAAATATTCAAAGCTCAGTAGTTAGATCTTATATACGCTCAGTATGGGATGTTATACGAGATTCTTCCAAACGCACTGAGGTCAAACTATGACCCTACACAAAAGCCCAGACCGCATGCCGATGGAATTTTAGGCTCCACCAATATGAAATCCACAGACTCGGTGACAAGCCATTTGAAAGAGTTGTCTATAAACCAGTCTGCAGGAGGGCCAGCTTCATCTATGTCTTCCAATCCCACTCAATCGGCGGATGTACATTCTGTGCAATTTTTGACCGACCCAAATGGTAACCAGCAACTAGGCGGGAATAAGAATAAAGGACGTAATAATAGTCGTAAGGGTGGGAAGAATAATAATGAACCCAAGGACAATGGTAATAATGAAAGGATGAATAATAATGTTGGTGAGGTCAAGAAAGAAAGGCGTAAGGTGAAATTTCCTTGTAAGCTTTGTACAGACGATCATCTTACTCATTTATGCCCCAAACTTGCGAAAGTTGTGAGGCTCTTATCTCTATCACCCGTCGTGTTGACCAATCCTTTTCCACATAACCAACACATGGCCTCAATCTCCTCAAATGTTGAAAATGTGTTCGGTGGAAGTCAAAACCCACAGGCACAAGACGGTGACCATTTGTGCATCAATATGGTCAATTCTCAAGTTAATGTAGCCACCCAATCTCAGGATTACAGTTCTCCACAAACTGTACCTGGTCTAGAATCTCCTCCTCTTCCAAAGACGCCCTTACAGATCGAAAAACCAAAGCCACTGTCTCGTATTCTGAAAGGAGTACTCAAACCCTCTACCCACAATCCAAATGCTAGAGCCACCCAGAATTACTCTATTGTTGAGGACCTGGGTCAAACCCCTTGTGTGATGTCGGATATGGAGGTACTCCAGACGTGTCCCTCATAGAGGAATTCCTTGTTATCTACGTTAGGAGGTCTAGACCCCAGTGGCTCGAAAGTTATCAAGTTTGACGTCACAGATGTGAATCCTCACTTGCCTTACCATGTGGCATTCTAAATCCATGTGGGTTACTCGAAGTATACCATCAAGAATGTGGTTGTTGATGAAGGTGTTGCAACATGTGTGATGTCCCTGATCTGTTGGAAATCTCTTGGCTCTCTGAATCTCTCTCAATCTTCGACCATGTTGATTTCTTTTGACGGTTTTTCTTTCTGCCCTCACAGTATTCTTCCTTCCTTTCTAGTCTAGTTAGGTGGGAAGATGGTAGAGGTGGATGTCGAGGTGGTTGATGTGCCCCTCGATTATAACTTGTTACTAGGACACAATTGGACTTATGCTATGATTGTCATCGTATCATCCATCTTCTGCACTCTTTGTTTCCCTCACAATGGGAAGATCATGATGGTCAACAAGTTATCCTTTGAGTACGCTAGCCCCAGTGCATTTATTGGACCATCGATCCCTCTGGTCAACAATTCTCATTCGGCAACTGATAATATCAGTGTTGTAATATATTCATCCCTTATGGGTACCATCGAATTCATGGCACTGATTCACCATGTTTACGCCATGTCCAGTAGGCTCGTTTTGTAAGAGAGGTTCATTCCTTTCTACACTTCCTATTTTAATGATCCTTGGACCCTACCTTCCTCAACTGCATCTTGTGAATATCAGTCACATGCTGGAATGGCCATGCCACTATCGACAGCGAAGATAGTGTATCATGGTTTTCTTTACTCTTTCGCTGATCCTGATCTTATTACCTCGCAGACGAACGAGGAGGATCATGTTCTTAAGCCCGTGTGGGTCACTTCATCGTCTTGTTCATGTGACTTCCTCGATGATACTTTTCCCTCGGATGAATTTATCATCAAGGCAATGAATGGTTTTGACGAACCTTAGGATGATATGCATCATCACTCTTATTTTCTCCCATAGCTTGCTAGAATCAAACAAGATGACTTTCGATCTACTCTGATCGAGATAGTCGATCATGTCGTAGTTCCACTTGATACACATGACATTTACGCCAAAGGAAATATGGCAAGTATATATCCTACCATCACGATCGATATCTCTTGTACCCCTGGCAAGATTGAAAATGCACACATCGGTGTGGATTGTTTGCCAGAAGAAATCCTGATCTACACCGAGCTGTTCAAGAAATTTCCAAATGTATTTTCTTGTTCGTATGAAGAGATGCTAGGAATCAACCCTAAAATTTTCGAGCACGAGATTAAAAATTACCCGAATGCTAAGCCTGTTCGACAACGTGTTAGAGATGTGAATCCCAAGAATGCCCCTGCTATTAAGGTAAATGTAGAGAAACTGCTTAATGATGGATTTATCTACTCGGTTCCCTTGACTGAATGGGTATCAAATATCGTTCCTGTGAATAAGAAGCAAGGAACCATTCGTGTATGCATGGAATTTTGTGACCCGAACAAAGTTTGTCCTAAAGACAACTTCCTGACACCTTTCATCGATCAGATTCTCGATGAGTGTGCGGGAAGTGAAGTTTTTTCTTTCATGGACGGGTTTTCAGGGTATAAACAAATTCAAATTAAACCCGAGGATCAACATAAGACGACATTTATTTGTCCTTGGGTTACTTTCGCATACCATAAGATGCCTTGCGGCCTTACAAATGTCGGAGCAACCTTTCAATGTGCTATGACCTTCGCATTCCATGATCTTAAGCATATAGTCGAAGCTTATCTTGACAATCTTACTGCTCACTCCTGTAAGAGAGTGGATCACCCTAAGCACCTTCGGCTAGTTTTCGAAAGATGTCGTCATTATAGAATCTAGTTGAACCCTCATAAATGCATCTTTTGCATTAGGTCTGGACATCTTCTAGGATTTTTAGTCTATGAGACTGGGATCATGGTAGATCCGTTAAAGGTTGAGGCAATACTTCGATTGCCTCCCTCGCACATTATTTGAAAACTTCAAGGTTTACAGGGGAAAGATAACTTTTTACGTCAATTTATAGTAAAATATGAAAATATTACTAAGGGTTTAATGTGTCTTTTGAAGAAGGGAACCCCTTTTAACTGGGATGAGCAGGCTCAGAGATCCTTCAATGCTTCGAAGAAAGACTTGGTATCGACGCCTCTACTAAAGTCTTCAAACTATAGTAGGGATTACTTTCTTTATGTCATCGCGTTCAAAGAGACGATTGGTATGGTTTTGGTTCAGGAGGATGATGAGGTCCTGGAGCACGTCCTCTACTATCTTAGTCGAAACTTAGTCGGTCCTGAGCTCAAATATTCTCACATTGAAAAGCTAGCTTTGGTTGTTGTTCATGCAGTCCAACGATTACACCATTACATATTGCTTTGAAAAACTATTGTGGTTGTCGATGTAAATCCATTTCAATACTTCCTTACCAGGCATATCATAGGGGGAAAATACAATAAATGGATTGTCATTTTACAAGAATTTGATGTCGATTTTGCTTATGCGAAATCCAAGAAATCACTAGTCTTTACAGAGTTAATATCCGAATTCCCATGATTAGATAAGGATTTTATTCATGTCAATTCTTTTGTGGATGAACACATTTTTCTTGTCTCATCATCTGACCCCTGGTATGGAGACATTTTTCTCTATCTTCAGACTTTGAAGTTCCCTCAGCATCTCTTGTGAGATGACCGATGGTGTGTACGATACCAAGCCAAGAATTACATTATCGTCGGCGACACTCTATATCGTCGAGGAATAGACAATATCCTGCATTGTTTTTTAACTCACGAAGAAGCCGAGTCAGTTCTAAACGATCACCACAATGGGGCTTGTGGTGGTCATCTATCCGGGCTTGTGACAACCCAGAAAATTTTGTGAGCCAGTTATTTATGGTCATCTATCTTTAAATATTGCGTTGAAGTGGTTAATAAGTGTCACCGTTTCTAGGTGTTCACTCGAAAAATGCGCTTGCATCCAGCCCCTCTCCATTCAGTCATTATCGTTGGTCCCTTCACCAAGTGGGGGGTGGAATTTGTGGATTGCAACCCAACTTCGGCTGGGGGGCATCAGCACATTATCATGGTCATATACTACTTTAATAAGTGGTTCGAATCCATTCCTACAGTTAAATCCTATTGTAAGACTATTGCCTTCTTCTTTTTCAATCAAATTATCGCCAGGTTCGTAATCCTGAGTGAGATTGTCACTGATCATGGCAGTCACCTTTAGAATAAAATGATGGAAGAGATAGCATCCAAGCTAGGGTTTAAGCATGGTCATTCTTTCCCTTACTACCCCCAGGCAAATGGACAGGTAGAGGTCGTCAACAAGTCTCTCAAGACCATTTTGCATAAAACTATCAGCTAAAACAAATCTACTTGGCATATTATGATATATCCCGCACTCTGGGAATACCAAACCTTGGTCAATACTGCCACCATATTTTCTCCTTTCCATTTAGTACATGGTGTGGAGTCGATATTACCTATTGAATGTGAAATCCCTTCTCTTAGATTGGCAGTCGCACTCCTCCCTGAAAATTTCGATCTCAAGCGACCCCTCATACACCTAGAGAGCCTTAACGAGCAGCATCGAGATGCCTCTACGGATATCAAAGAAAATTAAAGATATGTCAAAGTCCAATACAATATATTTTTTTGTCCTTGGTTGTACGTTGAGGGTGACTTGGTCCTTTCATATGATCAAGCCAAAGAACCGTTGGGGGCAGGCAAGTTCAAACCCATGTGGCACGGTCCCTATATCGTGCGACGTGTCTTAGAAAAAGGAGCCTATGAATTAGAATATTATGAAGGGAACATGTTGGCTGAGCCCAAGAATGGGATCTACTTGAAAAGATATTACGCTTGAGCCCCAAGCTTGGGCGTAACTCTTTGTATACTAATGTAATTTAGTGTATATATCTTATCCCTTTATTTTTTGTCTTCGGCTTACTTACCGAGTTTTCCCTTGGTTGGAAGATGTCAATAGAGTCTTCGGTCTACTTAAGATTCGCAGACAGAGCCAGTCGTCATACACGGAACTTGGCTTCTGCTGCTTGGGTGGTTTACTCACTCGAGGGTATACTAGTGTCTTCAGGTGGTGTATGCCTAGGGCCATCCACGAATAATGTGGTTGAATATAGTGTCGTTATAGAAATTTTGCATGATGTCATTTCACATGGTATTCTCTCTTTGGAGGTTCACCTGGATTCCTAGTTAGTAGTRTGTCRGTTGAAYGGCAGTTACTGTCTATGCAACCCTACATTACTCCGACGATTCCTTCAGGTACGCCTTTTAGAAYGACAATTTGATTTTATTACTTACGTAGGAGTTCTAATTATGTATCTAATGCTTGTGCTAATTTCATTTTAGATTGGCATTTGTCACATAACTAAAGCAAAGAAAACATTCTCATCAATGTACACATTGTAATATAAGTAAATCCAAAGAACCATGTTTTATATATATTTCAAAAAAAATATGATTTTTATAGTACAAAGTTGGGGCCAACACCCTCAATACACATATACAGCCGATAATACAAAATCCATGACATCTACGCCTTTGGCGCCAAATGTGTGWCAYGACAACAAAATACRTTGTTTGCAAGATGTCRAAAGAGTCGCACCCAAGCTCTGGGCAYGCAAACCACCTGTCATTGCATGGTCTCCAGCRGATCCTCTACCTGAACCATCGAAATCCTATGTGTCAAACGAGACAGGTTTCCCTGTACATTTTGAAGGACTCTCTCTACTTCTCCTCTCGCTGCCTCATCTCCCCGGTGCCTCTAACGATGTCATGGAAGCCCGTCCGGTCGTCACGGACCTACGTCTGTTTCACACACGTGTCTAGTTAGTACTTAAACATCATCCAAAAATATTTTTGTTTTACTATAACAAAATACAAAAAAGTGAAATATTTAAAACCTTTGACATACCTGTGTCCCTGTAGGCAGTCCATGGTGGAAATGGTATGTCAAGGTCCCCTCTGAAGTCCATCCCTGCATAGGGGTGGTCATCCAGAGCAATGACCTATCGTCTCCACCAGTAAAAGAAATCATCGTTGTTATAGAGTGTGGGCACCCTACCTCCCCCCTATCATCTCATCACCTCGGTCCACTATGCCATGGCTGGATTGTGAGGTCCTCAAGGAATGATCTCAACTCTAGGTCCCAAACCTAACCCGCTCAAATAAAAATCTACACAAGATGGATGCAAACCCAAAATTCCTCTTGTCATCCTGTTTTCATTCTGTCAATTGGCTCTTCATATTAGCTAGTAGCGAGGTGCACCAATCATACACCATGGGTCTCAAACACTCTACGGAGTAGAACATAATAAACCTCGATGCTTGGTCCATCGAAGTCGATCCTGTGATCCGGGTCAAAACGAGGACAACAATCTTGGGGCTTAGATTGTTTATCACTCGGATGGGGAGTTGACTCTCGACCTTCTCGGTCCCTACTATACAATGAGTGTCTATGTACTCTTCTATATTCATACCACTCCCATCCCCCCGGGCTTTGAGGTTCACCACTTCACCCCGACGCAACAACCCCATCAAGAAATATATATCCTCGACTTCAATCTTTAATGGTTTCCCATCAAGGTTGAAGCTCTCACTGTTTGGATCCCAGTAATCCACAAGAAACTGTAGCAACCTCAATTGGGCCCTCATCCACTTGAGTGCCCAAAACTTGTACAACCTGCACCTTTTCAAGGCCATTTGGGCCTCCAGATCTCTTTCCACAACACCATCTACCTCTTCATGTTCTCTTTCCCTCCATTCTAGCACCATCCTACTAGAGAAACATCAATTTTTGAATTAGCAACTATCAAAAACTTTTATTACAGACATATACGTGGGCTGCAGCATTCACAGTCACTTATATGGCTAAGTATACGGTGTCTTTCTTTTACAAAGCCGTGTATAACCACTCGTATACGCGACCTAATGAATGGTAGCGCATGTACACCTAAATCTCTAATTTTCACCTTAAATAACTTAAAATTTGAAACCTAAATACAAAATGTAATTCAGTAGAAAGGAAGAGGAGGGGAAGAGGAATTACTTGGTCCAGACGGTTGCTAATTTCATCACTCGACGCTCCCACAATCACCAGTTGAAGATCGGAGGTAATTTGGCCCAAAATTCACTATTTGGGTAAAAAAGTCAAATGACATAGTAAAATTTGGTTTTTGTTACTATTTATAGCAGTTTTTACCCACTTTACATAGTTTTGGATTGTTGATTAATTGGGTTGGTTGTCATTGATGTCAACCCTTGAAGAAAGTCTGGTAGCGTAAAGGTTTAGGTAATGGACCCAAGTTTGTTTAATGTATAATGGTATGAGTTTTAATATATATTCAGGTAAGACTATTCTAGATGGATAGTACATGTCATGCCATTTTTGGTGGTATGTGGAACATCACATAACCCCTCACGGTTTGAGAGTTATGGCCTTACGAAGTTGAAGGACCCTCATATGATTGGCTTGAAACCCCAAAAGGTCAAAGAAGTCAAAGTGCTTGTAAAGAATAAATTATTTAAATAAGTGAAGTTACAAAGTCAAAGAGGATTATTTAAATAATAAATTGAAGTGACAAAGTCAAAGAGGATTATTTAAATAATAAAGTAAAGTGACAAAATCAAAGAGGATTATTTAAATAATAAAGTGAAGTGACAAAGTCAAGGAGGATTATTTAAATAATAAAGTAAATGGAGAACTTT
>JASDQU010735510.1:79852-145314 GCA_032191745.1 Picea mariana
CCATCAATCTCTGGAAAGAGAACTACAACGAACTAGAAGAGGTGAACCTCTGTTGGATCCTCACCACAGGAATGATCATATGGTCTATATGGAAGGAAAGGAACCAACACATTTTTAGAAACCAAAGTCGGCTCGAAGGGAAGATCAAGGAAACAATAGTCTCCATGATACGAGAGACGATGCAGAGATGCAACTGCCAAGTAGGTAGAGCGCAACCCACTAATCAAGATTCTCGAGTCCTAGAGATCTTCCACCTGAATGGTGTACGCAACCCCAATCAGTGCAGACGATCACTGCAACTCCAAGTAGGTGAGCACAATTGGAAACCACCACCTTCAGGCTCCCTCAAGTTGAATTTCGACGAGACGGTGAAAGGAAACCCAAAGAGAATAGGTTTGGGAGGAGTAATCAGGGATAGTAAAGGAAACACCATCCAACTATATGTTGGAAGTGTGCGCAATTCAACCAACAACGCCATAGAATTCGAAGCCCTGGAGACTAGCCTGGAGATTCTAAGTCAAGAAGGGATGACAAACGCCATAGTGGAAGGAGATTCCGCGCTGGTTTTCAACATAGTAAGAAAACTCCAAAACGGTACCAGAATGGGAAAAATCCAGAGGCACTGGCGATTGGCCCACCTACTATAAAAAATCCATGAGCACTTGCAGACAAGGATCACGGTGGAGTTGCGCTGGGTTCAGAGGTCAGCAAATGGACTGGAGAACATAATAGCGAATGAGGGGGTCGATAACGAAGGTCCAAAATTGGACACAATCTAGAGCAACATCCCACAAGGTCAATTTCGAGCAGATTGCACCCAACTTGTGGCAAAAGACTGGGACAACAGTAGTAGTACGGAATATTACAGCAAGAATGGAGGCGCAGCAGGCACTGAAGGGCACGTAGGTTCCAAGCAGAATCTGATTGCCCACCAATCAAACAAGGCTACAAATGCAGACATAGATCACACATCAGGTGAAAGCACGACACCATGGTCCCGTCAATAGAAAGAAGTATAGAGGCTACCGTGGGAAAGAAGAATAGATAACTCACAGGTGGTGAAGGACGAAGGACGAAAGGGTTCACCAGGGCCAAGTTTGGGCACACCTCACCCAAGTACCGTTATGGGATGGGGAAAGGAATGGCGTACAACGCACAGGGAAAAGCATTGGTGCAGGGATTACGACAAGGTCATCAAGTGCCCACGCTCTGGAACAGAGGATACTGACCAGAAGGACCACCTTGATGAGCAGGCTATGATTGCAAGGACGGGACCGCAGCCGGGTTGGCTCCATAAAAGAAGGTATAACAGAAAGAACCATAGACCGGAGCAAAGCAATTATAGGGGCCACCTTACATACCAGAAAGAGGTGAAGCGGAACATGGGAAGAACCCAGCGTAAAAACTACCACCTGCAAGTGAAGATGGTTTGCATGAAGAAAAACAACAGCAAGAGAGGCCCCCAGGGGAATGAACCTCTGCAGAATGCCTAGAGGATGACAAGAATCAAANGGGACAACAGTAGTAGTACGGAATATTACAACAAGAATGGAGGCACAGCAGGCACTGAAGGGCACGTAGGTTCCAAGCAGAATCTGATTGCCCACCAATCAAACAAGGCTACAAATGTAGACATAGATCACACATCAGGTGAAAGCACGGCACCATGGTCCCGTCAATAGAAAGAAGTACAGAGGCTACCGTGGGAAAGAAGAATAGATAACTCACAGGTGGTGAAGGACGAAGGACGAAAGGGTTCACTAGGGCCAAGTCTGGGCACACCTCACCCAAGTACCGTTATGGGACGGGGAAAGGAATGGCGTACAACGCACAGGACAAAGCATTGGTGCAAGGATTACGACAAGGTCATCAAGTGCCCACGCTCTAGAACAGAGGATACTGACCAGAAGGACCACCTTGATGAGCAGGCTATGATTGCAAGGACGGGACCGCAGCCGGGTTGGCTCCATAAAAGAAGGTATAACAGAAAGAACCATAGACCGGAGCAAAGCAATTATAGGGGCCACCTTACATAACAGAAAGAGGTGAAGCGGAACATGGGAAGAACCCAGCGTAAAAACTACCACCTGTAAGTGAAGATGGTTTGCATGAAGAAAAACAACAACAAGAGAGGCCCCCGGGGGAATGAACCTCTGCAGAATGCCTAGAGGATGACAAGAATCGAACAAGCGGCCAGGGAAGCAAAGAGTACCTTCCTCAAGCAGGTAGACGATCATCAAAATATGGGAGAGCGAAATCAACAATGCTCACAGGGGAAAAGCCTGGACAAAACTAACTCAAGAAGTGGGGGGGATAAGTGACCCCGGAGCCACACAGCCCGGGACAACTCTCTACCACAGGACGGTGGAGGAAGCCTAAAGAACAAAAATGCTGATAAGTAAGATGTGTGCGGACTGAAGGGAGACCAACATGATAGAAACCAGAGAACAGAAGAAGGTGATTACCAGTATTCTGAAACACCTCAGCAACCTGGAGGCGGGGGAAAAAAGACTTGCGGAGAACCAAAGAAGCCAGCAAGAAAAACTGGAGCGGATGGTAGGGCTATTACAGCTCTATTTACGCTATGTCCACCATATAGACATTACTCCAACCGACAAAAATGGAACCCCAGTGTGCATCAGAAAGATATGTCTGGTGGAGCAAAGGGAGGAGAACGAGACAAGGCAGGAAGGAGATGAAGAGCACTCCATCAACCTAGACTAGTGTAGGACGAGCCCTGGTCAAGTCTCTCAATGTAGGAGCTAATCCCACTATGCTTATGCTTTCTCTGTTTTCGTTATGCTGACATTTTTCAAACTGAATTATGGAGATTTGGGTCGGTTTCCCATGGTGGCGACCCAGGCCAACCCTGTTATATTAAACATTGCATCCCTGAAACCCCAAATTTAGTTTCCATTCTAGCAGATCTTAGGAGTCCCTGCATCTTTTTTGTACTATAAATTTTCTACAGTAATATAAATTCTCACACTCATTTACANAAAGACTTGCGGAGAACCAAAGAAGCCAGCAAGAAAAATTGGAGCGGATGGTAGGGCTATTCCAGCTCTATTTACGCTATGTCCACCATATAGACATTACTCCAACCGACAAAAATGGAACCCCAGTGTGCATCAGAAAGATACGCCTGGTGGAGCAAAGGGAGGAGAACGAGACAAGGCAGGAAGGAGATGAAGAGCACCCCATCAACCTAGACTAGTGTAGGACGAGCCCTGGTCAAGTCTCTCAATGTAGGAGCTAATCCCACTATGCTTATGCTTTCTCTGTTTTCATTATGCTGACATTTTTCAAACTGAATTATGGAGATTTGGGTCGGTTTCCCATGGTGGCGACCCAGACCAACCCTGTTATATTAAACATTGCATCCCTGAAACCCCAAATCTAGTTTCCGTTCTAGCAGATCTTAGAAATCCCTACATCTTTTTTGTACTATAAATTTTCTACAGTAATATAAATTCTTACACTCATTTACAAAAAAAAAAATTAATTTTTTTTTAATATAAAAAAAATCATATATAAAATTTATTAAACATATAAATCCCATATCATATTCATATATAAAATTTATTAACTAATTCACATTTACATGACTCAGAAAAAAAAAAATTCATAAAACGTATAAATCCCATATCATATTCATATAATAAATATAACATTTTGTATTTAAATGTTCTTATATGTATGAAGTTTGAACACAAGTCTCATTCCATGAAAACCCAAGGGAGAGTACAACCCCCTCTCTCTCTATATTAAAAGGTAGTTGTTAAAATATTCTAACATTGTCGATTGGTTGGCCCTTAAAACCCAAGGGAGAGTACACCCCCTCTATATATTAAAAGGTAGTTGTTAAAATATTCTAACATTGTCAATTGTTGCCTGGTTGGCTCTTAAAGTAAGGTGATGATATCTCCACCAAGATTCAAATTCTTTAATAACATAGTGTTTATTTTATAAATTGAGTGTTTATTGCCATTGAAATTAAGTATAAGTTTTAAATAATTTTGATGAAATAAATTTTCAATCCATAATTGGCTCTTAAAACCCCAAGGGAGAGTACACCCCCTCTATATATATTAAAAGGTAGTTGTTAAAATATTTTAACATTGTCAATTGTTGCCTGGTTGGTTCTTAAAGTAAGGTGATGATATCTCCACCAAGATTCAAATTCTTTAATAACATAGTGTTTATTTTATAAATTGAGTGTTTATTGCCATTGAAATTAAGTGTAAGTTTTAAATAATTTTGATGAAATAAATTTTTAATCCATAATTTAAATAATTATAAATAGATTTAATTTTATTGAATATATTTTAAATTGTAAAAATATAATATATTATTATATGTAAGTATATTAATTGAATTTAGTTTTGGTRGTTTGGGAAATTTATTATTATCTTYTTYATTTGGGTTTAATTTTYGYAAGTGATAYGTTAAAYTCATAATGARTATATTARTGTAATGATTTTGAAAATTTTTGAGTTTACCCTAATTACCATCCTCGAAATGAAAAAAAAAAAAATATTTAAAATTTTACWAACTTTGTAACATAGAAATATATGTATTTATCTRTAAATAACAATCCTATCTAAAAAATTACATGAATTTTTTTAATTTTTATATAATACAATGACAATCCTATCTAAAAAATTACATGAAATTTTTTAATTTTTATATAATATTACATTTATATATTGAAAAAATTAATAATAAATGGAATAAAAACATTGTAAAACCTCTTTATAACAATATGAAAGCAACCTTATCCATTATATTTTATTAATTATTTTTTCTTTGATATGTCAAAGACATGGGAGGGCCACTACCAAATCTAATATTAATATTAACATGTGCATATTCTATGCCATTTGATATTTTTTTATAATTGTTTGTTGAGAGTGATTGAGAGGTATAACAAGACATATTTTACACCTTGATTGAGTAAATCCCAAAGTCTTCCATTTGTTTCGGGAAGTATACTTTTTATGTGACATCAAGAGGGCTTCAAAGTCATTCATGTAGTTGGCCCCAGATTGGCAGTTTTCTAAACATAATTGGGCCACACTTAAAAAAAAGTCAATTAATCACAAGAGATAGTTTATCTCCCTAACAAAAAAAAGTCAAAATTATATCAAAAGAGATAAGCATGTGGCTTGGAGAAAACATGTAGAAAGAGGGTTTAGTGGGCATGTCCATGTCCACACCAAAATTCAACTATGGAATTGCATGCTTAAAGATCACATGGCATGGCACAACTCATCAAATCAGTTGTCATTGTGTCCTCTGCCTTATCTCAAACACATCACCCCCTTCCAATGTTTCCTTATCTCAACACATCACCTCCTTCCAACACATCACCTCCTTCCAATGATTTCTAGAAGAGCACTTTCTTCTTGTTACATTGCTTAGGTGCAGAATTTTATTATTTGTTTAAACAACCATGTTGTTACTGTCATGAATATGCACCAAGGACTGTGACCATTTCTTAGTTTAAATAAAAAAATGAGGTGGTGGTCAACCTTTACCAACTTTCAAAATACAATTTTTTAATCCTTATTTATTGCATAATAATTTGGATAATTACATAAGAGGATTGGGGCCATGATGTAAATTAACCATTATCTCATTTTTAATATTATTACTAAAATTATGTAAATCAAAATAATTATGTATATTAGTTCATTTAGATTTGTTTTCCTTTTATATTCGTATATCTATATCCACAAACAAAAATCTTAAATTTTTACATAAAGTTTAAAACTATGTAAATCAAAATGATTATGTGTATTAGTTCATTTTGAATTGTTTTCCTTTTATATTCGTATATCTATACCCACAAACAAAAAGTCTTAATTTTTTACATAAAATTCATATATCTATCTATACCCACAAACAAAAAGTCTTAAATTTTTACATAAATTTTAATATAATGAATAAAACTACCTAACGTGGAAAATTAGGTTTCATCATCTCCACAAATTAAAGTTTGTCGTAATATAATATAAAATTCAAAGAAAGAAAAGAAAAAAAACAACTATTGATATAACGTGTGGTATGACATATTAAGGTAATAAGTTTTATTCATTACGTAAACTTAAAGGCATTTATTAACCTTGGTGTGATTTCATTAAGATATCACTGTCCCAAATCCTCTTCATTGGCATGCAATAGTTGTTAGAATTATGTGCATTTGTGTTTAACAAAACTTATTTATCATTAATGTTATTATTATTGTTTCATGATATCAACCACAAGTTACAAGTACCCCTTTTTTGTTTACAATCTTTGTTATAAGTTAATTTTTAAGATCATAGCAAACAGTATCAGACTTATTCTATCTAGATAGGGCTTTGTTGAACAACTCGTCTTTTTGAAGGGCTGACAAATACAGGATGTCATTGGCACTGCACATGAATGCCTTCACAGCATTAAAAAGAAGAAATATAAGTCAATTATTTTGAAGTTGGATTTACAAAAAGTGTATGATTGTATTGACTGGGATCTACTAAGAAGGATCTTAATACAAATTGGTTTTGGGTTACAATTCACCAATTGGATAATGAGTTGTGTCTCTTCATCTTCCTTTGTTGTTTTAGTAAATGGTGAAGCTACAGATTTCTTCAGGAGCAGATGTTGGCACAGGGGCAAACCCAGGGTTCAGCTCCAAGAGCGCACCAACAAGCCCTAACTACTGGCCCTTTCGGCAACACCTACGAAGCAGATGCAGTCTCACCCGAAGCAATTATGAGGGGGTTGCAGGACAGAGATGTCTACAACCAAGGGAATATCAAGTGGATCTAACACATGAACAACACAGCATTCATATATCACTTATCAGCTCGATCTACTCCATGCATCTATCAGATCTACCTTACCAATGCAATAACAGTATATGAAGGACAAATACAAAATACCAATTATACACAACACAAAATATACGTGGTTCACCCTCTCTCTAGGGCTACGTCCACAAAACTGTGCTATATTATATTGATGTAAAGCATACAGTTCTTATCTGCGCTTTGAGCTAGCAGATCTTCTCTTCTTCTTCTATGATTCTCTCCCCTCCCTGTGCACCCAGTTGCAGGATTGATCTTCGCACCCAGCTGAAGATCTTACAATACCATAAGGCTCTTGTACTCAACATTTCTCTCTCACACAATACTCTTCTCTCGACCAACTCAGTATCAACAGTAACAATACCAACACATCAACCCAAAAAACCCAACCCAAAACACCAACCCAACCTAGGCCATTTAGACCTCTATTTATACATTACAATCATTCACCGACATCCTTAGGCCAAAACCTAAGTGTCCAAAACCTAAGTGTCCAAAACCCTAGGTGTCTAAGACCCTAGGTCAACTTGACCCATGTTTTCAGGGCTTCGCCAGCCTGTCTTTCCTTCCTTCTCACGCGGTGCTCCAAAGCATCTAATGGTGGCTTTTTCCTCTTTCTGAGTCGTCCATGATCCTTCTTCCTTGCTTATCTGTCATCCTCGATCTCCTCATCCAACGGATTTCTTTCTCGGGCTTCGCTCCACCTTTTCTGCTCTTTTGCTCACTTCGACCCAGTATCAGTCACTATGTCTTCCGTGAAGTTCATTTTTTTCCTCTTCACTTCCTTCCATAACCAAGGGCCAACAACGGACGTGGATTACGTCAGGGATGTCCTTTATCCCCGTTGCTATTCATTCTGGTATTGGAGGGTCTTAGCATACTACTTAAAGAAAGCAAAGCAATAGGGAAGATTGCAAGCATAAGAGTTTCTAGAATTATTAAGATCCTTCATATTTTATTTGTGGATGACATTTTAATCATGACAAATGCTTCTATTAATGAATGGATAGAAATCGATGGTATCATCAATTTTTTCTGCAAAGCATCAGGCTTAAAGGTAAAGGAACAAAAAGCAATTGTACTACATGTAGGATTATCAGAGGCAGACTTGGCTTTGTACATGACTATTCTTCCATATAATTTTACAATGCTAACCACATGTTTTAGATATCTGGGTCTTTATTTGACAACTGGGCTACAAAAAAGTGTTGACTGGAACTGGTTGTTGTCCAAGATGGAGAAAAAAATAGATCTATGGTGTAATAGATGGTTATCATTGGGTGGATGTTTTATTTTGGTTAAATCGACTCTTGAAAGTCTGCATGTTTACTAGATGTCATTGGCAACCATCTCGTGCACTATTTTAAACAAGATCAGGATTATAATGTTTAATTTCCTCTGGGGAGGAAACATGGACTCTTCTCATTTCCATCTTTGCAGATGGGACACTATGGCCAAACCAAAAAGATATGGAGGTTGGGGGTTCCGCAATATCTTTCACTTCAGTAAATCCTTAGTAGCAAATACTCTCTGGAGGGTTCTAATGGGTGTAGGTATTTGGCATGAAGTTATAAAAGGTAAATATTTTCCATCTACCACTATTATAAATTGGCTCAGATCACCTACTTTCAACATGACCGCAGTCTCAAATATTTGGGGCAGCCTCTTAAAATCCATTCACCTGATCACGCAGTGGCTTAGCTGGATTCCTGGTTCAGGACACCTTTTGGCTCTTGGTAGATACAAGATCTTGGTTTTGGATGACAAATCCATTCTCTCCCTGGAACTTGTTTCTTTTTTAAGGCAGAATAAAATCTCAATTCTCTCACAGGAGAAGAACCTTGCTAAACAAGTCGGACCCTCGACCAGTTGGTACAGGTATGGGGACCTTGGCCTTTTAGGTTCGCTGGCAGCCGAATGGGAACATTATCGCATTTCTCTCATCAACGTAGGAGCCTCCATACATGATGGCGATGACACCTTAATGTGGATGGGAAGTGACCATTCAAGGTACATCTCTGCAAAAAATGTTTACTTGGTTCTTATCTCCACTCAGGGTTGCTTGGGTATTGATGGATGGAGGCGTTGCTTATGGAAATGGGATATCCAACTTAAAATAAAATTATTCACTTGGATAGCAGCAGAGGGAAAGATTCTTACATGGGATACACTCCAAAAAAAAGGTTGGGAAGGCTCTAGTCAGTGTCCATTATGCAAGAGCTATGTCGAAGACATAAACCATCTCTTCATTCGTTGCATTTTCACAAAATCAATCTGGGAAAGATTAAACACTTTTATGAGTTTCAAGGGTGCATGGACAGGTTCATCATTGTCGGATTGTTATAAACCATGGAAAAAGGAGAAAGCAAATATATCATATCTCCCGGCCCTTATTTGTTGGTATATTTGGTTGGAGAGAAACTTTGTTATTTTCGAGAATATTTCTCCCTCTACTATTTCGGTAACCATAAAAACTATCAGTGACATCAATAGAAATCTTTTTATACAGAATCCTTTACAAGCATGTACTTGTTCCTTTTCTCACCAGTCGAGAAACACTCTAGCATGTTTTGATGGTGCAGCTCAGGCTAATGACAAACAATGTGGAGTCGAAGGTGTCTTAAAAACACCTGAGTCTATTGTTATTAGATGGATGATGAATTGTGGTGAGGGCACTAATACCAAAGAATAACTTATGGGAGTCTGGGCAACATTGACTCTGACACACCACCTATCTTTTCGTAAACTACAAATCCTGGGGGATTCAAAGGTGGTCATAGATTGGCTAAAAAAAAAGGTAGATTACAAGCATGTGCTATTGAGGGCTGGAAGATCAAAGTGTTGGAATTAATTAAATTTTTTCACGAATTAAGCTTTCAACATATATATAGGGTACACAACAAGGAGGCAGACACTTAATCCAAGCAATCATATTTGGAACCTGAAGGCATAATCACCTTTTAGAACTGGCTAAATGGCATGGAAGGTCCCATAAAACACATCCATCTATCCTAGTGTTGATTTCACTTTTTTGACAAAAAAAATTTGGGCTTCTTGTTTCTATTTTCTAGTGATTGGATGTAGAATGTTCAACCAATCTATTTGGCTTAGACGTGATTGCACTCACATATTGACTTTTGGAACTCTGAACTTACATCTCTCTTGTAATATTTGAAATATCTTCCTGGACAATAATACATTTTTATATCCCAAGTGGACATGTTGATGTAAAAATATTATATATCTAATATAATTGAGCAATTTTATTTTGGGAAAAAAGTCACAGAGGACCCATAACACATGATGTTAATACATGACGAAATGAAGTTAATTATGAGTTTATAATTTAATCAATTTCATAATACTATGATTTGTTAGGATTTATTGATTATTAGGGTTTGGTTCTTTAATTGCATCGAGAGGCAAAGTGCTCTTACAATTTGTTATGTACACATATGACGCTAACAAATTAAATAAAAAGGAATTGTTGTCCATCTAACGTCAAAAAATTAGTATAAGTACATTTTATTATTGTATATTTTAAACAATGAGAAGTTTATGCTTGAATTTTGTTTATAGCTCTCAATGCTTAACAAATCCAAGGTTAAAGTAGATCTATGTTTAACAAATCCAAGGTTAAAGTAGATCTATGTTTAACAAATCCAAGGTTAAAGTAGATCTATGATACTTACAAGTTTGATACTCTTATAATGCATGAATCCTATTGCTACATATTTTACTAAGGAATCATCTAATCTTGTAGCAAACCTCCCTCCAATTGTTGGAATTCAAAAATAGAGAAAGCCAAAGCTCCCATTGAGCCAGAATTATAATTGAACTTTTGACAATTTGGGTCATTTTAGAATTGGGCAAAACTCGTTAGGGTATCTTCCACCATGCATGGATATTAGATCATGGTCAAACTCTACTCATGCCTAAAATTTCTATCAAATTCTTATTAAATTTGTGGTCGGAAAAATGGTATGTTCGCTACAAGATTAGCTTTTTCCTTTTGCTTATGTTACTTCATTGAGAAAATTGAGACACAATAATCAAGTTTTATATTAAAACATATACAATGAGCATGTTATATGATGGAAAACATAAGTAATGTTGTGGGAATTTGAAATAGTATAATATTTAATTAAAATTAATCATTATAAGTTAAATTTTAAGTTACATATTTTGTTGGGTAGCAAATTAGTGGTTGAGATGGGACGTTGTTGTATTAATGATGTAGGTTTAGATTTTGTTAGCTATAAAGTCTTGATCAAGTGTATGAATTGGTCGAATTTGATGGTATGTGTGTGAATATAGGCTTTATTGCATTACAAGGAAAAAACCACCTAGTGGCCAGAGATTTTAGCGATGTTTTTTTAATTTTGTGCACTTCAACTACAATTTTTGCATGGATGTGTTAACTTAACATTGACATCGTTATACACAGAGGCATGCACCAATGTTAGGTTTCACTAATTTGTAATAAAATACCAGCTTAAAATAATTAAAAATTAACTATATTTGACGAGCATTCTCCCTCTACATGCACTGGTACATCATGATATATGGTGCATCAAACCAGGTTTAAACATTTTGAATTAAAATATCAGTTTTAAAAAAAAAATTAAAAAAATATCACCAGTACACCCTATACCTTGACAATTATCGAATCAATGTGCGCAACAGGCATGTGCATTAATGTTAGGTTACACACATTTTTAATAAAATAATAGTTTAGAAAAAAAATTACCAATGTGCCCTATACCTATTTTGAAATAGTTTAAAAATGTTGCATTGTGTGCATTTGTAATAAAATATTGGTTTAAAAACAGTAATTACGAAATTATTGTTAGCACGTAAATGCACCAATGCATTGGGATATCGGACACACTACATTACCAAAGCATAATTTAATTTGTAACTTTATTCAATGGTTTGAGCCATACAAGCACTGAGACTCACTATCTACCTATGATTGTCCCATTGTGTGGTGCTACCATATGGTCAAAGTTCTTAATTCCTTTGCTTTCATGGTGGATTTGGTTAATTTTGGAAATTTTTAAAGTCAAAGTTCTTAATTCCTTTGCTTTCATGGTGGGATTGGTTAATTTTGGAAATTTTCAAATAACAATAAATTTTTATTTTTCTCTACATAGCAACTATACATCCTTGACCAAAAATAGACCAAGTAAATTGATTGTTATCCTCTAATTTACATTTTTGGTGGTTTAAAATTTAAAATTTGAATCTAATTTGATTGTTTTCTTATTTTTCCTAAAAAATTATGTGTGGTGCATCCTATGTGTTTGGCTCACAACGACTGCCAATTCTTTTACAAGATGCATTGTTAACATTGCACTAATACATAATCAATGCACCATCAAGTTAATTTCAATACATTAATTTTTCTATCAGTGCACTCATAAATACACAGATACATCATGTGTAGTGCTTCAATACATCTTAAGCACATCATTAAGTTAAATTTTTTTAAATGAATTTTCCCACACTTTTCGTTCTATTATTAAATGTACTAATACACCATTAATAGTACTCCCTTATATCTTAAGTGCATAAACAAGTTAAATTTAATGAATGAAATTTTCATGTGCCTATTGTTGCACTCTTAATTATATGGATGCATAGTGTGTGGTTCTCTAGTACATAAAAAATGCTAACAAGTTGAAATTAACAAATTAAATTTCCCTGTGATTATTCATGTGCAATTGAATAGTGTAAGGCACAGTAGCGGTGCACTCATAAGCTAGAGTGAACCACTCACCCTTCATAATATTAAAAATATATATATTGGATTAGTTGATGTGTATACCTTTTGCTTAAGAGCACCAATGCACTCATAGATATTATAATGCATCGTGAACGATATAATTACACTTTGTTTTTTTTAAATTTAAGTTCAAAATTTAACAATATTGCAAATGGTAATTTAGTATATAGATTGTTTATTTTGTAGATATAATTGCCTAATGATTTTGTATATGAATCAGGGAAAATAATGATGATAGCAATAACAATAATAGTAGGTCAACACATATACCTTTGTACATGAGTAGAAGGCTTAAGAGAGGGAGAGGATTTGTACCCTCATCCTATTATAGCTCAAAGTCATCTCCTTTTAATGGATGTTGACCAACTCAAACCCATCTAAACTAAATTACAAATGATAATTTAGTATAGGTTTTTTATTTCATAGATATAACTGCCTAATTAATTTGCATATGAAATAGGGAAAAGGATGATTACACTAGTAACAGTAGTAAAAGGTTGACATATATACCTTTGTACATGAGTTGAAGGCCCGAGAGAGGGAGAAAATCTATACCCTCATCCTATTACAACTCAAACTCGTCTCCTTTTAAGGGATGTTTTCCTCCTCAAGTTTTATGAGGAGTCTATCTCTCTTAATGGGAACACATGCTTAATGATGTCATTGATCTATCATTGGGTTCATGGAAAGAGGCTTTCAGAGTTGGTCTCAATTTCTAACACCAACCCACAAAAGAGGATTTTTATTCCATCATTGGGATAGATCTAGGAGAGGGGATGATTTTCCTCATTTACTTGATTTGTCACCTGGAATTCTGAGAGCGAGAGTCAAATGGAATATGTGCAAAGATATGTTAGTATGTACATCACTAACCCTAGTAAGTACTAGGTTTCTAAGGGGCAGTTGACTTTACATTCTTTTAGTTCATAGGAGGTTGGGTGTTAGTCCAATATGGTCATAACACTAACACATCATACATATAAAGAAAAATGCATAGTTGTCCTCTAATGCACTATGTAAATAGTTTATTTCATAGGACTAAATTGATCAAGTGGCCTACCATAATTTTGCAATAGTTTTGTATTGCTCTAAATCATTGTCATAGCATGTTTGAGGGGAGACATGTATTCTCCTTTACTTCAGAGCTATTTACTTTATTTTTTTAGAGGTTTTTATGACTTAATTAACATTCAACCACCTCCCTCTTAGGCCAATGATTGATTTATGTATATGCATGTGGAGGTAGATGTTTCCCAAGTGGGGCCAACAAGAATAATCATGTATGTTGGTGAGTTTTGAGGTATTGGGTTTGTTAGCTAGTGATAATGATCTTGTACAATACCCATACATAGGAAAGGACTAGAGAGGATGTCAGGATAGCCTATTTAAGTAGGATGAGCCGCTAACTAGAGAGGTAATGTTATCATTATCTTTTGATTAACTAGTTGCATAGTTTTTGTTTTATTTAATTCACATGTAATTGATTGTAAGATTTTGTTCAAATTGTCTAATTATTATTGTCTATTATTTTGCAAATATTGGCTTGTATGGTAGTGATGAGCTTCCCTAACATGATGAGGACATGGCTAAGGTAGATCAATTAGCTCATGTGTAGAGCCCTAGCATGTCATCCAAGTCATATAAAATATTATGACATCATGTGGTGGATCATATATGTACATTAATGGCTTACCATAAAGTGGTGCTAGTATGACCTTGAGAGATCATGTAGGACCCTAATCTTTCACAAATATATCCAAGCCTTCCTTGTGATATGATGTTATATATGTGTCAAGTTGTTAATGCCCTCAACCTACTTGAGAGGTTCAGGGCTTGTCTAACATCTCATCCTCAAAAAGGCCAACCACCATTTCCTCCCCCTCATCTTCCTCCACCTATGACATAGGGGGGAATTTTAAGGATCCATACTAATCTTAAATTATAGAAACCTTGGAAAATCTTACTAATTCTTAAGATGGCAACCATAAAAATTTTGGTGATATTTTTGTAAAAATATTCAAATTCCTAAGAATTTTATATAGTTTCTAGAAAACTTTGGATATTTTTAGAATAACATACTGTTATTTTATAGGATTTGGATGAATCATTCTAGATTAAAAAAAAAAATGGAATTTGGAGAATCTTTATTTTTGGAAAAAAACAAAAACATGAAAAATTAGCCCATGGGAGAAATTTAGCCTCTAAAATTTTCTTTGTCTGGTATCTCCACCTTTAGTAGTTCAACCACCATCTTTGAGTGTAAAATTCCCCAGCTTAACCAAGGATCATTACTTATGGAAAATACATATAAATTCAAAAAAATTCTTGCTTGCTCATTTCCTGTAGCTTACCAACTACAATTATACATAGATTTAACTGCATTATGATACCCATAATTAAATGCAACTACAACATTCTAAATGAACATGAATGCAGCTAGCCCCCGGGGTGTAGAAAAATCGATGATGGAGTGTATTGTTAAGGCACTATGTTATGTGAAGTAAACAATTTGAAACCCTCGACTTACCTTGTGTGTCATGTGAGGGGTTGTGTTGGAATGCATGGAGGTTATAGTGGTAGTAGTCGGATAACATGACCCTGTGTCATGTTAGTACGTGCTCAACTAGTTGTTGATTCTACTTGTCACAAAAGAAAACATGAATGCAGCTAATAAATCATCTACAACAACATGTAAAACCATTTTCATGCACATGATAAAATGCATAGTGATGAGACTCATAAGAAAACTCATAAATTAAATAAACACTTATCTTTCAAAATGTTTTTGCAACCAGTAGCTTGGGAAGGACGTTCCACCCAACCATAGACTTGTTGTTCCAAATATCAACAACAAGTCACCCATGAGTTGGGGCTATGAATCCACAAGAGAAGGGTGACTCTCACATTCCATTCACAACGCAATATCCCACAACCCATTGGTATTCTCCTACAACTATATTGAATTTCCTCCAGTTCTCTTCCTCTTGACCTGCCCAACCCAAGGAATGTACCCCTTCACTGTTCTCCATTCATTAAAGAGCTTTCCAAAACATTTTAAATTTTTTTTCAACATGATGGTTATTAAGTTTTCATGTCCAACATCATAAAATGAAGAAAATGCAAAAGTGGTCGATTATGGAAAATCATAATAAAATGACACATCCACAACATAAATGTTGAAATAAAGCATGTACCTATCACTCTTCATTGCCATCCCCTAATTATCTTCATCATTTGGTGATAATATTGTTGTTCTACAAAAATTGTTTTAATCTTGGATCGTGTCTTAGTGCAAATCATCAATCCCTATCCAACACATTTGGGTAAAAAACACTTAGTTGTAATGTTTTGGGAAATCATAAGGCTCCCTATTTTCATTAAAAAAAAAATTAGAGTTGATACTTATTAACCCAATATCATGATCTTCCTTTCCGGTCAAAGTTATCCCACCACTTGCACCTAAAACTAACACACTGGAAAGATGAGAAGTCCACTTGCAGGATCTCTTGTATCTATTTGATGTAATCTAACTTCTCATCTATTAGGTTTTGATCATGTCACATATAGATTGGTCAAACTCATCCTCCACTCCATAGTAAAGTGTGACATTTCCATCATCAACATCCCCATACAAAAATAATGTCCATATGTCGACATAAATGGGAACAAATTCACCTATAAAAATGTGAACAAAGGATGATGTTTTTTTTTTTTGTAAGTATTTTTATATATAAAGGCCTTCAAAGAACCAAACCAAAAGTACAAAACTGAGTATCATCCGGGTTGTAATTACTGAACTGCTCCAAAAGGAGAAACCAGTTCAGCCAACCGGGCAATTCGAACACCAGAGTTCTTATCAGTCTTAAAAAAAAACAGAAAGCTTAGCTAACAAAGATGCCACTAGAGTAAGATCTATTAAGAATAACAACCCCCTATAGGTGTTAGACAATTGGCGTATAGTCCGGCACATACTCTGGCAGATAGCCTGGCCACGGCTCCTCTTTGACAGGTGTCCCGCTGGTTACCCATTGCATGTCATCGCCCCCAGTGCACGCGTCCTTGTTAGCATCAGTCTCGCCATCTCCCGTCGGAATGTGCACCTACAGACTAATGACGACCGCCTCCTTGACCTCCTGTCGAACCGGTTCCTTAACGACCTCAGCATCGCCCGACGGAATTTGCTCCTGCTTGTCTGTGGCCATGAATGCATGCTTGAGCTCCTGCCGAGTCAGCTCCTCGATGTCCTTTGCTGCACCCTGCTGCCTGCAACTCTCGTTGTCACTTTCGGTGGAAGGTGCTTCTTCTGAAGTTGCGGGGGGGGCTTCTTAGTGAGTGGAAAGAAGATGGAGGAGGGTTGAAAGCCTCCCATCCACATGCTGTAATCGAAAATGGAGGTCCTCCACTCCCTGACAGAGTTCGAAGACCAAGTCGTAAAGGATGGTAACCTTTTCTCGCCACAGCAAGTCCGCTTCTGGGTTAGAGGACATCGACTCCTTGTTACGGGCGGGTCAACTATGAAAGGGCGTCCCTGTGGGTGAATTCATGGAGGCAATATTCGACGGAGGAGGAGGAAAGGAGTACCGGGAGGTGGAAGGAGCTATGAGGTGGCGCCAAGAAGGTTTCGGGCTGGTGTCAATTATGGCCAGGCAATCGAAGCTCGAAACAGGTACGGTGGAGGGAGTGTGAATGGCTAACTCAGGCATCCGAAGTGGTGAGGATAAAGTTGAAGGCGAACCAGGAGGAGAAGCCGAAGCATGAGGTCGTCGAGGATGCCAGGGAGAACCCCGACGCGGTCTAACTCGTTGGCGCGGCATGGTTTGGCCTGGTAAGTGGGAATGGTTTGCAAGACCAAGGGGGAGGACAAGGAACGACCGGGGTGGTATAAGCACCATGAGCAGACCAGCAGAACCAGACCGGAGTTGCGGAATGATAACAAAAACAAACTGAGTCATTGCACTCTTCGAAATGGAGGTCGAGGGAGCTCGAGTAAATGCCCCTCCCATCGTCGTAAATACGATTTAATGCAGGAGGGCGTCGGCAACAGTTAGCACGAGCCAGGCACATGGCTCGGTGCTTTGCTGGCTCCTCCGCGTCTCCTCTATGCACCAGGTGGCTGGCCCTAACACCCCATCTAGGTGTTTGTCCACTTCCACAGCTTTGCGTATACATTGATGGAGGATAGGGTGATCCGGAGTGAGGGAGGAGTTACAGAGGATTTCCGGTCCATCCCAGTTAACCCCTAGATTAGCCAAGTCGTCCGCTACCTGATTTGCACTCCTTCTGACATAAGCAGGTATGACTACCTGATTGGGGTGCAGTGACTCTGCTATGGTCTTTAGCCCATGCGAGAGTCTCCAGCTTGGAGAAATTTTGTCCGGATCAGCTCTGTTTAAAAGTCTACCAAGGAGATTGACGATGATTTGGGAATCGCCTTCTACAATTAGCTGAGTGAAGTTGTGTTCCTTGGTGAGTTGCAGCCCCCGAGTGAGTGCCCAGAGTTCCACCACATTGTTCGTGGTGTACCCAAGAGAGCCTGCATTAATAAGAATGATGTGCCCGTGGTGATTGTGGAAAATTGCTCCATAGCCCGCAGCCCCTGGATTGCCTTTGGAGGCCCCATCAAAATTGAGTTTGATGAAGTCAACTGGAGGGGTTGACCAAGAGGAGGGACTGAAGGTAGGGGAAGGGCCAAGGAGGGAGTGGGGGGGGTGAGGGGAAGGGAGAGGTAGCCAGTGTTGCAGGATCATAATTTCTGAGGGATTGCTGGTCAGGTCTGTTTCGATCCAAGGTTGGAGTTTGAGAGTTTCCAGAATGTTGAGGCGGTAGCGATTCCAGCAATGTTGCCACGGGAAGAAAGCGTTCCTGAAGAGTCTTATGTTTCTTTCCTTCCAAACCTGCCAGAGGATGAAGCCAGGAAGCAGTTGCCAGATACGATTGAGGAGGGGAGAGTGAAACACTTGGTCCCTCCAGTTAGTGATAGTGTCGACGATGTTGTCTCGAACACAATCTGAGGTGCGCATGACGAGCACACTTTGGTCCCAGATTTGTACAGTGTACGGGCAAGAAGTGAGGAGGTGATTCATGGTTTCAGCTGCCTCCCCGCAGAGTATGCATATGGAAGGCCCCACAAAGCCTCTTTTGGAAAGATTGTCCCAGGTGAGAATGCTAGAATGGACCACGAGCCAGAGGAAGAGAGTGATTTTGGGCCAATGTCTGAGGTTCCAGATCTTGCGCCAAACAGCCCATGTAGGTGCCAGGTTCGGTTGGATCTTGATGTGGTAAGCTTCTCTTATGCCATATGTGCCTCTTGGCTAGTATCCCCATCGGAGAATATCCTCTCCAGTGAGCTTGGGGATTTTCTGTTTGAGCATTTCGTTCTGGTAGGGGGCTCATATCCACGTGGCCATCTAGGTTCATGCTTTTCCTGTCAAGATGCCAATGCTGCCAAGTGTTATCTTGTGGGTCATCCCGCCAGTAATCCGCTACTGTTGTCAGGCCCGCCTGTGTGGCTTGGGTGCTGATGTGCTCAGCCCAGTCCTCGTGGTCCAGAATTGGCCATTGTTGCCAGGAATATTTCCAAAATAAGGTTGTTTTCCCGTTCCTAATTTCCCAGAAGGAATGTTGGGTGACAAGTTGTCTATTCTGCTTAGCCGCTGCCCAAATTAAAGACCCGGGTGTGTCACCATTCCAGCGTATGAGATTTTTTTCTGCTACCTCGGGTGCATATTTCTTCCTCCATAAGCGTGCCCAGAGGTCCTTGGGTTTCTTAAGCCAACGCCACCATATTTTGGCACTGAGGACTTTGTTCATGATGGTAGGATCTCGTAGGCCAAGGCCTCCTTGCGCTTTGGGCTGACAGAGTTTGTCCCAGCTGACAAGCGCTATTTTCTTTCCTGTGTTGAGACCTTGCCACGGGAAGTTCCTCTGTAAGCTTTTAATAGTTGAGAGTACAAAGTTAGGAGCAGCCAGCACCAAAAAGAGGTAGGTGGGAAGGGCTTGGAGAACAGCTCGGAGGAGAGTAAGATGGCTTGGAAAGTTAATAACTCTGAGGGTCCAGGAAGAGAGCTTCTTAGTAAAAGAAGAGAGCAAATTCTCCCAAGAAGAGTTCTGAAGGGCGTTATCGATCAAAGGGATGCCAAGGTATTTGGACGGAAGGGAGCATCTTTGGAAACCTAAAAGATCAAATATATGGCGCTGGACAGGAGGGGGCGTATTAAAGAAGAAGATTATGGACTTGTCTTTGTTGTAGTCTAGACCTGAGGCTTCAGAAAAGGTCTGGAGGATCTGGAGAATGGAGTTTGCTTCCCAGACCATTGGGGTGCCCATCAGGAGCGTGTCATCCACAAATTGACTGTGCAAAATAGGAGGGGAGATGCCATGCAGCGGTAGACCTGCCAAAGTGTTGTTTGCAACCGCCGCTTGAATGCTTTGACTGAGACCTTCTGCCATGATAATGAAAAGGAAGGGGGAGAGAGGGTATCCTTGTCTAATTCCTCGTGAAGGGGTGAAGGGACGAGAGGGGATGCCATTAACAAGGATAGAGAAGAAAGCAGTAGAGGTAAGGTTCAAGATCCACGTCACCCAAAGTTTGTCAAAGCCAAAGGCGAGGAGCATTTCCCTCATATAGTCCCAGCTTATCTTATCAAAGGCTTTAGAGAGATCTAATTTAAGGAGCATGCCTGGAAATTTAGTTTTCTGCAGAGAGTGAATCACCTCATGAGCAAGAATAATGTTGTCCAAGATTTGTCTGCCCTCTATGTAGCTAGATTGTTCTGGGGAGATGATAGTAGGCAGAATGGGTTTAAGTCTGTGGGCTATCACCTTTGTTAGAAGTTTATAAATGACGTTGCAAAGAGCTATAGGTCTGAACTGCTTAGGATGGTGAGCCTGCCCCTCTTTGGGAATGAGAGTGAGGAAGGTAGCGTTGAGAGCTTGAAGGACCTGTCCAGTAGAACGGGAGTCTTCAATAATTTCCCAGGCCTCTACCCTGATCATCGACCAACAATGGTGGAAAAAATCGCTGGTAAATCCATCCGGGCCGGGTGCCTTACCTTTTGGAGTGTCTTGCAGAGCTTGATATACCTCCTCGATTGTGATGGGCTGAAGTAGAGCTGAGTTTTGCTCCCTGGTGACAAGGGCAGGCACATGTTGCATTATTTTGGCTATGGCTTCCGATCTGTTCGGAGAGGGTTCCATGAGGAGGTTTTTATAATAATCTATCAGTGTTGCTTCCAAGTCTTCATGGGAGAGAATAGGCTCACCGATAGTGGAAATTAAGTGCGTGATTCTATTGGAGTGGCAGCGTTGCAAGACAGATCTGTGGAAGAACTTGGTGTTGCAATCCCCCTCCTTGAGCCACTAGATGCGTGATTTCTGCTTCCATAGAATCTCTTCCTGTGCTTTTCTGGCCTCCAATTGTTGCGCAGTTGTTGCTTGCTGGACTTTCAACTTGTCCGTTAACCCTTGCAGTCGGATATGGGTTTGAATCGTCTTCATCTTCTCTGACAGCTACCTTTGGGAATCGAAGATATTGCCAAAGGTTTCCTTATTCCAGGTTTTGATGAGTTGTTTAAGGTTTTTTAACTTCTGCTGAAATATGAACATCTTGGAGCCATGTGTAACCTCCGCCTCTCTCCACCAGTCCTGGATCTTAGCTTGGAAGTCTGGATTGTTGAGCCAAAATTGCTCGAACCGAAATGGCTTTTCTCCGTGGTGACGCCGGCACTTCCATCCACAGCTGAATGGGCCAGTGATCCGAGCCATGAGTATTCAGAATGCTTGCCTCCATGGCTATTCCTTCCAGCATAAGGGAATCAGAGATTAGAAAGCGATCAAGTTTGCAGGCAATTTGGTGTGATCCAGTTCTTCTATTTGTCAAGGTGAAGGTGCCATTGATAGCTTCCAAGTCGATCAAATTGAGTTTATCTATGAGGCTGTTGAAGTCATTAGTGTCTTGATCTAGGCACCGTGAGCCCCCTTTTTTCTCCTCTAGATTTCGAATGAGGTTGTAATCGCCCCCTATGGTCCAGCAATTGTATCTAGTCAAGTTGGAGAGGTATTCCAGACTCCCGAGGAAGGCCTGTTTGTCCCTTGGGTTGGCTGGGTCGTATACATTGGTTAGGTGTCTAGGTTTATTGGATCCTATAAGCCTATAGTCCGCCGTAATAGACCATTTAGTGGTAATAAAATTCTCTAACAATACTGTGGTTGGGTTCCATATAACAGCCAGTCCTCCAGCTGTGCCTGTGGCTGCTGTTTCCATTGCTTCCCCTTGCTTCCAACAATAGGGGAGTAGCTTATCAATGTCTTCAGTTGAGCATTTTGTTTCCTGAAGTAGTAATATGTCCGATTTCTCTGCAAAGATCAGATCCCGTAGCAATTTTTGCTTGCTACGTCCATTAAGGCCCCTAATATTCCAAGAGATAATCTTCATGATGATGGGGGGGTGGGGAGGGGAGGAAAACTGTCTGAGATGAGGTCGATTTGCCCTGAGTTGACCATAAAGTGTCCTATTTTCTGTATAAGTTTGTTTGTAGACTTCCAGCCTCTTTTCTTGTCATCTTTCTGGGTTTTACTCTGGTTCTTTGATTGACTGCTCTGTATTCCCAAGCCCTTACTGGATCACGCTGAGGAACTGGCGGAGGAGTTGAGAAAAATCTTATGTACTTTCTGTAATTGGTCCCGGGGTATAGTGTACAGTTTTTGCTGCCTGTAGGCGTGCTCGAGGTGTTCCAGGTCCACCCCGGCCAGATCTTGCTCTTCTATTTCCATATCGACGTCCCCGTCCTCGATTTCCAAGAGATCTTGCGGATCCCCTGCTATGGTTTGTGGGGGGTAATCGACTTCCTTCCCTTGTGATGGCCGATCTTCCTCCTATCCCTTAGAATGGGAGGGGTTATCCACAGGAAGCTCACTGGGAGTTATCTTGGTTGAAGGGTCCTCTGGTTGATCTTGTAATATTGCAAATTTGTTACTAGTAGAGGGATCTTTACTTACTTGGTTTTGTTGCCTTCGCGCGGGTTGTCTTATTTTCCCTCCTGGTTGAACGAAGTCGTCCTTGTCTTTCCCGTCTTCTGGGTTCCCTTCTTTGTGAGCCGCATTGAGGGGGCATTCCCTGAACAGATGCCCATGTTCATGGCATTTCCGGCACCTAAAAGGAATGTGTTCGTAGTCGATGGTCTGGATCCAGTCTTCGTTCTGGTACTCGAGGATGATGGTTCCCGGCAGTGGTTTTGCTATATTCAAGTATACACAAATACGTGCATAAGAGGTGTATCGCCTCTGTTTAGTAGCTTCTGAATAATTCACATGAATTCCAATGGTATTGCCTATACCGGCCAAGACCTCTTCCAGCCAAAACTCTTGGGGGAGAGAGTACAGTCGGATCCATACTGGAGCGTGGGCGAAATCTTCCTTTTCAGGGCTGAACTTCTTGGTCCAGAATCTTAAAAAGAGTCTGGCTGAGTTAAAAAAGTACGGTCCCCCATCAAAGATGTGATTGCGGTCCTCGAGATTGTGCAGTATGATTGTGAAAAAGCCCTTTGAGCCCAGTTGTAATTCATAGTGCCCTTTTGGTTTCCACCAGTACTGTATCCATTTGATTAGATCCCTTTCTGACGGCCATAACCGTAGGAATTTCCCTACGAGGGCATGGTCTCTCATATATTTTTTTTGCTCTTCTATCCATGGAGAGTTGACCGTGTACTTCGGGGCCTGCGGTGCTTGAGGAATGCATTTACCAGGGAGCCAAGGTATCCGCGCTGTAGCAGGGGCGACTGTGTTTTTCGGGTTGATGTCCATCTCTCGGTCCTTGAAGGTTCCTTCCATGATAAGTGTGGCTCGCAAGTCTGGCGGCGGCTCAAAGGGTGGCCGCTTAAACCCCTCGTCGATGCTTCCATTCGCAATGGCTTGGCTGTAGGGGGCGTCATTCTGCCCTCCTTCCTTCTGAGTCATGGCCCCAGTGGGGCTGGGAGCATAGCAGTTCGGCTAGAATCCAAAACCCTAATCCAGATAACAGAGCTCGCGCCCATCTGTTTAGTGCTTGAACAAAGGATGATGTTATATGTCTAGTAAGTTGAGAATTATTAAAAACATAATACATGTTATAATTCAAGCATGCATTACAAAATGAACAATGTACATAAGAGATTATTACAGATCTATTACACCCAATCTCTATGTTTGGTGCATCCTCTTCACCATGTGAGTAATGACAAGATGCACCATATTTCTCTATAATCTGGTCAACCAACCAATTGTTTTAAATGTTTGCATATTTTATTTTAAATGATCAAGATAAGGAATGTTTCTACTATTCAACCCTTTGAAATCTTTCATGTCAAAGACGCATTTCATTTTCTTCTCTTCATATAATGCAACCCATGGTTGTTTTGCCTCTACATTGTAAAGAACAAATTTATTGTTGGCATCAATTTCTGAATTTACAAATGTATTCATGAAATCAAAACATATTGCATGTCATCAAATATATATTATCATGTTCAATGTAAACAATTACTCTGTAGAAAATTGACAAAAGATAAGTGACACACTCTTTATCATGCACCTTTTATCATTCATTTGGAGTATCTCTCCTTCCCTTTTGTCCTCATCCCATTGGTTGTACCAAACCACTTCACCAGGTGTGTCATCGATTTTCTTGATGTATTAACTAGTATAATAGAGTAACTCCTATACTATACACCCCTCCATCATATACCCCTTGGGGTTTTCCCTTTGTTTAACAAATCCCTTCAACTTTGTCATTTACCTCTTGAAAAGGAACATCCAACGACATTGGACCACCCCAAGTAATTCAACCTCATCAACTAGGTGAATTAGAAGATGGACCCATTTAAGTCCATGAAACTTGTGGGAAATTCTTCCTCAAACATACAAACAATCTTGGTTATCTCTCAACGCCACTGTAGAATGATAACCATGTGAATCTCCTTTAATATAATTCAATGTACAAATGTAGATAATTTAGATATGGCATGTCAAAATTCCTAGGGAAAGTCATAGTTCACACAACTACAGATAAGCAAAGGATAATGACACTACAAAATGAACACGTACAAAACTAATTGGCATAAAACCATGAGTACATAGCATATTATAATATATACTATACAAAAAGAAGCATGTAATTGACACACATACCCTTAGAAGGTTCATATGGTTATGTGATTTTAACCCCAACAAATGTTCTTCTATGGTGAAGCAACACCATAGAATCCACTTGTATAAAGAAGGTGCCTTCACACCCAATATGACATCATTCACTAGAAAAATATCATATTTCTTCAAAATCCATTAGACATCACCTTCTTTAAATTACCAAGAGGGACTAACCTATCCTCTAGCTTATCTTCTTGGTTGATGTTTCTTTTTAGTATTCAAAGAAAAAAGATCTCTCCTAACACCCAATGTATCCCTTTTTTGCAATTGTATGTGACTCTGTAAAGAAGATGAAATATTTTTTAATATATGCATGGCATCCAGTAAGTGGAAAATCTTAATATGCTTCCAATTTGGAAGCTCATAAAATATATATTTAATTTTCATCCCAATGGGCATTTTATCAACATAGGTGTCAAAAAATTGAGGATCATCAAATGCAAGTTCCCCATTTGAATCAAACAATTTTACATTTTTCTTCTTCTTCTTCTTCATGTCATACGCCCTAAGCCAATCTATTGATGTCATTATTTTAGGTCTTTGGGTTCTTTATAGTTTACCATTGAAATCATATGTTGCTCTTCTATGAGGGTGGTCCTCTAGGAGGAATACCCTTGAGCAATTGTACACTTCTTGCATAGCTAGCATTTATAAAATGTCCATAACATTTACATCCATGTACTCTTTTGTTAGAGGAATTGTGATGTTATTGTATATATGACACATTAGTGCCAAAGAAGGTAGTTGTACCAAATTAAGTATTCCAAATGATATCATGGATATAAAAAAAAAATCATGCTTACCAACGAAAACTCCTAGCTTGGATAAGCATGCATTGTGTACACACATATGTCATATAGTGTAAAGGATCTCTCCTCTGAGATGGGTATTGATCCATCATATACTTGTATCCCTTCCCATAATTGTTTTAATTCATCAATCAATGGTTGGAGGTAGATATCCATTCTCTTAACTTGTATTTTACTAGGGACTATAAGAGCCAACATAAGATGTACATTGCCATTAATTACGCATAAAATCCATTTTCATTGCTAATTGTGTAACCACGTTCATTAAAATATAGGATAATTAATGGCTATTTACCTCAATAGTGCTAAGAAACACAAATTTGACATGCCATGCATTGCTTTCAAGTTGCACATTAACATTGTTGTCCCTAGTTGGGTAGACCTTTCAACCCATACCCAAAGAGAGGGGTGGTGGAAGAAAATTTCAAGCTTTCAAAGAAGGTATCAATGATGTGAGCATTGTCCCCTAGCTCATCTTGCTAGAATGCATTTAACAACACTCCCCCCATGGCATGGGTATTTTGTAAGAAATCATCCATACCAACTATTATATCATTATCTTCATACCCAATATATGAAGAACTAGTGTTGCTATAGACATTTTGAATTGGTGAATCAAGACATAGTGGGAATTGAATACGTGGTTGATTCAACCATGCTTGGTATGCTTCCTCTATGAAATGTGCTTGTTTAGTAGCCTTCTCTTTAGTTTACATTGTAGTGGGTTGCAACATTATATGGTAGATAGGTCACTCATAATCAAAATCCTAATTGAAAAAATATTGAACATTAAATTGATGATATTAGTAAACACAATGCATTTAGTATGTTTAAACATTATACCAAACATTTATTAAAAGCACAGATTTTTTTTTTTCAATACAAATGCAACCAACCACTTTATAAAACAAATGTGAATCAAGCATAAATTTACATCAATTCCATTGAACATCCAAAAATAAAACTACTCAATGATCCTTTATTATGTCGTAAGGTGACCTCTAAAGGTAGTTCCAATGCATGCACCTTTGATGAGCGATTGGTGGTCTATGAAAGTTATAGTTTAATTAACAACTTTGTCACCATGAAACAAACTATGTATTGCCAACACAAAAACAAATATGGATGCCTTCATTTTCATAAAAAAATCTTAGTCATTGGAGTGTTCCTCAAATGAACAATTTTCACTGAACAATGAGCACCTACATCTATTTATTAACCCTACAATGTTTCCACAAGTGTGTAGATGACCATCGATATATGACATGATCTTTCTATTAAATTTTTTGGAAGCATAGTTACCATTCATGCACATACTATACATGGAAATTTATGTTTGTATTTAACAATATGCAAGTAATTAAACCAACTATAAAGAGGACTACAAAATGGCATAAATGCTACTAACTATTTGGGAGGAGCGAACACATGTGAAAATATAAACAACCCAAGATTTGAAACATCCATTTTAGACTTGTCAATCATGTAATTATTACTACAAAAAGAGAATTTGATCCAACATTGGGTATAAGCAGGGAAGATGGCCAAGCACCATATAAAGCATGGTTGTAATAGGTTTGGTATTTACTTTGTAGATGGAAAACAAGAGAGAATTCATCACTACCCTCCAAAAATTGAATTGACCTTGATGCATAGTTGAACATTTTTTCTTTTATCTCGTACAACATTTTGGATCTTCTAGTAGAGATGTTTTAGGTAGTATCAATATCATAGTACATTGGCTCACTAGAACTCTTAGTTGACTCAAGAGAAGGAAATAGGTTTGTCAATTTTAGATGAAACATAGTTGATTTGGCTTCCTACAACTTTTTAAAATGGGATCATATGGAAGGGTTCCCATGTGTCTTTTCTATATCACCTATTGGATCCTTGATTGCAGTGGGAGGTATCAAACCATCAACTTTGAGTAACCGGTCATTAATATAGTGAGACATTGTGACATGTCAAGGGTTCATGTTCAACCCTTTACTTTTTGAATATCCACATACTACTAGGGTGTCATAAAATAAATTCAATTCATGGTAAAGTAGCATTGGACTAGGATAGTTTTTAGAATGTGGCATGTTACAGTTGGTGGGGTAAAGTGGCTCTCCATGTTTTTCTACCATCTACTTGTGGTATCTTTCTCCAAATAAGAGTTTGTGACTTTTTTTTGTATTGGTGCAATATCATGTGCATCTAAACATGATAATGAATCAAGATCCTACAAAGTTCAATGTATAATTATTTAAATATGTGTGTAAAGGTAGCATAAATTCAACCAAATAATCAAAATATAAATAAAATTTGGATTTACTGCAAGCTACAAGGGATAACTTGGTGAACTTGGAATGATATGGAAAGGGGAATCTAAAGAATCAACCATTTGATATTTATCACTTTTTTCCCTTGCATGTGAGTCAAAACCACAATAAATATGTGTCTACATCCTTAAAAGAAAGTTTCAAGAGCATGTAACTTTCTAAGTTCAAACAAACTTTTGAAGGCCTTTTTTAAGTAAACAATGTGAATTTAAGTATCACGTGTGCAATTTCAAATGACACCTTTCCCACTCATGTGGTAGTTTAAGGATCATTTGTATAATTTTAAATGATACCTCACTCATGTAGCAGACATATTTCAAATGATAATATACATATGTACCTTGATTAAACAATTATATTCTCTAAATTCAATTTACCCATGCTTTGAAATAATTCTTTTGGAATGGAGATTAAGAGGTTTTTTATTTTAACAATAGATCGTACATTTATCATCAATGCATCAAAATATCAAGCAACAAATTGAGCGAGTATTTCATTTTGTAAAAGTGAGTTAAAAAGAAAAAACCCAATCCATATTCCATTGTTTTACTAAAAATTAAAGGGGAGACTTATGCAAGAGAGATTTATCGAGGAAGAGACTGAAGTGGGTAATTTTTTCTAAAGAGGTGGATTTGTGAGGGATCATTGTGGGTCACATTCAAATTTGTTCTAGGTAAAATTTGACTCGGTGAAAGAGTCAAAGTTGTTAGGTGAATAGTGGTGGTTTCAGGCACATGGTTTTGGTGACTCATGGTTTTAGAGCTCGCAGACAACATGTAATGAATAGTTGATACTCCATTGTAATGTGTCAAGAGTTGAGTGGAGAAAGCTCACTTGGTCAGGGCAAGGAGTTTGGTTGGCTTGGTCGGGTTTGGTCAAGGAACTAATAGATCTATTAGATGGTTTTTCCCAATTTGGGTTTTCTAGGATAAAATCTTGCGTCGTTGTTATGCTCTAGTTTATTTTTTATCCCTCTCGCATTTTTATTTCCTTTCAAAATTTACAGAGGAGAAATTTTGGGTATGTGACTTCATTATCTTCATCTCAAATTTTCTATTAATCGATTCAAAAATTCTCATTTTTTAATTTATTCCTATAAATATCTACCATACATTTTTAATAAAATAAAATGGTTTTAGATTCAACTTCAGTGTTGCAAATCCTAATTTTCTTGTTTCGTCCCTTTTGTTTTATGTCGATGTAAACCCTAGCTATAGGGGTTTGGTTTCTCTACTTTTTCACAATGAGTTTTTTTTTTTTTGGGGGGGGGCGCTTTGGGTATTTGTTGGATATGGGTATTTGTTGGATTGGGATCGTTCATTGTATTGGGTCCCAAACCCTATCAATGTTATTTTTTTTAATATGTGTTCGGATTTTGAAGTGCACATTGTATAGTAAACATATGTTAGTGCATTATTTACTAGAGAGTGCATCACTTGGTTCTTCCACTTAAAAAAAAATGTTTGTTGGTTTTGCGATGTGCACTATACAATAACGATATTTCACCACTTGGTTCTATCCTATTTAAAAAAAATGGTTTTAGCAATGTGTACTATACAATGAACATGCATAGGTACATATCTTTGTATAATGCACACTGATGCATATTATTGTATAAAGTGTATTGCCTAAACTAAAAACAATTTTAGCCTCAAATTCTTTATTTAGTTTATAAAACATATTTCATTATGTAGGGATTTTATTGATCCAGATTGTATAGAGAACAAAATGAAAGGAAATAATATGAATGGAAACTCTCTCTCTCACACACACACAACATAATAATACAATGAAACCCAAGTTCTATTAATGAATGAAATAGGAAAAGATTGTAAAATGCAAAGAAATACAAGCTAGTTAAAATGGTGGTAGCTTATCTATGCAAAGAAATACAAGCTAGCTAGAATGGTGGTAGCTTATCTATGCAAAGAAATACAAGCTAGCTAGAATGGTGGTAGCTTATCTATGCAAAGAGAGGTGTTGGCTACACTCATTTGCAAGTAGACATTACAAGAGGCTGAAATGGCCTTTTTAACATAAAGTACTAAACCCTAAGAGGAAAAAATCCTAAAAATATAGAACCCTAAATCTAGGAGATGAAGTGCCAAAAAGGATTGCGGGCCCTGAGGTGGCTAGTTGATACATCAACTTCCTGGGGCCACAACTTGTGCATACAATCTTTGTTTGGGGCGCACAATAGCTTGTTGGAAAGATCTAACTGAGAAGTACAATTGTTGGTAGTCCTAAGAAGGCCATGGCCACTACTAACCTATGAATGACCAAAAAACATCATTTAAGGCCTCAAAATAGCCCTGAAAGTTTTGGACCTAAAAAATTGTAGATAAAATAACTGTCATGATGGAGAACCGTGTTGAGTCAGTGGAAGTGGTGGGTCGCCACTAATGTCTACTTGGATCATTTATTATAGAAGATGGTTGATATAATATCAAGGAAAAAATATTATAGAAAGGGGAACGAGGAAAGCACATCAAGAAGAAAACATGGTAAGTTATTTGAAGTGTTAATATAAAAGTAATATATATGAATTATCTATAGGTTTAAATGATGTGTATCGATTAGCATGTGTCATGCAGAGAAAATTTTGAACTGATTGGAAAAGAGTGTAGAAGCTTTATAGAAATGTTCCGAAGAGAGGAATTAGGTGAATCAAAATGTGATCAACGTGAATTTTTTCTTTGACTTTTTACTAATAATGTACTTCTTAACAATAATAGCTAAAATGTTTCAAACATTGGATTTTGCATAGTTAAAGGTTGTGCAAGGATCGATGGCGAGTAAACAAAAGGCCCTCCTAAGAGAAAGTTTTTATGAAGTATCTATATGATAACAAATTGGTCCTCAATTCATCTAGAGTGGTTCTAGAAGTTAATGAGAGGGTGGGGGGGGATTTTATAAAACTATGGGGGATAGAATGGAAAGAAAGTATTAACGTCCTTTTCATTTATAGTGAAAAAATCAATCCAGTGAATCTAAGAATTAGATTATATTTAAACTACCCCAAGCATTTCTGAAGCAATGATTAAAGAGAGATTAGACTGGCAACAAAAAAATGTACAATAACAAAAAAGAATCATTTAAAAGGTATTATTGTTAAACACGTTTTTCTATAATATGTATATACTAGTCCAAAAAAAATACCCAATTAATATTTATGCTATATTTACTTTCATACAAATATTAATAGATTTTTAATATCATGTTTTTCATTTTTCAGGAAGATTAAGAAAATTTTAGTGAACGAACAATCTAATATATGAAACATGTTGATAGGGTTGTCCAAAAAAATGTACAAGGATATGGTCGATTAAATGAGAATAATTGGATCACAAGAGGAGCTATCTCATTAACAATAGACATCAAACATATATTTCATTGATTTTTTTTGATTTTTTTTGTGTAATTAGAGAATTTAATTATTGCTTGGAATACTAATTAATTGTTTTGTTGTTGTAGAAAAGAAAACAAAATGGAACCCTTTCAACACATAAGATGAGATGACAAGATAGAAAATGGTTAATCACAAATTTTGTGAGTACTTGTCATGTCCTTACTTAACATTTCATATTTGTTGTGATGTTTATATTTTAATTATTTTAGAATATTACATGGATGTTTTCTAATAGGTGCTAATGTACAAAGAAGATCACTCTGAATATTTGATTAACATTGGAATAATTTTGGGTTGTGAGTATCTATTGGAGAATCAAGGCTTAATTAAACAATTTTTAAGTAGCTATATTTTTTTACTTCCCTTAATTCATAATTAATGGAACAACAAAAACCTTTAATTATATCCATATTTTTTCATGATATATGGAACTCGTAGGAAACTAAGTATGGAGTGGAGTGAACAAAAGATTTGTTGAGAAACAAAATGAGGAATGGCTTCGAAAGAATGTGTATTGTTTATGAATTTCTCCTGCTATGGTACACTTTTCAATTTATGCAATCATGTATATTATACTATAAATGTAAACATACTCATTACACTTTATTTCTATGTTTGAAAATGGAACATGAAGAGGCGGAAAAAAATCAAGCGAGTGAAGAAAACATTTCAAATAACCTAAGTACAATATCCCATGTAAGTGATGAAGAAATGAGGCATGCAAGCAACTCAAACAACGACAACAGTTTGAGCAATGAATGATGATCGCAACAATTGAATGTTACAAGTTGTATATTTTGGAATGTCTATCAATGAAAACCAGATTTTGTTTAATGTGGACATATTGTCCCAATTCGATAACAACATGCTACCAATTATTTATTGACATTTTGATTATTAGGGACCTTCATATCATCCCATTTTGTATGATGAAGACTCCCTTATTCATATATAATAAAATAAGTTTCTTATGTTTTTGAAATCTAGTGTTGCAAAATGTTACTCGTTCATTAAATATATGGATGAATTATACTATTATTGTATCTTTGTTTTATTGTATCTCTCTTATTGTTCATTGTGTCTCTGTGTTAATAATAATAATAATGATTTGTGTTCATTTCGTTGTGCTCATAAAATCTGGATCACTGGTATTAGAACGGTCTACTCCTTGTCATTCTTAGTGCATTTCCCCAACGAGGTCAGGGTACAAAGAGTTGGGTCTCAAGCTTGTTTCTCTTGAGGAAAAGATCTCTCGCACACCCAAGTGACTTTCCATGGTGGGATAAAAGAAAGGCGATGGGACAAGAGATCCTTTCAAACTGTTGCTCAAGGAATCCCTCGCGTAACAGAGGAATGAGATGATGGCTAATTTTGCGCAAATCCTTCAATGGCTACCAACAGGCGACACATCTTCCTCGAGCGGAGGCACCACCCCCTTCAAGATACATATCAACTTTGATATTTCTATAATTGAAGGTCAGATAGACACATATGATGTAGACAAATGGTTGAATCTACTAGAAGGGTATTTTTCTATCCATAACTTTTAGAATAGAGAAAATATTACTTTTGCACTCATCAAAGTCATCCCCCATGTCAAAGATTGGTGGGAGACTTTATGTGAGAAAAAGGAAACAGAGGAACTCTCATTATTTATAGTCACACTCACCTGGGAGTCCTTTAAGGATGTTATTAAGGAGCAATACTCCCTTTTGGAAGTTATGACGACATGTATACAAAATGGACCACACTACGGCATGAAAGGGACCAAGCAGTGCCAGAGTTCACAAATATCTTCTATACCTTGCACACCAAGATGGGTATCAAATATTTTGAGTGACATCAGGTGATCAAGTACCACAGTGGTATGCATAGATGCATCCAAGCAGAAATGGATTTTTTGGACATCTCATCCTTGGGCATGACTTATCGATATGCCGTCAAAATCGAGCAGAAGCTTAAACAAAAGACACGGCAATTTGGGTCTGGGAACCCCTTATAGAAGAAGCAGGTCAAGGGCAGCCCCAACCCGTAAAACAAAGGGTAGAGAAAATATGGACAGCCTTGGGACAACCAGTCTAAGCCGCAAACAAGGAAGGACAATGGAAAGATGAAGAAAGATACATGGAAGTGGTGCAACTTCCATAAGAGCCCTTAGCATAAAATTGTTGATTGCAGCTCCAAGTAGTCATTGGTGGTTGAGTTGAAAGCCTCTAAATCAGATGCGGGTTCTGACTCTAAGTTAGAACCAGAAAAGGGGAGACAGATCATTGACGCGGAACCCAGTTCCACTGTTGCTACCACTAAGATCCAACCTGGTGAACCTGATGAGCCAGAGGAAGGCAAGAGCCTCTTTCATTCACATGTGTGGGTGAAAGGCACACCGTTGCACTTCATTGTTGATAGCGATATCCAGAAGAACCTCATCTCAGCGGAGGTCATCAAGCGACTGGCATTGCTGACAATGCCACACCTGCAACTCTACACCATCGGATGGCTCCGCCAAGGAAGTGATATTTGCATTAGCCAACAATGTCGCCTTTCCTATTACATCAAGCCCTTCAAATATGAGGTATTGTGTGATGTTTCTCCCCTTGAATTTTATGATGTTATTTTGGGCCAACCTTATTTATGGAAACGCCAAGTTGTATATGAGTCTAGGCCTCGCAGTGTTATTATTACTTTGGACAAGAAATTGTACAAGATACCCGAGGTACTCCCACTTAGTGACATTTCCTTGATCTCTGCCAAAAAATGCAGGAAGGTCATCTCTCAGATTGGGAAGTTTGTCTTCTTTGTGATTCACTCTCAGAGTGAGAGAAAAATTGCAACCACATCCATGGCCTCCGCGACCAACCTCTCCACGCAGCAGAAGCAAGTGGATAAGTTCATGGAAGAATACAAAGACATCTTCTCCTCACCTACTGGGGTACCTCTGCACTATCAGGTCAACCATTCCATCGATCTGACCCCCGACACACCGCTACCTAATGGGTCAGTCTATCATTGCTCTCTGTTATAAAATGAGGAGATCAAGTGTTAGATCCAATAACTTCTCCAAAAGGGGCACATCCAACCCAACTCATCACCTTGTGGAAGCCCAATCATGCTTGTGCGGAAGAAAGATGGGATCTAGTGACTCTGCATTGATTATCAGGCCCTAAATAAAATCATAGTCAGGAACCGATACCCAATTCCCTGAATCGATGATCTCCTTGATCAACTCAAGGGGGGGAAATACTTCAGTAAGATTGATATGAATTCTAGCTACCATGAGGTCCCAATAGAGAAAACGAATGTATGGAAGACTGTCTTCATGTCAAAAGAAGGTTTTTCTGAATGGTTGGTCATGCCCTTTGGTTTGACAAATGCCCCAACAAATTTCATGAGGATGGAAGACGATATCTTGCGGCCTTTCTCCAATTCTTTTGTAGTGGTGTATCTGGATGACATCCTCATCTACAAAAAGACTTGGGTGGAACACTTGCAGCATATTCAGCAGATTCAACATACTTTGTGACAACACAAGCTATATGCCAACTTGGAAAAATTCTCTTTCGACATGGACAAGGTCCAGTACCTAGGCTACATTGTTGATGAGCATGGTGTGCATGTGGATCCAGCCAAGATCCAGGTCATCCGTGACTAGCCATCCCCAACCACTCTCACTGAGCTTCGGAGCTTCTTAGGCCTTGCCAATTTCTATCGCAGGTTCATGTTGGGATTCTCCCATATTACATGGGCCCTCATCTAAGTAACCAGGGGTGGTGGTAAGGAAAAATTTGTGTAGGGCATGTCCCAACAACAAGTGTTCGATGATTTGAAGCAATGCTTGTGCTCAACCCTAGTTCTTTAACTACCCAACCTGCAACAACCCTTTGAGATCGAGACAGATGCTTCAGACTATGTTGTGGGCACAGTGCTCACTCAGCACAGCCACCCTGTGGCCTATCATAGTGAGACATTGTCAAATGCGATCCGTAAGTATCCTACTTACGAAAAATAAATGTACTCTATTGTGCAAGCCTACTTCTAGTGGAGGAATTACATTATTGGGAAGGAGACAGTCATCCACACTGATCATAAGTCGTTGCAGTTCATGTAGACACAAGGAAAATTGCAAAATGATTGTCATCAGAAGTGGTCCACATACTTGTAGCAGTTCCACCTCAACATCAAGTATAAGACAGGAAGTACCAACCACGTCATTGATTTCCTCAGTCGACCTCCAGTCACGGCACTCACCATGGTGCTAGACTCTTGCAGCCACGAGACCTCCGGATGGCCCCAACTATATGAGAAAGATCCTAACTTCTCCACCACATACCAGATGTTGGGCACAAACACAATTGTCACTAATTTTCATCTTCAGGATGGGTTGTTGTGCCATCTAGGCCATCTCTACGTTCCATCAAGCGAGTGAGCGAAGATGATTTGGGAAGCCCACTACATTCGGGTGGCAGGACACTTCGGCGTAGAAAATACAATGGTAGTGTTGCAACAAAAATTTTGTTGGCTGAAACATTGACAGGATATCAGCAAGTATATCAGGTCCTGCATTGTCTACGCTATTGCCAAACCGACCACTAAGAAACAAGGCATGTACACCCCTCTACCTACTCCTGATAGACCCTGGGAATCCATCTCAATGGACTATATGTCGGGCCTTCCATCCACCAAGCGGAGAAATGACTGTATTTTGTGGTCATTGATCACTTTTCCAAGATGGTGATTATGGTCGCCTGCAAGAAGAGCATCACAATGGAGGCCACTGCCAAGCTCTTATTTGAACAAATGTGGGTACATTTTTGGATACCACAAACCATCATCTCAGATCGGGACAGTCGATTCCTCAACACATTTTGGTTGAGCCTCTGGTCACTAATATACACCAATCTCACCAAATCCACTGCCTTCCACCCCCAAACGGATGGCCAAACCAAGGTCGTCAACTGGATGACCGTGCATATCCTACACATGTACAATTCCAAGAACCCCCACACATGGGACGAGAGTCTTCCCTATGTTCAACAAAACTACAACAAAACCATACATAGTTCAACCGACCACATCCCCTTTCAGGTGGGGTTGGGATTTCAACCATTGGGTCCCATGGATGTTGCACTACCCTTTGTGGCCACCCAGGCAGACTTGTCCCATGCTCCACCTGAAGTTGACAAAACCACCCGGTTCATTGAGTGGATCCAGCACATCTGCCAACAGATTCAGGATATTTTACAGAAGTCCAATGCTAAGTACAAGCAACACCAAGATCAACACTGGGTGCCACACAAGTTTCAGGTGTGAGACAAAGTTTGGTTGCACTTGCAAAAATAATGTCTTACAAAGCTCGATCGGAAGCTTTGTCCACTCCGCTATGTACCTTACACCATCACCAAGGATGTGGGTGACAATGATTTTGAGCTCAACATTCCTACCTTCCTTGGCTTGCACCCAGTGTTCAATGTGGATCTCCTTCAGCCATATTTTCCACCATTATTGGACACCTCAGAGATAACAGAATAGTTGACACCAACATAGATCAACCCTGACTACATGGAACATGCATCCACTGATTATATCGTGGACACATAGGTCAAGGGAACTCACTAGCAGAGGATCCAACTTTATCGGGTTGTCAAAGCAAGGCAACTCCTACACCAAGGCAAGTGGCTCACCCAGGGCCAAATTCAACAGAAATTTCCTCATCTGATGTGGGAACTCAACACAATGGAGACCATTGCTTCCTAAGGGGGGAGGATTGATCCAGGTGGATATCGATGGCCACCCATCTATTCTAACTGGCTCATCTTGGTAGTTTTTCAGTTTGGCATTTTTTTCCTAGTTTTCAGGTCTTGAACTTCCAGGGCTGTTTTGAGGCTCTAAAAAACGTTTTTAGGGCTCGCCATAGTCAAAATATCGATGGAGTTTAAGTTTGACAACATAATGTGTATTCCTTAGATAGACCTTTCCAATGGGCTATTATTCTCCTAAAACGGAGATCGTATGCAAAAGTTACAACCCCGGGAAGTTAATGTACCAACTTACCCCAACGGGGCCCACATGACTTTTGGCGCTTCATCTCCTAGGGTTAGGTTTTTGGATGTCTAGGGTTTTGGCATTCATGTTTATTGTAAAAATTCTTTCCAAGCCTCATTGTACTCATCTTCTTGTGAATGAGTGCAGTCGTCACATATCTTCTCAGAGATAAGTCGTCGCCATTCTATCAAGCTTGTTTTCAGTCTGCATTTTATAGTTTCAACATATTTCTTTATTGAAAAGAAGCCAATTTTATTGTATCTTTATTATTGTTCATTGTGTCTCTATGTTAATAATAATAATAGTGTGTGTTCATTTCATTTTGCTCATAAAATTTGGATCATAACTTGCCATGGATAAGCCTCGAGGGTTAGCTCAATCTGTTGGTGCCACTATTACTAGGACATTGTTGATAATCTAATGCATTATGCTTGGTCCCCAATTAGATTCACTCGGGGTTAAGTGCACTAGTCTACACTCATTTTACACTAGGTACCATCCTTGGATCAAGGGGAAGTGCCTAGGAGTTTTCCAAGGAAAATAAACTCCCCATGGATTTAAAAACATTTCTTACCAAAATAGGTTGAAGGTACATAGTTATTGCATTACACAACAAAGACAAAATGTGATTTAGCATTGATAAGAGGATACAAGATGGAGCTTGCAGTGTTCAAATATATTGTGAAAAAGTTGCAAGTGTGGGATATTAACTTGTGGTCTAATAATAAAATAGACAAATTGTCAAATATAGATTTTAGGAAAAATTGATAATCATTGAGTTATTGCTTGATTCTTATGCATGAGAGTGTTTGTGAATGCCCAAACTAGCTACCATTTAAATTTTATGTTTGATTCCTATTAGTGACTAGTTACCTAGGCTCATTAGTACATAGGTACAACTTTGAAAAGAAAATACAAAGAAGAACCAATTTGATTCCAATGGAACCACATTCTTGAAGGCATTACTCCCTCCTAACTTTACAAAAGATGCAGGAATCCATATCAGAACTGCAAAATGAAAGGCTTGACTACGCTAGGGTCATACCATATCATTAAAGAAGTTGTTATTCTACCACTGTAACATATAATCACGTTAATGCTACTGGATTAGTTGCAAAGGGAAAAATATAGTGCCTTACTTTAAAAACCACACAGGGTTATTTTGCAAAACTCAATACTATTATAAAAGTTTGAATTTTGTTTTACATAATACTTAAAATTAAGAACCTTTTACTTCTTCCTTTTTAATACAAGAAAAAACATACAATACTCAAGGTTCCCCACTTAGTCTTTATTGACACAATCTCAAGACCTAGACCAATATGTTTTACTTGTAAATATGAATACTCAACTAAAAAAGATCAAAGTGTGTAGGTTTTCACAGTTAGTCATATTGTTGATTGAACTTCAACAATTAGTCATTATTTCAACTTGTTTTGTCCCTAATGATGGGTGGTGTAAAGTACTCAACACCCTCCCTTCTGGTTTGTTGAGAATATGAGGTACTTGGAAATGCCCATTATTAAACCAAAAAGACATACTTTGATACCATTTAAAAATGAATGCACGCAACATGACATACAGGTTCAAACAACTATCATGAACCTCTAGAATCATAAATGTAAACTATTCCTCAAACATAACAACATTTAAACACAGAACATAGAATAAACAGATCATCCAAGCACAACATTAACATAGTAAATAAGAATAGTGACCATACCACTTATCTTTATGAACTATTACACCATTGGCTATAGACATCGGATGTTCCACCGAACCATAGGTGTTGTTGCATTATTCCTCTTTGCAGCATGCCACCCTTGAGCTAGGGATATGAGTCCACAAGGAAGAAATGGCTCTTATGGCTAGCTATTATCCACACAACAACCTAATACCTAACATTTTCGTAGTGATGTGACTCATTCAACAATTCCAATTGCCCAATTCTCTTCCCCATCAATATGCACAACCTAAGGGATGGGATTTCCTTCTCTACACCGTGATCCCAAACAATGCTCATTCCCTACATGGCCCCAACACATACCAACCAAGAATCTCCAAGTTGGGGGCTCCAAGAAATATAGCTATAAATGGAGTCCTCACAACAATATTTACACATGCTCTTGGGTAATGTTTCAACAACAACTCCTCATAGGCATGACAACCTAGTTCTCAACATAATTCCCAACTCCTTCTCATGGTTGTTTTTAACAAATCGTATGGTTGCCTCTTCTTTTCTAGAACAAAACTTTGTTTCTCCTCTCTTCCTTTTCCCTCCAAATCACCTCTTTCTCCTCTATTTGAATTTTCTTTCCTTTTTCTTCCATGAATGTAGGACTCTTATAATCCCCATAATGATTGTACTCAACCCATGTTTCAGTAACTAGGTGAGACTCTTCCACCAACCTCTTACATGCATTCAATGATACAATTCCTTTCATGAATGTACTTAGCCCATGCTTTCATAACTAGGTGAGATGACTCTTCCACCAACCTCTTACATGCATTTAATGATTGTTTTAAAAAGTCAAAGGGGGTAAATAGTTAATGACAAAATGATTAATGGAGGTGGCATAGGATTCTAGGCATGTGGAATCCCTTAAACCTCCCTCCCTTTTAGCACCCTCTCTTGTGGAATCATAGCCCCCCATGACTTTGTCCTTATCCATCTCCAATCAATGTTGTATTTTATGTTTTTTATTACTTTTATTGCACAATGTTTACATATCACATCGCTTGACTCTCGACCATTCATCATATATACAAACATACATTTCTAATTCAGGGATCATAATCGAGGTGTTATAAATGAAGTGTCCAATCAAAATATTGAACATTTCAAAAACTTATATGCAATTTATCTCTAAAAAATTCAAACATAAAAAAAGATCATTCAATATAAAAAAGATTAAAAATGTTGTTACATTTATTTGTAACTTATTTTTCCATAAAATAATATAAGTGTTTTGGCCTTCTTTACCAAAGTTTTATGATTATTTTCAACCAAAAATTGATTTTTTAAGCTTATGAGTTAATGGTAACCCTCTGCCAAGCTATCAACCCATGTTAATGTGAATTTTAAAGCTTATAAAAACACATAACTTCATGCCATGCCGAGCCACCGACCTACCATTTTGTTCATAAGGATGTACATATAGTTTATAAATAAGGTTATCTATTTTACTGATACCCACAAAGATAAGGATAGAGATATATAATCGAGACCAGTCTACCAATCTACTTTTTTGTTAATATAAATGCATATATAATATTTATGTAGGCACGATTATGGTATTTATTTTAATAATACTCACAAAGATAAGGTCACTTATATATATATATATATATATATATATATATATATATATATAAACGTATGGATATCTATTATAACAATACTCTTACCTATTTTAATAATACTCACAAAGATAAGGTTATATATATATATATATATATATATATATATATATATATATATATATATATATTTGGAAAAGGAAAAGGATTAACATTTTAATAGAATTATTGTCCTTAAAGCTTTTACTTCTATTCACAAAAGAAAAGGATCTACATTATTTACAAATTTTTGGAGACTCCATGAATGTAATAAATTGGACAAATAAGAAACAAATTTGTCATAACATTTTGCTATTTCCTATTCTGGAGGAAATCCACAGACTTTTGGACACTTTTGACACTGTGGCTACCTCACATGTATACAGGGACAGAAACATGACGCAGATACACTGTCAAAGGAAGGCCTACAACGCTTACAAGGACATTGGCACATTACGAAACAGAAAGGGGAAGACACAAATGCCTTCTACCACAGGCCTTTTACAGATGAACAAGAACTTTCACTTTTTTGAACTCACAAAACAAACAAACCGGTCACTCTTACATGTGACTTACATAATCGCTCAGTTTTTTGCCCAACATCAGATAATGACACTATTGAAGGCTTCAAAACTACTCTATATTTCTGATAAAAAGACAAACAAAAACCACAATAGTGGTGATTTTCTCTTGTATATAAAAGACTCTTATGATAAGAAAACAATACATCTAGTTATGGATGAGTTTTTGTTTATTTTCTTCTGGAAACAGACATGAAGAAAAGGCACTCAAATGCCTACTTATCTTCAGCTATAGCACACACTTTCATAGTGTGTGGTGCTCTAGAAGCACCTACAAAATGTAATTTTGTCCTTCCCAAGGAATAAAAATTACGCTTTTTTCTTTGGAAAAAAAAAACATCTTACTATTTGAAAAAGATGGGTGGGTCCGTGCTTAGGGTTTCCCTGGCCACAGACCCTCAATTTTGCCTTTCTTCTCATGGTGTCTATGCGTAGATTTTCTCTGTCTCTGGCCTTGGATTTTTTCCCAATGAACGTTGTCTCCTCATTGTTATCCTAGGCTAATGAAGCCACCATCTCCACAAATTTTTCCTCTGTTGCGGCGTCTTCTTTCGGGGTTTCTTTTCTACGTGAGTTTTTTTTTATATTCTCGTCATTCGATCTACGCTTATGTTTGTGCAGATCAGGTTTATTCTGGAAAAGACGCAATTGCTATATGGTGGTTTTGTTTTGTCAATTGATGGTGCAGATCTCCTGGTGATGCGATGTTCATGCCTCAGATCTTTCATGTTGCTCAGATCGAGTTTTTTTTTCCCAGATCTAGTTTTATGAGTGGTGGTGCGGTTTTCGTTGCTAGCGATCTCCTTTTTGACTGATCCCTCACATTTCTCTTTCCTACTTTTTGTGTTGTCAGAGCTATCACTGTGAGACTTCCTCTATTTCTTGCAGGTGTATGTGGTGTCTCCATCCGACCACCCTTTCTCATTACGGGGTCGTTTGTTAGGGTTTGATGCATATCATGGGTGTCATGTTCTTGGTTTCAAAGTTTGAGTGCCGAGTTCAGACTTTTAGTGGCCATGGTTTGGAGTTTTTGGACCCTCTCTTATTCTTGAGAGGTTTGTATGCCATTCAGATCTGGTCCATCCTACCTTTGGGTTCTCTTTGGAGGTTTGCTTTGTTGCCTGCTCTTGGCAAGGGTTTCTAAGGGTTTTCTTTCTGCAGTTTCATTTTTTATCTTTGGTTTTATTGCCATGTTCAGGGTTCAATGTATTCTAAGATCAGGGTCCTCTAGTGTGGGGTTCTGTTGCCTCGTTCTCATATGTATGGTGGTAGGGTCATAGTTTTGAGGTCCTAAGTAAGGGTGTGTAGTGTTGATTGGCCCATGGTCATCACTTTGAGGTCCTTCTATTGGGCGTGCAACTTTTTGGCCGCTCCTTCACGGTTGTTTTGTGGGTTGCTAGGATCTTAGATGGAGTTGATGGTTTGAGAGTTATTTACCACTTTGACCTGGTCCGTCCGGTCACCGAAATTTATTTGGGATTGCTATGTCGACATTTTTCTCTTGTGATGGGGGCCATGTTTTATGATTTTTACTTCAGCGGTTTTGCGGTCTTTGAGACATATGTTATTTTTTGTGGCTCTTTAGCCTGGTACATGGCCCCTTCAGGGTTTCCATCATTTCCAAGGATTAGTCATGCTTAATGCACCTACAGAATGTAATTTGGTTCTCTACAGATGAATAAAATTACACTTTTTTTTTCTCGGAATTTTTTTTACATATATATTTATTTTTTTGTGAGGATTTTTTTTATTAAACTATTAAAACGAGGAATATCTATTATGTTAAATTTACCTTAAACCTATATGTAACCTTAATCATGATTATAAGTAATGATATACAATAAACATGACTATTAACATAGAAGTTTTTTATTATAATCCCAAAAATGTTTTTATCATTTTTAACTCATAAATATACATATGCATTATTTCTACATTATATTAATATATGATCCATTATCAACATTCACTAAAACTAAATTTGGTCTATCAAACTTTAAGAAGGTAAGAGAGTACTTGGATCTCTTAAGGGTTTTATTTGTATAAGTGAAATTATTCCAAAATGTTAACTACAATCATCTTTATTCAATGAAGTTATTGCAATATAGGTATTCATTTGTTAAAATCATCCATTTATTTTTTTAGAAATTAAATTTTAATGAATAATTAAATATTATTATGTTTACAATTAAATCATAATTTTGTTAACTAATAAATTTTAATTTTAATTTCCTAGATGGGGTGTCATATATTGGGATAGGGACTAGCCCCACATGCCTTGGGGAACTCAATGCACATGAATTCGAGCATGTGAGGTTTTGTGTTACAGAGGAGAAGAAGGACATGGACCATCAATGTAGAGGAAGCCCATTTGTCTCACAGTTGCCAACATAATTTTTTTTACATGCTCACCTTGAGTGCTATTATGGAGGAAACAAGGGCTTTGGTTCTTCTAGTCCTCTTTAGTTGTAGAAGCAAAGGGTCGACAAAAGGTGAAGGGGTGATTGAATGTGATGGTGATGGTCTCCTCCCCATGTTCAACTGGCTTGGTTTGACTTCAAATTTGTTGGTTAGTTTTCTAGTTTTGAACTCTCCATTTTGTGGTTCAACCCTTCCTAATTTTGCGGCTTATGCTTCACATCCATAATTGGTTGAGATTACAACCGTCATCCTAGTTTTCTCTGTGGGGTGGGTGAACTCTCCCCAGACCTTGATCCTATCCTCTTATGACATTGGGTCTTTCATTTGTCCCTTTCCACTGCCTCCCTTTTCCCACCCATGTCTTGCTTATGCATTTGATGATGTCGAAATTGGGTAATGAGATGGGCCTAGAGTCCAACAAAATGGGGCTCTAACAGGGGTCCAAGCAAAACAACAAAAATTTCACTCCTTAGGAGCCTCCTTCTTGCATAACCAAAGCCCAAAAGGATACCGTGAAGGAAGTAATGATTACCACAATCATTTTTCCTCTGATTCAATGAAGGAAGAGATGGCCCAAAAAAGAAAGAAGCTTTCCAAAGCCCAAATTGAAGCTAGATTTGAGGCTTGGATTCTTGACATTAGGTTTTCTCATACAAGGGACACCAAAATATTCAGATTATTGAACTCTATAGCTAAACAAAGCCTTTATAACATAGGTTGTGGAGGGAAAAGGGAAACAACAACAAGCTATCTTTCACAAATTGGACTGGATGGACAAGAAATTTGAGGTAGTCTAGATTATTGTCTTTCATATTGACATCATTGTGTCCAACCCTCTAGACAACGAGAATGATTGTCACACACCCACTACAACAAGTTAGATTTTTCGTCTTTTTCTTCGAGGAACAAAATCCTCGAGAATTCTATGGGGCCTAGCGCAGACCCTCTCTTCCCTTATCCTCCTCCAAATGACCACAAGTTGGCCTTAGTGCAAGCGCCTTTCGCAACTCGCGAGTCAGGAATCAAGACTCTCGACTCCCTTTTCTCCAAACACCGATACCCGAGATGCTATACGGGTATGGCTCCCTCCTCACTAGTGCCTGCTACATGTAACTGTAGGCTAGGCCAAACACTAGCACCACTCGCAACCTTGCCAGTTGAGGTGTTGAGCTCTAGTGCTCCTCCTTGGCGAATCCCCGAAACGCGAGAGGTCAATGTTGTGTGGACTCTGCCAAAACAATGCGCACACTCCACTTGTCAACCCCACTATACTCTGCTCACGAGTTGTGTCGTCGTCGCCCGTCGCACGAGACCTCGGCTCTCGGCGTTTCGCGGCCTTAGCGATCAAGGTGCAACTTCTTCATCCTGTGAAACCCCGAGCCACGATGAGTCAACAGTGGGTTGACTCTTTCCTAGTGTGACACGTGTCCACCACCAGTTACCCGCTTCGTAGGTTAAATACTAGCGTTACTCGCATCTCGCGACTTCGCGAGTTGGAGTGTTGAGCCCTCATGCTCCTCCTTCACGAGTTCCCGAGATACGATAAGTCAACATTGGGTTTACTCCTTTGCAGGCGACATGTGTTCATCACCTGTCACCCGTTCCCACCTTTCTCTGGGCGCTTGTTGTTATGCCACCTGTCAACCACACGGTCCCCACTTACGGACGGGTCATGTGTTTGCACGAGCCCTCGGCACTCAGCACTTCGCGAATTCTACAATCGAAAAGAAACTCTCTCAAGTTTCGAACCCCCGATAAGCGATACCCACGAAGGTTTTGATCCAACAGTTCTCCCGTGCCTTGGATCCAATGGTCACGATCACATCGCGATCTCGCAAATCGTGAGTTCATGCAGCCCTACCCTTGACCACTCCGAGTCATGAGTCAGCGAAATGTTGCTCTCCTGCTTATACAAAGGCTAAGATCGACGATCAATAGGGCTCCGTCAAATCCTTGGATCTACGATCCGGGATCCCATCGCTACATGCGAAGGCTGAAAGGGTCAAGGTGTTAACGCCTGCACTCCTTCTCTAGATCCATCGGTCTCGACAGATCTAGAGTATTCTCAAAAGGATTCTGACTGTTCGTCAACCAAGTGATGGGGTATTCTCTCTCTTTCTATAATTGGGCTCGCTATCCTTTCTGAGCTTGAATCACGAAATTCAATTTCTCGGGGCTTCAAACTCCCACGACTCCAAGACCCTAGAGAGCTACCCTTCCGGCCCTAGACTTAACCATTTGTACAAAAACCAACGATGACATATAAGCATACACATGCATCCATTATTTCTAGTTTAAAACACCAGGCAATCAGTCTACACAGAAATCATTATGGGCATATAAACACAAGCATGCATTCATGATATTCAATTCGAAATACAAGGTATAAAACACTTATCAGATTTACCAGGCGTGATGCAACTGCTGAGAGGGGTGCTCGTTTCCACCCAACCGTAGGCTCAGTGACTCCAAACAGATTTACCACTAGCCACCCTCACTCTAGACCACGATGTTTTGAGGTTTAGTCTCCTACTTCCAGCTTAATAGACATCAAGGATGAAGGTTGCTCTCCTTCTCCTGATGCAAGAAAATAATCTAGGACGAAGGTTACTCTCCTTCTCCTAGTATTCAGAACTCCCTGTGTTTTCAGGGTTTCTCCAGTCTCTTTTGCAATCCCCGTCGCGCACACTGCTCTCTCCCCCCCTACCACATTTCCTCTCTTGCTAATTTCTCTCTGCAAGGTTGCATGTGGCGCAAATTTCGTCATCCGTGGTCAGGTCTGAGGGTTGTTACGGATGGGCAGTTCACCCCCATCCCCTCATTAACTCTTGAGGAGCCTCCCCACCTACCAATCTGATGGGAAATCCATTCCAGGATCAGAGAGCTGCTTTGGTTTGTGAGCAAGTATAAACCAGTATAGTACTGGCTCGGTGGAAGTTAACGCAACCATTCCAGGTCCCTTCCACCACCTCTCATTAGCCATCGTGGTCTCTTTTAGCACATCCCCCTCCCAGCAGTCATGCAACACATATTCATAACATAATTTACATTCATCGACCTTTTATACAAAGGTCTGTCAAATCAAACATTCACGTCTTTGAGTTTGCCATAGTTCTTGGCCAATATAATTATTTTTACAGACTGGGGGAAACAGGGTGTTACAATGATCCTCTAGTAGCAATTGAGCACACTCAAGGATCGAAAGTCGCACCCTTCAACCATATTCTCATTGATGAAGATCCTATGATATACGGAGCCACCCATAATAGGTAGAAACAAACATACACCCTCATAGGATGAACAAACTAGTTTTGTTTTGTCATGAAATTTGTCCTGGGTGGAATAAATATTTTCTTGTAGTTTTTGTTTTTTATCTCTTAGGATGTTATTAGTGCTATATAGACTACTATTTTTAAGTATCAAGTATCTGAAAGTTAAAATACTTGTCTAGACAACAAACATTGTTTTTTTTATTTACCGTGATCTCAGTTTCCCAATTTGTAGGCCATTAATAATAAGAACTACAATTTTTTTTTGTAAAATGTCAATATAAAAACTAACTTTAAAAAATAAAATAATAAATTTTAATTATTCATTAAATTGATAAATTATTTAATAATTTTTAAGCATGTAAATAAATTATTTAATGATTTTTAAGCATGTAAATTTTCACAATAATACAATTTTTGGAATTTGTAGGCCATAAATAACAACACACGGTAAATCGAGGATTTCGACAACACACGGTAAATCGAGGATAACAAAGTGTCTTAACAACACACTCCATCACCAACTATTCTACACCCCGAGACTCACCATATTCAATTTTTAATAACATATATTTAAATTCAATATTATAACAAAATTTAGATAACTTTCATGAATTAAATACCTTATTCAAATTTTCAACAAACTATATTCAAATTCAATATTATAACTAGAATATATCAATCAATTATAAAAAGGCATACTTGTTTTATATATATAACTTATTCTCTCTTTTACCTATATATATATATATATATATATATATATATACTCACTTCTACCCTTTTCTAAGCTGTTATTCACATTAATGGATATCTCAATAGAAATCTCTTCGAATTCTGGACCAACTAATGAAGATCGAGCTTTTATACATACAATGTATTGTACAAATGTTTATTGGAAAAAATAATAATTAATGGAATGAATACCATTTTGAAAATTTTAAATAATAAATAACAATTTGAAAGCAACTCCAACACATGTTTTATTAAAAATCTTTGTCTTGGTATGGCCAAAGATATGCCAGGAGTTTGGTAAGAGAGGGCCACCTACCAAATCTAATATCAACATGTGTATATTGAGTTCATGGGTTAATGAAAGATTTTGGATAACATTTTGAAAAGTGTTGGGTGAGAGTGATCTCAACTATAACAAGACACTGTTTATCACCGATTGAGTAAATTCCAAATTCTTCCCATTTGTTTTGGAAGGTAAACTTTTTATGGGACACCAAGAGGCCTTCAAACCCATTCATGGTATTGAAAGTAGTTGGATCCCCATTTTGAAGGCTCCCAGTCATCATAGAAATAAGGTTGTGTCTAATTATAGGTGGGTCATACTTATTTTATCTGTTATCATCATAGAAACAAGGTTGTGTCTAATTATAGGTGGGTCATACTTATTTTATCTGTTAGCCTAAAAAGTCAAAAGCAAATTAAAACGAGAAGAGGTGACTTGGACAAAACATGTAGAAAGAGGATAAATCACATGATTTAGTGGACATGTCCATACCAAGAATTCAACATGTTTGAAGATCACATGGCATTGCACAATTCATCAATTGGTCTTGTCTCCTCTACCTTATCTCATCACATCACCTCCTTTCAATGTTTTCTGGAAGGGCACTTTCTCCTTGTTACATCGATGTGGCATGTGCATAACTTCTTAACCAAGTTAACCATGTTGTTAGACAACCACATTCTCATGAATATGGATGAAGTGGTGGTCAATCTTTATAAAAATGCAAGTTGTTTTTTTACTATTGTAGTAATTATTTATTGAAAAATTAATTTTATAAGAAGAAGATTGAAAGTATATAGCATGATGTAACTCAACCATTATTACTACTTCATTTTTAATATTATTATATTTTTATTGTTATCAAAATTATATAATTATAATAATTTTTATTTTTTTATTTCTAAATTCATATTCATAAATAAATAAATTTAAATTATAAACATGAAAAAATTTGTTTTATCACTCGAATAAATTAAAACTTATCTTAATATAGTAGAAAATTTAGCAAAAAAAAAACCTTGACATAATATATGAATAGTATGGTGAAGAGTTACATTCATTAGGTAGGTTCAAACATGTTTATTGACTTTGGTGTGATTTCAATAACATGTTATTGTTTCAATTTTTATATATTGGAATGTGATAATTGTTACATTTATGTGATATTTGTTTATCTATTGTTTAATAAAATTTAGTTTTTGATTTATTTTTTTAATAGATATTGATAGGTTAGAATTTTTTTATGAAATATAGTTTTTGTGGTGTAGAGTAGTTGGTGATGGAGTATAATGTTAAGGTACTTCGTTATGTGGAGTTATTAGTTCAAAACTCCAACTTACCTTGTGTATCGCGTATGGGGCAAAGTGGATACACCTGGAGGTTATAGTGGTAGTAGTCGGATAACATGACCACATGTCACGTGAATTCGTGCTCGACTAGTTTTCGATTCTGCTAGTCACAAAAAAATATATATTTAGTTATTTGATTTAATCATATAGAAAGTCAATATTTTCATTGATGTAGAACTCTAATCGATTTTTTGACAATCTAGGTTGATTCAAAATTGGGGAAAATTCCTAAGAGTATTGTTTCCCATGTATATATCTTGGATTATAATAGAACTTTGCCCATCCTTGAATTTATATTAGAATCTTATCATATTTGTGACTGAAAGAGGATCCATTTGCTACAAGACTGACTTAATAATCAATAATGAAACAATACAATTAATTAATGAACTCAAAATTCAATCGATGTTATAATATTATGATATGTTAGGTTTATTGATTATTTAGTGATATTATGTTTTGGTTCCTTAATTGCATGGTAGGCTAGGTGCTCTTACAACTCGTTCATATACACATATCATGCTAATAAATTGAATTTCATTTTAGCATCCATCTAATATGAAAAATATGAGCACAAATATATCTCTACTTTATTTCTTTTAAACAATTAAAAGTTTATATTTTATTTTTTTTCTACATCCCGATGTTTAATAGATGTAAGGTTAAGATATATCTATGCTAAATAAAGTCTTTACACCACATGAATCCTAATATTATATATTTTTCCAGGGTTACTCCATCGTTGCATAATAATCAACATATATAATGGAATTTTTTTTGTTGGGGTAGTAGTTTACTAGCTGAGATGAGAAGTTGTTACTATAATGTTTTCAGTTTAAATTTTATTAGATATAAAGTCATGATATGTCTATGTTAAATAGTCTTTACACCACATGAATCCTAATATTATATATTTTACTAGCATTACTTCATCGCTGCATAATAATCAACATATATAATGGAAAAAATTATGTTGGGGTAGTAGTTTAGTGGTTGAGATGAGAAGTTGTTACTATAATGTTTTTGGTTTAAATTTTATTAGATATAAAGTCATGATAATATGTATGAATTGACTGAATTTGATAGTTTATGCATTAAAGTAAACTTTATTGCAATAATGCATGTGTGAAATATTATCTTGTGGTTTAACAATAAAATATGCAAATTGTCAAATATAAGTTTTAAGGACAATTGAGAACCATTAAATTAGGAATAAGTTAAACAAGTGGACAAACACAACCATTTTTTGTTTGAAATTCTTTTCCAAATCTAGTATGAATTTTGCTAAAAATTATAGTTCCATCTTATTGATGGAAACTTTGACCATGGAATTTTGTCCTTAAGGGTTTTAGCCCATTTTAAGAACACCTTAACTCTCATAATTAAAAAAAAATGAATAAATAAGAATGATTTTTTTTTCCAGAAGAAAATTAACACATTATATTAAGGAAATATAATTTTTTGTATCGTCAGTCCAGCTGCTATAGATATGTATAGCCCATAAAGTAACAAAAACTATGGAAAAATCCAAAATACTGACAGTTGTACACTACAAAAAGCTAGAGATTCAGACAAATTCAGAACTGCCAAGGAGATGATCCATACTGGATGCAAAATCTCCAATACAAAACCTCTCAAAAAACCTCCAAAGTCACTGAAAAAAGGATCCAAAAGTAACAAAGGCCCTCTAGTCCTCTAGTTGATACGAGGAATGACTATCAAACTGAGGTATTGAAGTGGGCCGCCACTAGTAGATGTTGATGATGGTTCTTTGGCCTTCCACATAACTATACCACTTGTGGAGCACTATATATCCTTTCGGTTCGAGGAGAGCTTTTACTTTGTGACCATGAACTTTTTCTTCAATAGACTAATTCTTTGTTTCCATCCTTCCAAGGAACTAACACGAAGATTGCCTTTATTATTTATCTAGTTAATGATGACTTTAGAGTCTTCGAGAATCTGTAGCTTTGTAATGGACAAGTAATTTGCAATGAATAGTGTAGCCCACATGCCCATCAATTCAACTTTTGTTTTTGTTCCCGCCCCCAAGTTTAGGTGTCACTTATAACTTGTAGATGCAGACCATTTAATGATACCTCCCGTGCCACTGCACCTCCCATCTGACTAGGCCGCTCCATCGAAAAAAGCCACTGGAAATTCAGGGTGTCTTCTATCCAACAAAATCGAGTAGGTGGAATATTCAAATTAATCACCTATTTTTTATAGATGGCAAGTGTCTTAATTACCACAGTTGTGATTGATGGCTCCTTGTCTTCAAAAAGGGTTGTGTTTCTTTCTAACCAGGTGTACCAACAAATATAAGATGCAAGACTAGGAGAAGCCCTTTTATCTGCTGTCCAGTTTACTAGACGCTCATTTAAATCATTGCCTCTCCAGTTTTGTGTGATCTTCTTGATATGTTTTATTTTTAACTAGACTACTTTGGTAAACGGGTAGTTTATGAAAATATGCTTGGAGTCTTCAATATCCATCTTACACAATTAGCAACGTCTCGGTCCTTTCCATCCTCTGTGTTGGAGGATATTCCACGTCAATATTTTGTTATTAACTGTCAGCCAAAGAAAGAATTTTATTTTATTTTGTATGTTCCGTTTCCACATATGAATATGCCACCTTGTGATCACCGACTGATTTTGAATAGATGATAAGGCCAAATATGCATTCTTTGCCAAGAGAAAGCCCGATGAGTCGCCCCCGATCCAAATAAGTTCATCGACATTTCTATAAATATTCACCCCTGCTGCATTTAAGCTCGAGTGTACTACTCCCATTCCAAAGCCAAATTACCTGTATGCTCCAGCGCCACGCTGTTGATCCATTCATTTTGCAGTGTATCATGTTCATGATTTGTCCACGCCTGTGCCAAAACCGAGATCTGTTTTTGTCTGAGAGCATTGGTAAGCGGAGTCGATAGGAAGGAAGAGGTACCCATGCCCAAAATATTGTCCCTTCCCAAGCTCACATAATGGCCCGATCTGGGCTTCCAACTAATCCAATTTGTAATCACATACACTAACTTTAGAAGACTGGTTCAAATTTTAGAAGTTGACTATTGAGAAAAGGACTTGGATCTGAGCCAATTAACTATGGTGTTATGAGGAAGATATTTCTCCTTAATTACTTTATGCCAAATACCTTCTTTTGTTAAAAATTGCCATAAAGTTGATGCCGCCAAAGCTTTACTAAAAGAGAAAATGTTGTGAAATCCCCATCCACCCAGTTTCTTAGGTCGAGCTAATGACTCCCACCGACATAGATGATAATGGTTTGTGTCCCCACTCCGATTCCACATAAAGTTGTAGAGTAGCCGCCTTAACTTATGAAGAATGGAGATAGGTATCGAAGCAAGCGATAACCAGTAGACATGCATACTTTCCAGAACCGCTTTACAAAGAACAAATCTCCCCCCCAAGGATAGCCAACGAAAGTTCCAATGCTTTATTTTTTTCTCAACTTTAGTTAAAATCCAAATCCACTATGTAGATCTTTGAATACCCGCCTTCAAGAAGTATCCCAAATACTTGAACCCCACTGATAGGTCTAAAAAGTTATAAGGCAAAAAAATATTAAAAGAAGAAATTTATGATTCCAGTAGGCCCGCGTAATGAGCAGTCGATTTTGAATGATTCACCATTAATCCTGATACCGAGCATAAAAGCTGAACTGGTCTTTCAATTTCTTGCCATTCCTGAACTGAAGCATTAGTCATTAGTAGGATATCATCAACGAATAAAATATGTAAAATCTTTGTAATTCTAGTAACTTTGATGCCTTTTACAGAGCCTTATTGTGGACTTGATTTTAATAGGATACTCAAACTCTCCATCACTAGTACGAAAAGTAAAGGAGACAACGGACACCCCTGGCGAAGGCCTCTACCACTTCTAAAAAAATCAGTTGCCTCACCATTAACAAGAACAACAAAAGAAGCAAAATTTACACAAGCTAAGATCCAATTTGTCATATGTAGTCCAAAACCAACTTGTATAAGAATCATTCTGAGATAGTCCCAATTGATGCAGTCGTAAGCTTTCTGCAAGTCAAGTTTTAGTATAAGAGTTTTTTTATTTTTCTTCTTTATGCTATGAATGCACTCATGTGCAGTACCAATTGCATCCTGTATCTGGCGCCCTTCCAAAAAACCCAGTTGTTCATCTGAAAGTGCCCTTGATAATATTGGTTTAATCCGATTGGAAATCACCTTTGAAATAACTTTATAAACCGAGTTGCACAGAGAAATAGGCCTATAATCCCCAAAATTTAGTGGCTTATTCTTTTTGGGAATCAGTGTTAAGAAGGTTGAGTTAATGCTTCCAGCTATGCACCCACTTTTTCTGGTTTCCTCCACTAACGCCAACAGGTCCTCGCTCACTAGATCGAAGAAATGTAAGAAAAAATCCACTGACCAACCATTAGGCCTGGGGCTTTTCTCTTTTTTAAACACAGATAAAATTGATTTCAATTCCAATATAGTTACTGGTTTGTAGAGTTCTCTCAATTCATCCTCATCTAACATCTTTGGGTATCGACTCACCACTCCAACCTGTTCTGCTGATATGCCGGGTAGAGTAGGCTTGAAAAAGTTCTTAAAATAATTAACTGCCTCTTCAACAATAACTTTCTGTCCTTTGTGTATGATACCTGAATTATCACATATCTCCCAAATGTATTTGCTATTTCTCCTGTGATTTGCGAACTGATGAAATAATTTATTATTTTGATCTCCACTCTTGATCCATGTAGCCTGACTCCTAATGCGCCACAAATCCTCCTGAGATTTCAGAAGTTTATTTCTTTCAGATTCGAGTCTAATAAGATTTGTCTCAATCTACGGGATGTTTGTGTCCTCCGAGAACCTCTGCATATAATACTTGATGTTACCTTCCAAGGACTCCAAAGCAATAGCATCCCGAGCCTTTAAATCTCTCGCCCAATTTTTTGTAATAGTTTTCAAATCTTTTAATTTCCACCCAAAGCATCTCTAGCTATCACCTTCCTGTAAATATTTATGGCCCTTCCATAATTTACAAACAAGATCATTAAAATCTTTTTCTGCTAACCATTGAGAGTGGAATTTAAAGGGATACACTTTTTGTAATCTAGTGTTCTCCAACTGCAACAAAATAGGAGCATGATCCGAAACATAGGGGAATTCAACCCAAGTTCTGTATAAACTGACCTCCAAGAGCAGGTCCTCTGAAACCAAAAACCTATCTAGCCTCTTCGCAATTGAGTCAGTTCCCGAACGACCATTTCGCCACATCGGGGCTAATTTGTCCGGTTGAACATCAATAAGTTTGTGACTTTGAAAAATAGACTTAAAGAAACCTGCAAGATGTCCCGACGCAGTCGATCCTCCCCAAACCTCGCTTATTGAAATAGTAAGGTTTAAGTCCCCCGCCACCACCAGGTTCCTTAACGATAAAAGGCCACTATTTGCAACAATTGTCCAGAAAAATTTACGCTCCAGACATGGGCCATAAATAATAGTGAAACTTATCTCATCTAAAAAAATAATTTAATCAAAATGATTGAATTTGCCTATTTTTAACTCATTCCATTAAATTATTACATATACATATATATTAATAAATTGTCTAAACTAACTATCATTTCAATTTTATAGTTAAACTTTTATTATAACAAATTTAATTCAGATCATTACTTCATAATTACAACCTTGTAAAAGGAAATGCAAAAAGTGGAGAAATCCACACTAAAACTACAAAATGGAGACTTGATTATGCTACAGTCATATCATGTTATTTAAAAAATTAGGCTTTTACTACCACAACAACTAATCACATTAGTATTACTTATTCATTGCACATGAAAATGGATAACAACTTATTAAAAAAAAACGAGGTTTAAGTAAGAAAAGTTTATAATATTTAGGATTATCGTTTTAATCTTTGTTAATACAATTTCAAAATTTTGATGTATTTGTTGTGTTTAAATAAAATTTGGTTACCTGAAATAATTTATTGGTGGTTTGTAAAGTGGTAAATTTTCACTCTTGCCAAATTCTTTTATGTTTTGGGTCGTTAACTTGTTTACTTAAATCCGAAGAAGATGAACTCTTATTCAGTCAAAAACAATTTTAGATCATACTATAAAATTAAATATCCAATTTAATTGTCCTAAAAACATTTCATCAATAAATATATATCTTTAATTCAAAAAATCCATTCACTATTAAAAAAAAGAGAGTTATTTGTGACGTAATCAACACTAGACGCTTAATGATTTTTCTAAAAAGTAAACTAAATGTGTATGTTTTATTTATTGAAGTTTCATGATTATTTTCCACCAAAATTTGAATTATGAAACTTACTGCTCAAACATAACTCTATGCCAATCTATTAGCTCATATGAGTTTGGATTGTAATGCTTATGACGTAAACATCACTCCATGCTAAATCACCAACCTACCTTTTTATTGATATGGATGTATATATAATTCAAGAACTCTAAATGTTATACGATTTAGACTTTTTTTTAGTAATCACCACTTCAATATGACTATATCGTTTTTGGTTAATTTGCATTTCTTCATTGCTCAAATTGCATTTTTGACTGCATAAATGGATTTAACACCCTCACAAATCCTTATTGCACCCAAATTGTACAATCCAAACAATTGGTATACACGATTCCAATAATTCTTTGAAATTTTTAGCGAGATTTTGGGAAAAAAATGTTCAGAAAAATGTGGCAAAAAAATATCCAAATTGTAGCATGTTTAGAAAATGCTTATATAACTTATAAATATGGTTACTGATTTTTTTTTATATATCTTTTAATATAGCATTTTAAATCAACATGAATGCGGACATGCACACTTATGAAAGTAAGCCTTTTGGCTGAGTTTGCAACTCGGTTGTTATTGCTAGCATTGGTGTACAACAAACACAAGCACAAACATGGGCATCTCTAGTGAAACTTGAACCTTGTTAGGGCCTTGAACAACACCCCACTCAGATGAACCCAATAAGTCACCATTAACTTTACAATTTAGGGCCTTGAACAACACCCCACTCAGATGAACCCAATAAGTCACCATTGACTTTACAATTTATACATAGATATAGATATAAGTATCCTTCTTACTTTTTCCTACCAAGATATGGCCATTAGCATGAGCATCAAGAATGTAAAGTCTCGTTGCGATGCTTATAACATGATCATCCCACTACGACCTTCACTGTGAGAAGGATATACCTTCTTTTTGTTATTCATTTTAAATGTGTGCGAAAGGTAGGGATTAGTGAGTTGTTGTGACATTACACAATGAAGCAAGTCAATATCATAAGAAAATATCCTTTTTCATGATCACAAATTGATAATAATTTGACAAAAAATTAAAACATGATCAAAATTACACCATGATCTAAGTTTTATGCATGGTGAAACGATTCTCGTAAAAACTTTACCTAACTCTAAATCCACTGAAATCCTAAAAAAAATCAAATAAAATACTATAAAATACTAAATCGATCAAAACTTTAACTTCAAAATTTGTTAAAAAATAGAGAACTCCATACATAATATCTCACTACAACTTATTTTAATATCAAGATGTTAATCCACATTCATGCTTAAACTCTTAAAATTAACAAACTTTAAGTACTACATGAAACTATAAAAACAAAAATCAAATCATAAAAATTTATAGTTTCACCTTTGTTATCATACTTCCATGAATACATATAAATTATATGTTTAGGGATACTTTGATTCTTTTTCAATTTTATTCATAAATTTATGATTTAACCACAATCCCAATTAGAAATGATATCACTTGCAATTACGAATTTGATCAAATATAACCTTATTTCCCAAACCAAATGCCCAAAATGTTTCTTCCATGGAAATCTTTTTTCCATAGTTCTATTCCTACCACATACTCGGATCACTTTCTTTGATAAAAGGGGGAAATACCCCCTTGGCTTAAGGTTTACCCTTGAAATTAAAGAGTTATCTTACTTCTGATGTGACCTCAGCCTTAAACTTAACCCTAATTAACCCTAGATAGCTGTCGCTCTCACCACGAGCGCGTGATCGATCTGCCTGCCACCTGGCATGACTGTCCGCGTCTTTATGTGTTTACCGGAACACGGCAAATATCCACGTGGCGCCATCATCGCTGCCGGAAATCCAACAGCCAGGTTGGCAATAACTCGCCGCCCCGGAACCCGATGCCTTATCCACTTAGCGGGGACCACCGCCAACTTTCGCTTTCACTTCGGAGGAATTAAAATTATCTAAATATTAAATTCCGCTTTCTAAATAAATAAATAAGTATTTTATTTACGGAGTTTCAACTTGGTTGGACATCTTAACCCAGGGGTGAACCCCTTAATCCCGGTTTATCCCAACCAGAGGTCCCATCTAGGGTTTGGATAATACAGCTCGACCATCGTTGGAATTTCATAGAGAGGCTTTGAACGCCTGCATTGCATGTCGGTTACTCTTACCGGACGCTTAAAGGACGCTGTTCGAGCTCGGATTTTTGGTTTTCGTTGCAGCTGGTGGCGAACTGCGGGATAGAAATACTGCGTCTCCTACTTTCAACGGTTGTTTTTGGTAATAATTCGGCTTTTCACGGCTTTTGATTTGTTTATGGATATTTTAGGCATGGCGGCGGGATACGCGAGAAACTATTCGGTTTCTGTAGTTTTTTCGGGTTATTTCTCGTAAGATTTCCGAGTTTTTTTCTGTTAGCTTCTGGTATGGTTTGAGAACTGAAGTTCTGAAGCATTTCGGTGGAAACAGGAGGAGAAATCTAGTTTTTCTGCCGTTTTGGTGGCTCCTTGCGAAACTTTGTTGTCGCCTTTAAAATTTCGTCGTCTGAAAGATTTCCATGGAAGAAGTGGAATCTTTTTCGTTTCTGTCGAAGTTTCCTGTTTCATTTGAGACAGATTTGCTATTTTTCAGTGCTTAGGTCGGGTAGCTTAATGATGACGGTTTTTGGCTATTCTTTCTGAAAAATTCCTTGCTTATTTCTGGATTGTGCGGCAATCTTTGAAGTATCAAGATGTTTTGATTTGCAGACGGTGGGAATCCGTTTTTCTTGGTATCTTTTGATTCCTATCCGTTAAAAGCATCTGGTTTTCTTGACAATTTTTTAGATTAAGTATTTGAAAACGAAACTGACATGACGAGATTGAGAAACCTTTGATCCTGGATATTTCTGGCTGCATTTTGTTATCAATCCCGTGGTCAATTAGTGTCCTTGTTTTATAGGAGTTCTAGATCCCTGTAAGCCATTATGCAGTGATATTTGGCCGTTTCTGTCTCGATCCTCCAAAGATTTAGGTGTTTGGATTTTGTTCTTGTAGAGTATGCCGGTATAAGGCGCATGTGAAACATGTTCTTGCCATATTTGAAGCGTTGATTTAGCCTATTAACATTGTTTTTCAACTTTCAAAACTGCAAAAGTTACGCGTTTAGTTCTTCTGTTATTTCTACAGATTATGTTGACAAACTGGCTTACTGCGCATATTTTTTGTATTGTAGTAATAGTTTACAACATCAGCTCATTGTCATGGTGACGATGTGAAGAATTTTTCACCGCTTTTGGTTTGAGGTGTTCCATTCATGATGATAAACTCCGTTCTTGAAACCGTTTTGGCCCTGTTATCCTCTTTCTAGTTTTTTTAGCGTGTTTATTGTAGAAATTCCGCGTCAACAGCTTTTTCGTCTTGTTTGTAGTAAGCGCTGATGGATTTCATTCATTATCTTTGTATTTAGAAGAGGGCAAATCTGTGCTTTTTAGGTAATTTTTCCATAGTGTGCTGAATTTATTGTCTCCATGTGATTATGCGCCAAAGCTCGTGCAGCATGCCTGTTGATGAGTGCGGCAGAACATCGCTTAGAAGAAACAGTGCAAGGTGGTGGAGAATGCAACAGTGTGGTTATACAGGTTCGATTGGTCTGGTGAGTTGTATTTCTGATATCAGATAGTGATATTAACTTCTAACGAAATCCTTAACCAGGAATATGTCTTTTTGGTTTCTAGTAAGCCCTCAATTAAGAATGCATTGTAAAGAGAACAATCATAAGGAACATTATGATTTTGATGCTGGAAAGCTTTCAAAGAAGGAGAAAAAAATGAAGCACATTAAGATTTTGATGCTAGAAAGCTTGGCAAACTTAGGCTTGGATAAGAAGGGATTCCATTACAGATAACCACCAAGCACAGGGAGTTTGCTATTTAAAAACTCTTATGTAATCAGAATATGTTGTGGTAAATTGTGTCAGAATAGCATATCACAGAGCTTTCACAGAGAGAAAAAACTGGGGACATGAAGATTTTGATGCCAGAAATCTTGAAAATCTAAGGTTTGGATAAGATGTTGTTGCATGACAGAAAACGACCCAGTACAGGGAGTCTTCTCATTGAAATTTTTTAAATAATCAGAATATGGTGCGGTATAGTGTGTCAGGAAATGTAGGATGGGTTTCTGTGTTTCCGTGCTAGAAAAAATCCGTTTAAATTTTAAATTGAATTGATGCTTTGTTATTAGCTTTTAACTTGTATGTTTTAAATTGTACACAAGAATTGTTCAAGAAGTCATACACTTTCTCTGGGTTTATGTGTTCAATCTCAGGGATCTTGTTCACTTTCGATAATCTGGAAATCAAGCTGTGGGGATTTGGTGGAAATAAGTTCAAAATATGGGATTTGTTACGGAGGCGAATGCGGAAATGTATTGTGAGCATTGATTAGATTTGGATATTGAAGTGCAAATATCTACACCCTCTCACAGTTGGAAGAAATCTATTTTTATTCTTTAAACAGGGATATTGTGCATATAATCGACAAACTTTGAAGTTGTTATAGATTGAGCCGTCCGGGGACAATGGTGTCCAGATCATATTCCAACCTTTTAGATTTGGCTTCTGGGAATCTCCCAAATTTTGGGAGGAGTGTGAAGCGGCTTCCCAGGGTCATGACTGTGCCAGGGATACTATCTGAATTTGATGATGATAACAGTAATAGCGTGGCCTCAGATGTACCCTCATCTGTCAGCTCACAGCGCATTATCATTGTAGCTAACCAACTTCCTTTGCGAGCTCACAAAAAGGTGGAAGGTAGAGGTTGGTCTTTTAGTTGGGATGAGGATGCTTTGGTAAGGCAGCTTAAGGATGGGCTTTCAGAGGATTCGGAAGTGGTTTATGTTGGTTGTTTAAAGGCAGACATAGATCCAAGTGAACAGGATGATGTTTCTCAGATTTTGCTAGAAAATTTCAAGTGTGTACCGGCATTTCTGTCACCTGAGCTTCAAAGTAAATTTTACCATGGGTTCTGTAAGCAGCAGCTGTGGCCACTGTTTCACTACATGCTGCCCCTTTCTCCAGATCATGGAGGCCGCTTTGATCGATCCCTTTGGCAGGCTTATGTGTCTGCTAATAAGATCTTTGCAGACAAGGTCATGGAAGTGATCAGCCCTGAAGATGATTATGTTTGGGTACATGACTACCATCTCATGGTGCTGGCCACATTTCTAAGGAAGCGATTTAACAGGGTGAAGCTTGGATTCTTTCTGCATAGCCCATTCCCTTCATCAGAGATTTTTAGAACCCTTCCCGTCAGGGATGAAATTCTTAGGGCTCTACTTAACTCGGACTTGATTGGCTTCCATACATTTGATTATGCTCGACATTTTCTCTCCTGCTGCAGTAGGATGCTTGGTCTTGATTATGAGTCCAAGAGAGGCTACATTGGACTTGAATACTATGGTCGCTCTGTTGGTATCAAGATTCTGCCAGTGGGCATTCACATGGGCCAGCTTGAATCAGTGTTAAACCTTCCAGACACAGCATTGAGAATTAGGGAGCTGAAGGAACGATTCAAGGGGAAGAAAATGCTGTTGAGCGTTGACGACATGGATATATTCAAGGGTATCAGCTTGAAGCTACTGGCAATGGAACAGTTGCTCAAGCAGCATCCTTTGTGGAGGGGCAAAGTGGTATTGGTGCAGATTGCAAATCCTGCAAGGGGCAAGGGAAAGGATGTTGAGGAAATACAGAACGAGACATATTCAATTACCAAGAGAATCAATGAGACCTTTGGGCGCCCTGGCTATGAGCCTGTTGTGTTAGTAGACAGAGCGGTTCCATTGTTTGAGAGATATGCTTTCTACACGATTGCAGATTGTTGTGTTGTGAATGCTGTGAGGGATGGAATGAATCTCACTCCTTATGAGTATGTTGGTTGCAGACAGGGTAGCTCCAAAGTAGATGAAACCTTAGGATTAAGTTCTGGAACTCCAAAGAAGAGTATGTTAGTCGTCTCCGAGTTCATAGGGTGCTCTCCTTCTCTCAGTGGAGCCATCAGGGTCAATCCATGGAACATAGAAGCTGTTGCTGATGCCATGAATGTATCCCTGACAATTCCCGAGGCTGAGCAGCAACTGAGGCATGAAAAACATTACAAGTATGTGAGCACACATGGTGTAAACTATTGGGCTCACAGCTTTGAGCAAGATCTGGAGAGAGTATGCCGGGATCATTTTAAGAGAAGGTGCTGGGGTATTGGATTTGGACTGAGTTTCAGGGTTGTAGCACTTAGTCCAAGTTTTAGGAAGCTTTCTACAGAGCATATTGTCTCCGCATACAAGAGAACCTACAGCAGGGCAATTTTATTGGATTATGATGGTACTATGATGCCTCAGACTTCTATCAACAAAACACCCAATCCACAAGTAATATCTGTTGTAAACAGCTTATGCAATGACCCTAAAAATGTTGTCTTTATTGTGAGTGGAAGAGGTCGGAAATCTCTCAGTGAATGGTTCTCACCTTGCCCTAAGTTAGGGATTGCAGCAGAGCATGGCTATTTCATCAGGCAATCTCTTGACACTTATTTTTTTATGTTGTTTATCAACTGTAAGATGGTTTATCAAATATGTTCTAAATTGTTTGCGTATGGTTCAGGTGGAGCCAAGATACAGAATGGGAAACAACGCTACCCACTGCAGACTTTGACTGGAAGAAAACAGCAGAGCCCGTTATGAAATTATATACTGAGACTACTGATGGATCTGCCATAGAAGCTAAAGAAAGCGCTTTGGTTTGGCATCATCAGGATGCTGATCCTGATTTTGGATCATGCCAATCCAAGGAGCTTTTAGATCATCTGGAGAGTGTGCTTGCAAATGAGCCTGTGGAAGTCAAAAGTGGCCAGCATATTGTTGAAGTTAAACCCCAGGTATGGGAATTTTTAAGACCATAGTACTTATTTTCCCAGTTAACATGAATTTGTGCAAAGGAGGTTTTATATTTCCTTTTACTGATATGTGAGCATGATGAATTCTGTAGTTGGTTTTTTGTGAAGTAGGTTTTGGTATTTACACGCATTTGACTTGAAATGTACAGGGTGTTAGTAAGGGTTTGGTAGCACAACAACTTCTGTCGACAATGGTTGAAAGAGGAAAGCCGCCAGATTTTGTTTTGTGCATAGGAGATGACAGATCTGATGAAGATATGTTTGCCAGTATTGCAAGTGCCATGGCACAACCATCTATGGCCTCTATAGTCGAAGTATTTGCATGTACGGTTTACCAGAAACCAAGTAAAGCAAAGTATTATCTAGATGATACTGTGGAGGTCATGAAAATGCTTCAGGGTCTGGCTGCAGCTTCTGATGTAGCAGCCAAAAGTCTGTCTACCCAAGTTTCTTTCGAGAGCTTGCTTTGAATGGGTAGGTCAAATGTTGTTATCTTTTCTGTCAAGTATTTCAGCTCCAGTTGCACTTTTAAATTGATATCCAAGGAGCATGAAAAAATACAACATTGTTGAGACAGTTTTGTGGGGAGATGRATGAATTCATCTGCATTATAGGAAGGACTAGCATTTTGTATATGGTTAATGGATCTGGATGGTTGTTGCAGAAGTATAGGACTACAAATAATCCTTGAAGTAGGTTGATTTGAGTGTATTGGAAGCATTGGTGGTGGAAGGGGGGGAAGGGATCGTTGACMTTCTCATGTAAGGAACAAGGCATCATTTATTTACTTGAACAACACTGATGGGTATTAAGTCGGATCATGYTTATTCCAGCACAGGCACGCAGATTTTCCCTCCAGAAGCCAATTTGTGTTAAATTCTGAACTGCTTATTCTTGATTTTGTCAAAGGCTAGCTCCAGCAATTAAGAGCATTCCACTACATCGACAATCCATTATTTGCATTTCGATGAAGATAAGAAGCAATACTCTCTACCAGTATGTAACATGTCAATTGCTGTCACATACTGATGCTCACAGCTCATGGGCAAGTACTAATAGACATGAGATCATGTTGTTCGATTTTACTGGTAAAAACACACATGAATGATTGTTGAATGGTCCTCTATGCATGAGAAGATCCTGACACTTGTTATCGATCTGCTGGAAAATTCGATTTTTAGGGGTAGCAAATACTTCCGAATTATTATTTGCCACAAGGTATCATTTTTCTTGAGCAATCAGAAAATCTTGCCGTTATGTCTTTGTATAGAAGAGAACCCCACTTTGAGGAGCTAAAGTTACTTTTCTCCTTTGCATCCTTGCTGGATAGTCAATGATGGTTGACTAATTGCTCTATTTACCATACGCAGATCTACTGATGTTTAATTACTTTATATGCTCTTCAAATTTGCCTGTGATGTAGACCTTCTGACCATGGGCAGTTGTGTTGAAACTTTGTATTTTTGTATCAAGTAGCTTGTAGCCTTGGAATGCCTTTGTGCAATTGAACTTTTTTTAGTGTACTGAAAACGAGAGCTGTCTACATGAACAAATCTGGGAACAATGTCTGTGAATAAATTAAATGAACGTAAAAGAAGTGCTGCTTTTATGTTATAAAATGGGATGCTCAACAGTTTTCTATTTGTGTTTACAGTTTATTCGCTTCGCTTCCTATTAAACTTTAAAACTGGCCATCAATTTCACTTTGTTATTGTAACAAAGTGAAATTATTCTTGATCCTATCCGAACTGTATAAATATTAAAAATTAAAACTGGACTTCTCTTGATCTCTTTTCCTTTCCTTGCTGCCTAGAGCATGGCTTGTTATACTATAACAGAGTTGCTGTTGGATAAAATTCAAGTCAGTGTGGCTGTCTTGCCCAAAAATGGGTGCTGAGCTCTTTCCATCTTTGGTTGTTTCTTTGTGTTTTGCAATATGAATTGTATGGTTGTTCATGGCTATAAATGGTTTGTCTCAGGTCCTTGTATAGATTTTATTTATTTATTTTTATTTGTTGAAATGCACATCCTGGGAAACCCACCAGACACTTCCCCTCGAGGTTTGGTAACCTAACCTGGCTGGGACATTGAGTGAGGCCCACAATATTCATAGAGGCAGCCAGTCTGGGGAGTTGACCCTGCGACTGCCTACTTGCAATTGAAAGCACTCAACCGCTCAAGCCAACCAACCCACCGCTGACTGGGCTAGGTCCTTGTATAGATTGTATAATAATGCCTGCCAAATTATCGCTTCATTTCGGTAAATTTCTGTGTTGAAAAGCCTGTAATATTCCCCACAGTTTGATTTTTCCAAGTAAATAAAACAGTTCTCATATTCGGAGTAACTTTTTCTGTCCTGGATGATTTGTGGCTTTTAAGTTTTCCCTATTACAGAGTCGATTGTTAATGCAGTGCTGCTGTTGTCTAATAGACTCTGTAAAATATAGTTGGAGCCAAAATATCTTCTGTCTTCATTTTCTAAGAGTTAGATGTTTGATAGTTGGGTTTCAGTTCACACTAGAGCTGAAGACTAAAATGATTTGTGGCTCTTAAGTTTTCCCTAATGCAGAGTTGATTGTTAATGCAGTGCTGCTGTTGTCTAATGGACTGTGTAAAAGATAGTTGGAGCCAAAATATTTTCTGTCTTTACTCATTTTCTAAGAGTTAGATGTTTGATAGTTGGGTTTCAGTTCACACTATAGCCGAAGACTAAAATTTTCTCCATATGGAAGGGTTCTGGATAATGGGGTCTCAAGGTTCAGTTGAATATTTGGTCTCTTAACACTGTTGATCTTGGCCAATTTATGGGTGCATGTGAATCATT
>JASDQU010735510.1:150073-170012 GCA_032191745.1 Picea mariana
TATGTTAAGGGGGTGCACTTTTAGTAAAATCTACTGCCACTTGGGTTTTTGTCCCTGAACCATTGTGTTTAAGTTGTTTGGGTTTCCAATTTACTTAGATCTTCAGACCAATGCCAACATTTGGTTCCTATTTATGTTCATCTTAATTCTGATAAAAATCTGTATAGACTTGGCAAAGTTGTTTGGGTTTCCAATTTACTTAGATCTTCAGACCAATGCCAACATTTGGTTCCTATTTATGTTCATCTTAATTCTGATAAAAATCTGTATAGACTTGGCACCTACTTGCACTCTACTTGCACTTATAGTAGTGGTTTCTTCATTAGAAGAAATATTTGATTAGTTTTTTAATCCTGGTGCCCTTCGATTGCTTGGCTATAACATCCAGGATAAAGATGGCGTTTTTGATTATTTTAGTTCCCTGTGGCGGTTAATTGCTGGGCTATGACATCCAGGGAAAAGATGGCAGCGGTGTTTTTGGTTATGGTGATTGCCTGTAGAGAGTAGCTTTTATGAGGTTGTGAAATATGCAAACATATTTGTGTTTCCTATTGGGAAGACGGGCATTAGGTTTCTGACTGATTATTTTGTAGAGACGAATTATTTTGACTGGTTTGCCCTATTTGCAACAGTTCCTGCTAAATTTTGATACATTGATACATTGTAGCTCATGAATAGAACTAATCTATATTTGTTATTGACTTCGTGTAGTTCAGGATCAAAGCATCTGACAGTGCACACAGATCGTATCATTGCTTGCAAACCCTTCTGAATTTTACTGCACTTTCAGTTTCTTATAACCAGGTTGTCATTTATGGTCAAGGATCCAAAACTCATTTTACCGTTCCTCTTGAGATAGGGTGGTAAGAGCAATATGCAGTTCTTTGAAGGCAAAGGCTTTCCTTTTGCTGGCAGTAATAGCAAAATTTCTTATAATCAAGGTTGTCATTTACGGTGAAGAATCCAAAACTCATTTACTGTTCCTCTTGAGATAGAGTGCGAAGTGCAATATGCAGTTCTTTGAAGGCGAAGGCTTTTCTTTTGCTGGCATTAATAGCTAAATATTCATGGTATTTGAACGTTTCCTGGCAAAGCTTCATACTTCTTGCTATTGTTATACTGATCATCATGCAGGACATATTTCATTTTAATTAGGTGCGTCTGCTTGGCCATTTAAACTTGGCCTTCTATTTTGTCTTCCGTTCTCGAAAATCCCGGGACAACTCCATCCTGCATAATTCACAATTGACATAATACTCGTTGAATTTGTCTGCTGTTAACAGCCTTTGGAAACGTAGTTTTATCTGTTTATGGGCAAGGTAAAGTTGATATGAGAACAAGACGAAAGAATAAGTCTCAAAAGTAGAGTTTTGGGCTCTACAACCTGAAAGGATTTAATGAGAGGCCAAACTTATGACCAGATCACTGCCCTAGAAATTAACGAAGCTTGTACAAAGCTAGAAACAACTGCGAAGTTTTATAAGCATGTAAATATGTGAAGCAATGGCCTACTTCATATTCACTGGTAGTGCAGAGTCCAGACTTTAAGCCAAGATTTTTTCTCTTTCAGTGTTTTTGACGTGGGGAAGTCGGGTTATATTTTAGGACTCATTTATTTCGAATGATTGGACCAACAAACTTTGCCTGTACTAAAAACTTTTGTTGGTCTTTTCAGTGCTATGCTTTGGGCTGTCTCTGGCTTCTAGTTGGCAGTTTCAGTGGTTGTTTATGTTTTGTTATAGGGTATTGGCAGTTTCGATGTCATGCCTTGGGTTGTGTTTTGCTTGTCATTATTATTATTTTTACTCTTTGAGATTTTGAAGCTTGTACAAGCTAGAGACAACTGCGAAGTTTTATAAGCATGTAAATATGTGAAGCAATGGCTTACTTCATTTATGCAAATATGTGAAGCAATGGCCTACTTCATTTTCACTGGCGGTGCAGACTGCAGGCCAAGGATTTTTCTCTTTCAACTTTTTTGACAGTGGGAAAGTCAGGTTATATTTCAGGACTGCCAATTACTTCAAATGATTGGGCCAATAAACTTCGTCTATATTAAACACTTTTGTTGGCCTTAACATTGTTGGCAGTTTCAGTGCTATGTTTTGGGTTGTTTCTGGTTTCTTGTTGGCAGTTTCAGTGCTATGTTTTGGGTTGTTTCTGGTTTCTTGTTGGCAGTTTCAGTGGTTGTTTCTGTTTTGTTGTAGGATATTGGCAGTTTTGATGTCATGCCGGGGTTGTGTTTTGCTTGTAATTGTTATTATTTTGACCATAACATTATCCTTACGTGTTGAGATTTTATTCCACCCCAATACTGTTTTTTTCTGCCTATGAAGTAGTGCCGTGTCGTTATAATGGAAGGAATGGTCCACCTCAAAGAACGTTATAGATATGGGACTCTTTTATGGCTATTGCGGAGTACTTCATACGTTGTCTTATTGTCTTGATTTACGCAACTTTGACAATAATAAAAAACGCAATGATATTTAAAATAAGACAAAGTGTGCAGTGGGTGATTTGGATCCAGGTATGTGGTCCCAGTCTTTCATATATTGCCTCCCAGTGCAATTATGTATATCGGTAAAGGTTGACCACCACCTCATTAGCTTTTGTCAACTCTGATCAGAGTGTCAGCGCATATTCATGATAGTGTGTCTGGGCTGTATATGTAGGTGTTTGACAACATGGTTATTCAAACATTTGTGAAAGCTGTCCACATGCAACAACAGTTTCACTGGGAGAAATTGAGAAAGCTGTCCACATGTCCACATGCAACAACAGTTTCATTGGGAGAAACTGTTCAAAATTGTATATCTGGCAACATGGACGTTGCAATAAATGTGAACATTGTGGAAATGACAGAACAGCTTAATGGGATGAAAACAACAGTTTCATTGGGAGAAACTGTTCAAAATTGGATTACTGGCAACATGGACGTTGCAATAAATGAACATTGTGAAAATGCCAGAACAGTTTAATGGGAAGAAAGTGTTATTGGAGAAGAGATTATGATCTCTCTGCTAATAACACTCAAGCCTGTAATGTCGGCTCCATTCGCTCCTTGAGCATTGCAGGGATTCGTCAATCACCCCATTAAAGTTTTCGATCAATTCTCTGATCTGATGATGGGGATGAAGTGTTAACTTGAAACATTATAATTTTCTTCAATAATAATGTTATCATTATCCTGTGATACATGGTTAATATTATAGTTTTCTTCTATAATAATGTTATCATTAAACTGTGATGCATCTTCCATGCGCAGGACTTGTATCCATGTGCATGATTTGTCGTATAATCACTTTATATTTTGCTGTAGACTTTTATACTAGAGAAATCAAATAACCATGACATGACCAGCTGCTATACTTTATATGTACTGGCTTATGTCTGTTGTGAGATACGAGCAGGCCTTCAAACTGAGAGAAAGAAAACTATCAAGGGGACCATGGGCCCATGATGCCATATTAAAAAAAATATACTACCCAAAATAAATGATGGCAGCCGAGTTACCATACATAGATATACTGGCTTATATCTGTCATGACTACGAGCAGCCTTGAAACTGACAAAGAAACTATTAAAGGCACCACGGGCTGATACTGTTACATAAAAAAGTGAACTCCCCAAAATAAATGGCAGAAGAATCTGGATTCGATACTGTTACATAAAAAAGTGAACTCTCCAAAATAAATGGCAGACGAATCTGGAGTTTACTCCATTGTGAGTAATATCTTGTTCTAAATGTCAGTCACTCTCAGCAAACAGTGGGGAAAGGTCTCGCAAAACCTTTCGTGTGTTGATGACCTCAACATACACTATTTGCGCATGAGATTTAGCAGATGGTCCTCTCCGACTAAATTTCCTGCACATGTTAATATACTCTTAGATTTGGCAGATTGTCCTCTCCTAACAAATTTTCTGACTTTCCTGCACATGTTAATATCAGATTTTGGCAGATTGTCCTCTCCTACCAAATTTCTTGACCGTCTTGTCCATATTAAGTGTTGTGATAAGGGTTGCTCCATGTTGTTATTTTGAATTTACTTTCATAATGATATCTCGAGGTAGTATATAGCAATGAGTTAGTATTGACTTTCATATTAATTTTATGTTAATTTAAAAAATGTGTATAAATTTTAATGTTGAACATAACAAATATAAAAATTTATTTTTCAATATAACAAAATTAGTGTTTTTACGACTTTTCATTGGTCAATAAATTCATAATGTTATTGCAGCCTTCACTTCATTCTAGGTTTGAAATTAATTTTGACATGACTATATATAAGTGTCATTTTCTTATAAGTTACAATTCTATTGATAAAATAATTTTATAACAAATATAAAATAAAAACCATACATATGTTCATATTGAATTAGTCTTTCACAACTCTCAAAACACATTGAATGGAGACACTTTACCCATCAATTCTATATAAACCAAGACCTATGAAATAAGACTTTTATTTTATTTTATTTTCTTATTTTTCCAATGTGTAGTTATGAATAAATTTAGGTTTTTTTGAAATGACATTTTAATTATAGGAAGGGGCTAAGTCAATGAGAAACCTTAAAGGCAAAGGAAACTCGATAAGTTTATATAGATTTAAGTAAAATCTCTTTTATTATTTTTGGAGATAGTACTCGTCAATGAAAAACCTCAAAGGCAAAAGGAAACTCGGTAAGTTTACATAGATTTAAGTGATTTTTTTATTATTATTTTCAGAGCAGTATATCATAGCCTGCTGCACTTTTTATTTTATAAATTGGTTTTGAAACAGTGACAAACTATAGGGTACATGTAAGTTTGTACATCATATTTTCATCACCCATGAGGTATGTAGTAGACTTTTGTCTTTGATATTTATCTTATTTATTATTTATATTTTTTAAAAATATCTTTGTTTATATGATAGATATAAATGTACATTGATATCGCTTATTATTTATATAATATTTATATTTTTTAATTTATTATTTATATTATAGATATAAATGTACATTGATATCACTTATTATTTATATTTTTTTATATTTTATTTTAATTTTTTTTTAAAATTTATATTTTAGATATAATTGATTGATATCGCTTATTATTTATATAATATTTATATTTTTTTATTTATATTTTTTAATTTATTATTTATATTATAGATATAAATGTACATTGATATCACTTATTATTTATATTTTTTTATATTTTATTTTAATTTTTTTTTTAAATTTATATTTTAGATATAATTGTACAGTGCATATTTTTATCATCCATGGTATATTGTACACTTTTGTCTTTTAGATAGTGTAAATGATGGGTGTTCTAAGTATATATATGTACATTGCATATTTTTATANAAGTGAACTCTCCAAAATAAATGGCAGACGAATCTGGAGTTTACTCCATTGTGAGTAATATCTTGTTCTAAATGTCAGTCACTCTCAGCAAACAGTGGGGAAAGGTCTCGCAAAACCTTTCGTGTGTTGATGACCTCAACATACACTATTTGCGCATGTTAGATTTAGCAGATGGTCTTCTCCGACTAAATTTCCTGCACATGTTAATATACTCTTAGATTTGGCAGATTGTCCTCTCCTAACAAATTTTCTGACTTTCCTGCACATGTTAATATCAGATTTTGGCAGATTGTCCTCTCCTACCAAATTTTTTGACCGTCTTGTCCATATTAAGCATTGTGATAAGGGTTGCTCCATGTTGTTATTTTGAATTCACTTTCATAATGATATCTCGAGGTAGTATATAGCAATGAGTTAGTATTGACTTTCATATTAATTTTATGTTGATTTAAAAAATGTGTATAAATTTTAATGTTGAACATAACAAATAAAAAAATTAGTGTTTTTACAATTTTTCATTGGTCAATAAATTCATAATGTTATTGCAGCCTTCACTTCATTCTAGGTTTGAAATTAATTTTGACATGACTATATATAAGTGTCATTTTCTTATAAGTTACAATTTTATTGATAAAATAATTTTATAACAAATATAAAATAAAAACCATACATATGTTCATATTGAATTAGTCTTTCACAACTCTCAAAACACATTGAATGGAGACACTTTACCCATCAATTCTATATAAACCAATATCTATGAAATAAGATTTTATTTTATTTTATTTTCTTATTTTTCCAAATGTGTAGTTATGAATAAATTTAGGTTTTTTTGAAATGACATTTTAATTATAGGAAGAGGCTAAAACACTCGTCAATGAGAAACCTTAAAGGCAAAGGAAACTCGGTAAGTTTATATAGATTTAAGTAAAATCTCTTTTATTATTTTTGGAGATAGTACTCGTCAATGAAAAACCTCAAAGGCAAAAGGAAACGGCAAAAGAAAACTCGATAAATTTACATAGATTTAAGTGATTTTTTTTTTTATTATTTTCAGAGGCAGTATATCATAGCCTGCTGCACTTTTTATTTTATAAATTGGTTTTGTTTTCGTTATCAATAAACAGTGACAAACTATAGGGTACATGTAAGTTTGTACATCATATTTTCATCACCCATGAGGTATGTAGTAGACTTTTATCTTTGATATTTATCTTATTTATTATTTATATTTTTTAAAAATATCTTTGTTTATATGATAGATATAAATGTACATTGATATCGCTTATTATTTATATAATATTTATATTTTTTTATTTTTTATTTTTAATTTATTATTTATATTATAGATATAAATGTACATTGATATCACTTATTATTTATATTTTTTTATATTTTATTTTAATTTTATTTTAAATTTATATTTTAGATATAATTGTACAGTGCATATTTTTATCATCCATGGTATATTGTACACTTTTGTCTTTTAGATAGTGTAAATGATGGGTGTTCTAAGTATATATGTACATTGCATATTTTTATATGAGTACATTTTCATTATTTGCTTTTTTTTTTTTTTTAAGAGTGTGGGTGGTGGGGGTTTGAAGTGTGCATTTGTGTATTATATCACTTTCTTTTCACAATGTACTATTTCTTTTCATAATGTACTATTTGTATATCATACCATTTTCATTTCACAATGTATATTTTTTCATAATGTACTATTATTGAATGTATATTTGTACTATATTTTAATGTCTGTGTAATAATGTTGTGAATATTTCTTTTCAGAATTTTTTTATTGAATGAATTTTTGTACTACATTTTAATGTTTATTGTTATGAATATTTCTTTTCATAATGTAGTATTGAATGGATATTTGTACTACATTTTAATGTTTATACATAACAATGTTGTGAATATCAAAGTTTAGATTGATTGGTCAAAATGTGGATGGTGATACTTTATTTCTATCTATAATTTGCTTATTAAAATGACTTCGTGAAAGTTAACAAATACAAAGAATTCCTAGTTTTAGATGTTGATAGAATTCATATTAATTAGAACATTGATTACACAACTCTATTTAATTGAATCTTTACATTGAATATTATAAATAAAAAACAATATTTATAACATCATAATAAATAAAACTTAAAAAACAAAAATTACTATGCAATTCTTATTAGCTAGCATGTGGTTTCATGTATCGAACTAAGGTTAGATGTCTACTTGAAAAGGCACATGACTCAACCACTATAACCTTAACAATGATGATATCAGACAATATCCTTCTTGCAAATACTTGAAATCACTTTTTAATCTCAAAGTATGACCTAAACATGTTTTTGAGTGATTTAAGAATTTGTTTTTCTTGGACCTAGGAAAATGAAAAATAAAATAATAACTGGAGCACCAAGGTTTTAAATAAGAATGGAAATTAATACATTAATAATTCAAAACCCAAAAGTGTCCCATACCAATAAATTATTTAAGATAATTAAATTTTATTTATATTTAGAATGGAAATTGCTACATTAATAACTCAAAACTCAAAAGTATCCCATACCAATAAATTATTTAAGATAATTAAATTTTATTTATATAACTCAAAAGTGTCGATACCAATAAATTATTTAAAATAATTAAATTTTATTTATATTTAAAATGAAAATTGATACCCAAAAGTGTTCCATACCAATTAAGATATTTGAATTGTATTTATATAATATTATATATTGAAAATCTTAATAACCAAAAAAACATGATATAGTTTTACCTACTTAAAAAAATTTAAGTTAACTATTTCAAAATTAAATAAAGAAAATTAACATCAAACATGATATAGTTTTACCTACTTAAAAATAACAAGTTAACTATTTCAAAATTAAATAAAGAAAATTAACATCAAAACAAAATTGACATTTACATAAACCCGAGCGGGTCTAGAATTAAATAAGAACAAAACAAAATTGCCTTTAAAATAAATATACATTGATAACCACATGCAAGAATTAAATACACATTGAAGTTAGTTATAAAACCACATGGGAGTTTTTAACTTTTCGATACCCATCATAAGAGACACATGTATCGATAATCGTGGGGTGCATCCAATGGAGGGTTGTCATGTTCGTTGGGTGAGTCCCTGTTGATTTCAGATTGGGAATGAACTCTTTTTTTTCATTGTATTTTTTTAATATGCTTTTATTCGAGGACCCTACTTAATATAAAGTGGGTAGATAAATTTGATATATTCAATTTCATGGAATTGAATTGAGAATTTATACAATACATCATAATATTAACAATATCTTAACAATAGTGATACTAATTAATTATGCTAATTTTTTGTGTTAATAATATTTTAATAATAGTGGTACCAATTAATTATGCTAAATTTTTGAGTTAAAATGTTTGGAAACATTTAGTTATATTCTTAAACATTAAGGGAGAATGAGATTGTTGATTTCTTTCCATTTTTAGTTAATTCACAAAAAGAAAATATGTTATAAGCACATGATTTGAATTTGGGTGAAAAAAACAATTTTTAATTACCATCTAAATTAATGATGATGATGAAGTTGGTTTATAGGATATTAAGGAAGTTAAAAGATTACTTAGATTTATTTATAATTTTATTTTTATATTCAAAGAGCATTAAGAGAAGCCTTTCAAGATCAACATAGTTTTGATGAGGTATAAGGTTAGGAAGGTTGTTATTGTGACAAATCTTTTGAAATTGAGATCTAATATGGGTAAATGCAGGACATTTTAAGAGAGTGCTCTTCATCTTCAACCTTTGTGTCACAAAGATTACAAATTTTTATTTATAATTTTATTTCTATATTCAAAGAGCATTAAGAGAAGCCTTCCAAGATCAACATAGTTTTGATGAGTTATAAAGTTAAGAAGGTTGTTATTGTGACAAATCTTTTGAAATTGAGATCTAATATGGGTAAATGTAGGACATTTTAAGAGAAAGTGCTCTTCATCTTCAACCTTTGTGTCACAAAGATTACAAATTCTTTCTTCCCAAGTTTTGTTAGGAACTCTCCACTACCTAATTTCACTATGGTGTTCCTAAGAATTTGTTCTTATTTTGATAATGTTGATTTTCTTCCTTACCATAGTGAAAACATAGAGATACTTCTGATTTTCTAGATTAGGGTTGATGACTTCCTTATAGTATGTTAATTTTTTTTTATACTCTAATTATTTATAGCACAACATTTTCTCTTTAAACTTAGATGTAATATTTTTTTTAATATTATCATTATTATGTAGAATGATTTATTTCTTTAGTTCTCAATAATTTAGCTAAGACTTTATGCCATCCTTGTTTGATTTGTATGTGATTTTGGTTGGAGTTGGAAACAATTTTGGAAAGCTTCTTGTTTTCCATGTTGTTTATTTTGTTTTTAAACATTAAATACGTAATCATAATCATACTTTCATTAAAAGAAAAACTCACTTATATAAAAAAGAATAAAATAAAATGTATTAATTAAAATATAACTGTAACTAAATCCAATTAATATTATTTTAAATTACTAAAATGATATTAATAATTAAATATTTTTATTTATTTATAAAAATTCTATGAAAGTAAGTTTCTTGGGTTAATCATAAATTAAAAAGGGTGTACTTCGATACATAATTTTTATACAGGATAAATTCTTAACAATTCAATAATATTTATTTTAAAATATTTTTAATTAACATTAATCAACTACAATATTCAATGTGATGATGATGATGATTAACGTCCACTAAGACCGAATTGGTCTATCGGACCTTAAGAGGGTAAGTGATTATTTGTGATTCTTTAGAATTTTGTTTCTGTGCTCGAAAAACATTAAGAAAAACTTTCCAAGATCACCATACTTTTGTTGAGTTAAGAGGTTAGGAAGGTTGGTAGTGTGATAAATATTTTGAAAATGAGATCTAATATGGCTATAGGCTGGACAATCTAAGAGAGTGTTTTTCATCTTCAACCTTCTTAGTGTCACAAAGGTGACACACTCTTTCATCCCATGGCATTTTAGGAATTGACCAACGCCCAATTTCACTATGGAGCTCGTGAGAATTTGTTCTTATCTTAGCAATGCTTATTTTTTTCCTTACACTTGGCAAAATAGATAGATAATTTTGATCTTCTAGATTATGGTTGATTACATCTTTATAATACCTTAATTTTCTTTTTTCCTCTAACTCTTTATCACACCACATTTTTTCCTTAAATTTTGTTTTGACGTTTTTTTTAATAGTATCTTTATTCTGCAAAATGGTTTCTTTCATGATTCCCCAATAGTTTAGCCAAGACTGGGCGTCTTTATGCCATCCTCGCATGAGTCAATGGTGGTTATGACTTGATTCTGAAGCAATTTTAGATAGCCTCTTGTCTTCCATGTTGTTTAACTTTTTCTTATACATTAGGTATCTAGTCATAGCCATGCTCTCAATGGGGGAGAGGCTTGTTTCTAAGAGGAGGATGGGATAGGGCGTATTTCCTTTAATTTTAAGATTATATGTTATAAATTTCTTTTGTATTTGCTCTATCTTTCTCCAGGATTCACGAGAGATACTACAACCCCAGACTTCACATCCATAAAGAATAACATGTGTAACAAGAATATCAAAGAAGAGTTTCTTCTTATCCCAACTCCAAAAATCAATTGATTTATGATTGTTTTCAAGCCCATAATAAGCTTTCCATCCCCCAATGATCCTTTTCTCAATGCTATAATTCCAATTGAGCTTGTGGTGAATATCAATTCCAAGATATTTGTATGAAGTCACTTCCTCCAAGTTGTTGTTGTCATATACAAAGGTATCATAAGGGATCTTATTGGATTTAATAATAATGACCTGAGTCTTATCAGTATTACAATCAAACAAACACATTTCACATATTACAAAAGGACGTTAATCATGACTAAATGATATTTTATTTATCATCGGTTCAAATATATTAAACAAACATCTTGCACAAGCATACGAACCCACGGGAAAGAGAAATTTAAATCTTATCGAAAATTCTTAACATCTAACTTTATCAACCAAACACATCTTTATTACTAAAAAAAAAAAATATTCACAGCGTAAAAAAATATTTATTTAAAATAAAATTTCACACACTTTTATGTAAAAACATTTGTAAGGAAATGGTCAAAATTTGTTGAATAGAAATGTAGGAATGCATTTTCTCTTCAAAATTGTAGTTATATATAATGATAATAATAATAATCATCAATTTTTAAGGTCATGATCAAGCCAAACATCAAATTGGTGTATGAGATCTTATTTTGTGGGACAAGGGACCCTCTCCATGCAAAGATTTGATTGCTAAGTCACAAGTTTTTGGTATATCTCATTTGTTGGCTGCTGGATATACTCTTGTGTTATTTCCCATGGTTTTTAAAAAATCTACAAATGTATACATACCCTACTCTTGATGTGTTCGTCCATCAAATAAAGACCAATTATTTTTTTCAAATTTGGAAAGTGCCAAATAACCCTCACCCATTGATCATGAAGACCCAACAAGTTTTAAATCAACTTGAGTATTGTAGTTCTTCATTATGAAAGGCTAACATGGATGGTTTCTCTTTTGAACAAAAGAGAAGAAAAAAAATATACTAAATGAAATAAATTGCTTGTGTCCATCTTCTCACTAAATAGCCTTATGTGTCACCTTCATCCAATGTTTTACATAATCTAAAACAGAGCCCATATGCCCAATATATGCCATTTTTCTCCCTCATTCTTCTGCCCCATACTTAGTTGTTTTCCATTTTCCTTATTATTCACTCTCCATACTTAGTCATTTTCCCTCATTTTCCTTCCTCTTTCCTTGCTCCATACTTAGTCATTTTCGTTCCTTCCTCTCTAATCTTTACACTTCCATACTTAGTCATTTTCACTACTACCCACACTCTATATTACTCCCCATACTCCATACTTCGACATTTTTCCAATCTTCCACACCATTTCCATACTTAGCCCATTTTCATTTTCATTATCCACTTAGTTAATTTTCCTAATACTAACCATTTAGTCATTTTCATAACTTCTATGTTCATTTTCATAATTCATTTCCACTTATTCATTTTCATTATTACTACATTCATTTTTCATTTCTATCTTCCATTTTCATACTTATCAGGTAACTCTATGACTTACTTATCCAACACTTACTCATTTTTATGACTTACCAAGTTTTACTCGTTTTTAAATGAAGTACTTCATTGGAAATGTGGTACTTCCTCTACCAACACTTAGTCATTTTTCATGAACGTTTTACCACCACATCACCTCCCCCTGAATCCATAGTCTTGCAACCCCACAATTCTCAATTTGCACTTCCCACTTTCACATTACACAAATTGCACTTTGCATGACTTATTTTACACTTGTTTTTTACTCACTTTTACACTTAGTCTATTTATTAAATTGTTTCTAATTTCTCATATCTCCCTACCACCGGAACTCTCCGCCAACCTTTCTTTTAATTTTTTAATATCATTTCATTTAAATACTATTTCCTATCCTAAGTTTACTTCTCTTTATTTGGGACACACCTCCCAATGACACATGGTGATGGATATTTATTATATGTGGACATGTGGCAGTGAAGTGGACCTACCCTTGGGTGACACATGGATGGATATAGATGATTAGATAGTGACTTGGCATGATGTCTGGTTGATGATGTGGCAATCAAAAGATACTGTATGTACAAGTTACACAAAATTCTATGACTCTCTCTACTTCATTCACAAATAACATGGAGATGATATTTCTTTATGAAGAAGTCATAAGAACCCTTCCACAATGCATGTAGGACAAATAAAGATGAATTTTCAAATCAAAGGCCTAGATCTGATGAAGACAAATCAACAATGGCTAAGTGTCCATCTTCCGGGGCTCGTATCTTTTGATTCCAACGTTTAATTTGAGAAAACAAGAGCTTGTTGGAAAGGTAAAGAGATCTAGAACACATTGGAAATGGTTTTAATGGCTGAAATATCATTTATCAAGCCCTAAAAAATAAAATTACAGTGGAAACTATTTTTGGGCTTGGAAACACATTATCTTTGGAAAATGATTTATTTAAAAAAATTCCCGAGCTTCTAATGTGGGTCCAAATTGATGGCACACACATATAAGCTCACATTTACAAAGAAGGAAAATAGAACCCTAACCTTAAATAAAAACAAGTTTCAAGAAGATGAAGAGAGGACTATTAAAGAAAATGCAAGCAACATTCAAAGGGTTCAAAATTTCCATCATAGTAAGTCAAGTAGTCACTTGTTTTTCTCTCAACTAGCTTTCTTTCTTAGTTAGTAGTCAAAAGCATTTATTGTTTCAGGATTTGTGAAAACCTAAGGCCAACCTTTGACTGTCTCCTTTTGTCTTCTAGGTCTCTATTTCATTTCATGGTCAACGGGAGTCCAATCCCAGTCCTTTTTGAAAGGAAAATGCAATTTATTTTTTATGAACTCTTAGACATTATTGCTTATTTTATTAATTTAAGCCATATATTATTTTTGAGGTTCCTAGAAAGCTAGTTCGGGACATAACATTGTTGATCTCTCAAACTTTAATTTTAAGCATGAGATTTCAGATGTGTGTCTATCAAAATCTTTATTGCATCTAATGAAATGATCATTTAGAGTTCTCTGCCACATGCGGTCCATACTTTCCTTTGCTTTGCTAAATATTGTGTCTTACTTTGATGAATGTTGTGATGAAAATGTCGTCCCTATGATAATGTATACTCGGTTGGTTTATAAATCTTGTAACATAGTGTAAATATTTTCTTTCTGAAAGATACCTTGTCCTTCTCAGGTATTCTTTACATGTGAATACTTGTTTCAAGAATAATCTTGGTCCTCTCTCAGGCCTCTTTTCCATTCTTGTATATTAAGAAAATATAGAGTAGTACCGCCTCTTTAAAAATGCAGGGGCATTTATTCTCATGATGTTATCTTAAAGACCATAAAACAATATTTTAGAACAGCATTTTTGGTGACCATACTCGGGGCCGATTTATTTTCAAGAAATCTAATACTTGTTAGGATAATATATTATTGATAAACTAGAATTTATCTGGTTAAAGTTTTTTTTTTTTAAGTGGAAGATCTAGAGATTTGTAACACCCCCAACCACCTGCTGGGCAATGTTACTTGAAGCATTTCTCTAGTCATCATCTCTGATACCATATTGTAACACCCCCTAGCCACCTGTTAGGCAATGTTACTTGAAGCATTTCTCTAGTCATTAACTCTGATACCATATTACCAACAATTCCACTTAAATTGCTATGACATAACTCTATCCTTAATTAAAAACATATAGAAACTCTGCAATGCATGATTACGTACAATTCCTTAAAATATTTATACACAATTCATGACAGAATTATACACACAACATAAATAACATAAACCCATGACAACAATTGCAAACATGATTTAACACAAAACTGACACTTATCTTTTACATACAAGACACCAACTGCGGGCAGACCTTCAACGTTCCTCCCAGCCTTGGACCACACTATTTATAAATATCAGCAATGGGTCACCCTCAATCTGGGGCTAAACTCCACTTGGGCAAGGGTTCCCAACTAGGCTAAAGTATCTCACTAACAACCTACAATCTCTCATTCCCCATATGCCTATCCCACCCCAAGAAGTGTGACCCTTATCTGCTCAATAGTCCCTCAGTTTCCCCACTTCCCTTCCAGGGATTCAACAACAGGTTGGGCATGATGTCTCAAATCCCTGTCACTGCAGTTTGACACCTTGGGAAGTAATTCCTAGCAATTATCTTACCTGAAGAGAATGAAATCTTCCATGGGCTTGACAACCCTCCTCTTCAGTCCAACATCCCACGGTCCTGACAACCCGCCTCTTCAGTCCAACATCCCACGAGCCTGACAACCTTCCTCTTCAAATAATCTCTCCAAGCTATGTCATACACAGGTATACATGACAATATTCAACATACTCATCACAATAATAATCGACTCATGACAACGATGACAGGATCATTCATAGAACAATTGGGCACGATAGAGCAATCCGCCCCATGGCAGATCAGTCGACTCTCATCCCCTGTGATGGTCTGCACCCCCCTCATCAGTGCATACTATTGAACAAACCTTGCCAAAATTTTGAAGTAAATTTTGGATCTCTGTCAGACATAATTGTCTTGGGCATTCCATGCAATCGAGCTACTTCTCTTAGATATATATCAACTACGTTAGCTTCCTTGTGAGTAATATTTACTGGAATAAAATGGACAACTTTGGTAAGCTTTTCCACTATCACCATGATAGAATCATGCTGCTTGTTAGTTCTGGGTAGCTTAGTGATAAAATCCATTGTTACTTCTTCCCACTTCCACTCTGGAATGGGTAATGGCTGTATCACACCAATTGGATGTTTGTGTTCAACCTTGACCTTCTGACATGCCAAACATTTGTCAATAAACTCAACAATTTCCTTCTTCATGCTTGGCCAATAATATTGGTTCTTTACAGTAGTCATATTTTTCTGGTAACCTGGGTGTCCGACATAAGGTACATTATGCATTCCTATCAATATTAGATTCTTCAATTCCTGAGAATTTGGCACATAAGTTTTTCCTTTGTATCTAATATTTTCATCCTCTTCCATCTTATAGTCTTCAACTTTCTGCTGTAAGCTTCCTTGCTGAAGTTTTCCCCTTAACTCCATGTATTTCTGATCTGATTTAGCAGCTTTTATAATTCTACCTTTCAAATCCGATTGAAACATGCTAATGGCTTTAGCATCCATCTCATGCACTCTCCTATTGAGTGCATCAACCACTTTGTTTTCTTTACCTCTGATATGTTTGATATCAAAATCATATTCACTAATGAAGTCTAACCATCTGCTTTGTATGGCATTTAGAGTTGGTTGATAAAACAAATATTTCATACCACTATCATCTCTCCTCAATTCAAATATTTTCCCCATGAGGTAGTGCCTACACATATTTAAGGCATGCACTATGGCTTCCAACTCCATATCACAAGTTGCATGGTGTATTTCATGCTCCTTCAACTTCCTTGATTCATAGCACATAACATAACCATTCTGACTAAGGACTCCACCAAGTCCCTCATTACAGGCATCAATGCATACTATGAAATCTTCATTTGGATAAACAATCCTGAGTATTGGATCTCTTATTAGTAAATGCTTCAAGTGTTGGAAACTCCTTTCACAATCCAATGTCCACTCAAAATTCACACCTTTCTTATGCGAGGAAGTAATTGGGTGTGCAATTCTTGATAATCCCTTAATGAATCTTCTGTAATAACCTGCAAGACCCATGCATGATCTTACCTCAGATACACTCCTTGGTGTTGGCCAATTTTCAATGGCTCTTATCTTTTCTGGATCTACTGCTATCCCCTCCTTGGAGATGATATGACCCAAATAATGTATTTGCTTCTTGTAAAATGAGCACTTGCTCAATTTAACATACAACTCATGTTCTCTTAAAACCTGTAGCACCATTCTCAAGTGTTTCTCATGTTCTTCTCCAGACTTAGAATATATTAGAATGTCATCCAAAAAGGAAATGACAAACTTGTCGAAGTAATTTTTGAATACACCATTCATGAGACACATGAAAACAACTGGTGCATTTGTTAACCAAAAGGGCACCACTGTGAAATAATAATGACCATACCTTGTTCTAAAAGCAGTTTTGCTAATGTATTCTTCTTTAATTCTTACCTGATGGTAGCCCGACCTGAGATTAATCTTAGAGAATGATTTTGCATCTTTCACCTGATCAAAAATATTATCTACCCTTGGCAAAGGATACTTGTTCTTCACAGTTACTTTGTTCAAATTCCTGAAATCTATGTAAAGTCTCAAGGTTCTATCCTTTTTCTTTACAAACAATACTGGGGCACCCCAAGGTGATACACTTGGGTGTATATACCCCTTCTTCAGAAGCTCTTCAAGCTGCATTTGCAATTCCTTCAATTCAGGTGTACACATCCTGTAAGGAGTCTTAGATACTAGAGCTGCTCCAGGTATCCAATTGATAGAGAATTCAATATCTCTTTTAGGTGGTAATCCTAGTATCTCCTTGAATGCATCTTCAAACTCTTTTAGGACTGTGCAGTCTTCAATGTATGACACCTTATCCCTAGGTGTCTCTTCCAACTGTGAGACAAAAATTTGACATCCTTTCGTGTAACTCTTCTTCATCTACAAGACTGAAACTTCTCTGGAAATCATTGCTCTAGGAATCCCTTGTACTGTCCTTAAGTTGCCTTCCTCATCCAATAAAGTAAATGCTTTGTTATAACAATCTAGGACAACATGGTGTTGATCCAAGCAATCCATACCAATTAAACAATCATAGGAACCTAAAGGTATAATATTCAAATCTGCGCTGATATTCAGTCCATTCAGGTTCATTGGACATACCTTAATCATCTCACTAATAATACTTTTATCCCCTGTGTCTAGCTGTACCATCCAAGTTTTTCCAAGTTTTCTCCTTGGAAAAAGAAACCTTTCTACCATCTTAGGATCCATATAACTATGACCAGCTCCTAAATCAATTAAAATAACAATGGGATGATTATTTATCTTACCTTAAATTCAATCATATGTGATTGAAAATCATCTTTCTTGTTGTCCAAGGTTGCATAAATATTAGGTGCACTTCTTCACATGTTCTCTATTTTTTTAGCTTGTTGCGCGCTATGAGAAATCTTCACTTTTTCACTCATGCACGGGCAATCTCTGTACATGTGGCCTCCCTTACAACCTCAACATTGAATAGATTGTTGCATTGGAATTTTCCCCAATGGTTCTGTCATTCTGGATTCTTTAGTAGGTGGTTGTTCTTGATAGTTATTTCTGAAGAATGGTGGATTAGTCCCCTTCTTCCTCAGCTCCATATTACTTTTCTTCTTTTCTTCCCACACTTTCTGGTAATATGCTTTCCCCTTTTGCTGATCATAAAGGCACTTTGTAACACAACCACGACGGGGCACAAAAATTTTCGCTTTTCTTAAAGGACAAAATATACATTCATGGTTTCTAGTTTGGAAAGTCAGGGAACCAGTCCGACCTCCTGGTTAAGGATCTCCGATTCTGAAGCCAAACAACTCTCTGAGACCTTGATGGTCTCGTTTTGTAATTAAACACATAACCTTTCGACTTCTTGGTGTAGGTTTAAGGGCACCCACGACCTTCCCTTTCACTCCCCTATGAAATCTCAGAGTACTGGGCGTTAGCTCCTTTTCTGGATAAGCCCCCTCTTGATGTGACCTTGGGCGATGACCTTACGGGACCATGTGATTGTGGACTTGACCAAGGGCGGTTTGAATCAAACTTCTTTTTGGCCCACAATTCTCCTCGAGCCTCCACGTGTCCTCTTTTCAAATCCACGGTTTGAATTGCGGCCCACCCTCAACTTTTTAACGTTTGTGCAACTCCTATCCCCGCAATGCTACATAACAGTCGATATCCTAATCTTGATGTAATTCGAAAACTGGTGGTTCAGATCTGCCCCTCTCACACCTACGGATTAGATTTGACCTCTTGCAAAATCAACAGATGAGATCTCTTTCGTGATTTCGGGTTTCAGGAGTTTCAACTCTCAAAACCCTTCTCTCTTCTTTACTTCAATCTTCCGAGTTGACGATCTGCGGACACTTGTCCTCCTAATCAACAACCCTGCCTTTACTTTGGGTGTTTGACCTTTTAACTGGATCAACGGTCTTTTGGCCCTCTTCTCGATCAATGGTCAAGATTTCCTTTGGGTTTCAGACTTCTGTGATCTCAAAGCTCAAATCTCAAACTTCACCCTTTTTCCCAAAGGCTTTTTATTCGGAGGCTATAATACATTGACGTGTGTCCTCCTGATATGAAGATCGAGGATTACTTTGGGTCTTTACCCAGAGTCCACAGATTTTCTCCACGTCTCCCTTAGATCGGATGGCTACGAATTACTTTGGATATTTATCTGGAGTTATTAGATTTTATCCACATCTCCCTTGGATATGATGGCTATGAATTAATTCAGATCTTTATCCAGAGTTCTCATATTTTCACCACGTCTCCCTTGGATCTGATGGCTCAGATCCAATTTGGGTGATTCGACACTTGATATTCACTTCAGACGATTTGACGACTCAACTTCACTTTGGCTAATCAGACGGTTGAGATTTAATTCAGATTTTTGAAAGTTCAAACTTCATAATTATCAACTCTCAATCCTTTCCTTCTCCTGAATAGACAGTATCTGACGGATCAAATTCTCCTTGGCGATCCAACACTTGAAGTTTACTTCGGGTGATCTGACGGCTCGGATCTGCTTCGGCTGATCGAACGATTGGGATTCACTTCGGATTTTTGGGACTTTAGACTTCGCAAATCTCAAATCTCCACTGAGAAACTCTCGAATGGATTTCCCGAAGCTGCTGATCTAACGAATCAGATTCACTTTGTAAATTTGACGCTTGAGGTTTACTTTGGATGATCTGACGGTCGACATTTACTTCGGGTCTACACCC
>JASDQU010735510.1:186121-197205 GCA_032191745.1 Picea mariana
TTGTAGGTGTTGCTGAAAGGGGTGGTAGTTAGGGTTTTGTTGGTGCACTATTGAAACGTTGAACCCTGGGTTTGCCCCTGTGCTAACAAATGGTTCTGTTGTCGGGACTTGAAACTGTGATTGCTGGGAACTGAAGAAAAGAGAAAGCTCTGTGTGTAGATCTGTTGTTGTAGTGTGCAGTATTCTACTTGACTTGCGAAGCTCTGTGCTAAGAAAGAAACCTAATCTGAAGAAAAGAGGTAAGATCTGAAATCTTTGTGCTCTAGTAAGGGTAAGATAAGTGGAATTTTTTTCTTCGAAAATATGAATCTAGATATGTTTGATAGATTTTTTCCTAGTCTTAAAGCTAGGGCATAGTTAGAAGAAAGAGTTGATTTGAATAAATTTGATAGAAATAGAGAAAGATATGTTATTCCTATGCATATAAAGAATTTTTGGACTAATAAGTGGATGCAGGAACCTAGAAAGAATTTTTGAAGATTGCAAGTCCAACACTGTGATCCTAGTGCGCAATACAGGAAATACTGGGGCTCATTTAAAATAAAGAGAGGATTGACACTGTGTTATAACTGCAGAAGACTAGGACATATTGCTAAGGAATGCCCTGGTACATGGCCTATTTGTCTTTGTTGTAAATCTATTGGTCATGAAGTTGAGGATTGTCCAAGAATGATTGCTAAAGTTGAAAAGATGAACATGATACAAGAAAACTATAAAGAAGGTCAAGAGACTAAGAACATGTTAAAGAATCATATAGAAAAAGAGTCAGAGACTATGTTAATAAAGTTAAAATAAGTAATGGATGATCAAAGAGACATCAATTTACTAGAGATATTGAAAGAAAAACAACACATAGTTACAATAATAAAAGACTTAGACATAGATTGTGTATTGGATGAAGAAACACATGTGAATATGATACCATAAAGCACTCGGGAAATTTTGGGAAAGCCTGGTATGATACCTTCATTGGGAAGGATGGCCTTGTTTAAAGGAAAGATGATAACCCTATGTGGAAGAGTTACTAATATACCTTTAATTGCTCATGAAACATCGACTAAAGAAGAATTCAAAGTCATTAATTTTTTTTAGGAACAACTTGGATCAAGAAGGATCAGATCAGAAGGAAAGCAGAGGAAGAAGCTAAAGAAAATAAAAAGAAAGAACTAAGGGATCTCATAGCTCAAAGAATAGATCGACTGATAGAAGAATGAGAAGTTGAGTTGAATCAACATAATGAAAGACAAGTAGCTGTCAAAGTTGAAAGAACACAAGAAGGTGTGAAGGACCTATCCATGCAAGAAGAAAGTATGTCCACCCAGGACATAGTGAGAAAAGAGGTATTACCTTTGAACCATTTGAGATTACGTTTGAACCATTTGAGAGCACGTTAGTAGTGCGAAGTCACTATGCTAAGAAAATATAAGAATAAGAATGGAAAGAGGAATCCAAAGACTCAGATCACATGAATGAAGGTAAGGAAGCTCAGTAAAAAGAAAGCCAAGTTAGAAAAACTATGGGAAGCTCCAGAAAGGACTTCGAAGGAGGCAGATCTGTAGAACTTGAACCTCGTTAGGAAAAAAGAACCACGTAGAATGGTACTTCACCATTACGAAGCTATATGAACATTGGAGGCACCCTGACTGTTATAATAACGCTCCAGAATGGCTAGAAACACAGTTATTGATGGAAATAACACCGTTGGAATGTTGAGACCGCGCCATAACAGATAGATTCGCATTGATTGACACATTCCTGCCCATTGGAGTAATCTGTTACAACACTTGATTATTTAACCTGTCGGACACTGCGCCGGGACCACTTTTTGCCACCCGTGATTATCTAAGATAACAGAGAATCAATTGCATATCACGCTGTGATTTTTAGACCTCGCCATCTGTTTGATTACCTTTCTTTTCCATTTGCCTACCCGATCTATTTGGTTACAAGTGTGAATGTCAGGCAAAGCTAGTGCATTAGAGAAGTCTGTGGAGGAGATTATTATGGAGCTCATGGATGAGAAAGTTATGTCTGTAGGAATACAAACATCGTCGATTGGGGGACTGCAAGAATCCCCCTTGACTGGACGTCGTTCTATCCATACCATTGAGAAGCGAAGTAAGCACCGTGACGATATGGATAACGTGAAGCAGATCCCGTCGGTCTTTCTAGACTATATACTGCCTTTGGCTGGCGCGGTTACCTGCGATAGTATCCCATGTGACTTTGAGTACACATTGATCACTGCATACATCCCGAAGGGGATACGAGAAGTTGGACCCCAGTTAGAACAGATCCCAACTCTAAAAAACAATGACTTTGACTTTGAAGACAGGAAGAACTACACGATGCTCGCACTGCGTAGGTATTTGATGAAGATGACTGGGAAGAAGCCTCAGATAGTCTCCCAACCGTGGATAAAGGAGCTCACGCAACCCACAATCCCGAATGTAATGAAGATCCCTCACTTTGGCCAACATCGGAAGGTTAACGCTTGTGTTAAAATCCTCCTGTCATTCTATCATGGAGGATATTTGTGGCTCAACAAACACATTACTATGGATTCGACACTGATCCACCTAATCACAGGGCTGAGTATGCAGGGATCAGACCCTCAATAGTTCTACCCAGGGAAGGCTTCAAATTGATCACTAGCACAACACATAAAGGAGGATTATGACGATGTAGAAAAGGGAAAGCAAGGCTACAAGGTAGCCTCCATCCAGGATGGTACAGTGCACCTAGCTTGTCAGCTTATAGCTAGCAAGCTCGTCAGAAAGAACCTTCTGACACAAGTCACTGGGTTCGTAGTAGACCTCACAGGGAAGTGCGTAGAAGGAATGAAAATAAACTGGGTGATTTACCTCACCAACAAACTCAAGAAAAACTCTTGCGAAGCGTAGGATCAGGGCTACGAATTCCATTTTAGATGGTTACTTGTATTAATCACATTTTTCGCTTGGAATATGTCGAAAGGAGTGACATTCCCAGAAGTTGAGCCATCAGAGCTGTTGGCCGCAAGGTTCTCCACCTTGTGGTATACAAATGACATGTTGAAGCAGTGGAAGTCAAACAATGTCTTCCATGCCTACTACCAGTAGTTGAAGCATGCTATTGAGAAATTTCCACACATGACCCCGACCACATTGCATCAATACAGACCGCTAGCAAAGTTCCATGTAGATCAACACTTTATTTATATCACTATGCATAGGGATGAAAGCAAGGAAGAATTGCAGTCCTATTATAAGATGACCAACGAGGACATGGAGGAGATCACCAAAGAATGGCCGACATATTTCCTTTTATTAGTTGACGATGTAGAACTCTCCGACCCCAACATCATTGGAAGCCCCTTGGTCACCCAAGTCAAGCATGCCAGGCAGGGCAGCGGGAAGAAAAATAAGAAAAAGGAGGAAGTGCAGAACATAGAAACTGATGAGGAGGACAATGCCTAAGAGGAAAGTAGGCCTGACTCACCCGCAGGAGGAGGAGGAGGTGAAGTGAATCAAGAAGAAGAACGGGAAGAAGGAGAAAAGAAAGAAAAAGGTGAAGTTACATCATTGAAGAATCCCCAGACTGAGGTTGAAACATTGAATAAAAGGAAGGTTTCCCCGTAGAAACTCTCAACAAGAAAGAAGACTCACACCAATAAGCCTCAGTCGAAGAATGTGCTCATAGAGGATGATGCCGATCTAATTATTACAACCATGGAGGACACTTCAAAGCATATCTTACAGAGACATGAAGTGAAGCAAGAGACGTTATATGAAAAAATCGAGAAATAGATCAAATACATACAACAATCTATTCATTCGAACTGCGTAGTACCTATTGCGCCTTCTTCGTCGAAGATTACAGAATTGGGGGATGAGCCCACCCAATTACGAAGACTAGTAGATGCAACATAAGATCGACTTCATCGAGTCCATGAAGAAAATGAACATGTTACAAAATCATTGAAGCAAGAAAAGGAGGAGGTCTTAGAGAAACTACGAGCTGTGCAGTCTTGCGTAACCACCTACGAGAAGGAGAAAGATGAAATTCGGGTGATGTTCGAGGAGGACAAAGAAATCATGCATAAAGAAAAAAACCAGCTGCTCACTGAGCATACTATGGTCAAAGAGGTAGTGACTACAACACTTCGCTCTGTGATGGACTTGGAACAGGAGGAACAAGAGTCAATTGAGATTTAAGTGGGGAAGCTCGCTGAGGCCATTCAACAACTTCAAGCATGGGTAACAGAGTTAGAGATTCAAGAAGTGCCAAGCACTCCACAAGAAGTGAAAGATTAGAGGGAGGAATATTCCAGGAGCGCAGTTGGAAGGATCAGAGAACTCACCTCAGAATGTAAGCAATTGAGTGATCATAGTGCCCAGACCTATGAACGCCTCGCAGAAGATCCAAAGCTGAGGAAACTGGAAGCACAACTATAGGAGGTGCAACAACAGGCCTCCACCATCCAGGAATAGATGAAGTCACTCACTGTAGTTGAGAAAATGAAGAGATCACAGGAGAAATGCATAGTCCAATAGTAGATTACTGCCATACAAAGCAGAGTCATGGAAGTTACAAAGAGACTACAGCCAGTGCAAGACGAACCCTGCATGATTTTTGAAGATAATGAAGGACAAGGCTCGCAACTAGACCAAGTGGTTGTGAGGAACAATTCTTGGAAGGGCATGTTACATAACAAGTGATTCAGGAGTTCACTGAGCAAGAGACTCTAGCAAAGCAGCAAGTCAAGGCAGCTCAAGCTAAGCTCGAGGCCTTCGAAGTAGTGTTGCCCAGATCTGAGTGACTCGGGATGAGTCACAAGTGAGTGTTGGGGGCCTGTTATCCCTTGACCAAATTTTGAGGAAACGTTGGTCGTGGTTGACTACTTTTGGGATTTCGACAGGCTGTTTGAAGATGGAGCATCCAGGTGAAGCTGAAATCGTGAGATATCGCTTGTTTTATGGGATTATGAATTGAGCAAAGGGTTTAATAGGGTTTATGTAACGGGTTAGGGGATGTCAACCCATGGGTTTACCCATGATTAGGCATTTTTGTAAATGTATAAATAAGTAGCTAAGTGATGTAATAATCCTAGTTATTGGCTATGTGCATAATATGTCAATGTTGGATTAGTGCAAGAGATTGTAAGTTTCTTTGTGAAAAATGACAGTGTAGAGTAAGGCTCTGTGCTAGTAAGGAGTTGGCTCTGTTCCTTGACCTGGTTTTGGGAAGGAGGATCTAACGCGCTGTGCGCAGATCTTCTATTCTCTGCGGAGTCGGGCTCTGTGGCATTTTACACAGGAGCAGATGAATGTACGAGGATTGAAGACTAATAAAGAAGAAGAAGAAGTTGGTGGACGTAGCCCCACACTGGGGTGAACCACGTATATTGTGTGTCTTGATGTGATTTGTGCGATGTTATTTAAGTGTTTATTTTCTTAGTGCTGTTGTTATAATGTATGATGAATGCATCTGATGTTGTTTCTTAGTGCTTAAAGATGATTGAATGCTAGATCTGAGCTAATGCTATGTGCTAAGTGATTGGAAGTACTTGACCTTTATTTTTACGACACTGATATATAATAAGGGTTTAGTCTGCGATGTGAATGAGACTCATGAACTAATGCATATGGTTTTCTAAGTGATTTTCTAAGTATTGTAATCACAGATCTATGTCCCAGATTGGTTGTAGACACCTGAGTCCTTCAAACCCCCCTGCCTCTACCTTGGGTGAGACTTCATCTGCTTTGAAGGTGTTGCCGAAAGGGTCGGTAGTTAGGGTTTTGTTGGTTCGTTGTTGAAGCGTTGAACCTTGGGTTAGCCCCTGTGCCAACAATTACCTATATGGACATACATTCCTATGATCTCTTCTTCATGATTGAAAATCCTCTGCACATATTCCATGAGTCTAAACTTGTGCTGATCCTTTTCTGATATAATGTTGTTGGCTCTGCAAAATGTGCAATTAAAAAATTTTTTTAGGCTAGACAATTTAACAAATCATGAATTAATGTACAATTCTGTTTTCATACAACATCAAAATTATTTCTTCTGATTTCTTAGGAAGTTAAACGCTCATTCAACTTCATGAGCACAATTATAATTCATATTTACATTACTCAGATTTACATACCTAACACTAAAACATGTAGTGCATGCACCGTGCAACACTATCCAATGTGCATATTTCCATAATGGGCCAATCTCTATTGAAAACGATTCTTGTGCCACACACCAATATTCTGCACATATTACCAACGCTATACCACACTACTTCATGGTTAAGTATTTTCATACTATGCACCAGTAATTATACCTTTGAGCCACGTGATTATGTACACACAATCATACCAAAGTTGTGCATGCACAAACAACTCAAACTACATTTCGTCAATAATGCAAGCACACATCTTGTGTATCACACTATGACACAATCTTGTACCTTGTAAGGAAAAACTTAGTGCATTTTACCGTGCATCTATATACTATGCACCCACATGTTATACATGACACGATCTTGAGTATGTCACTGGTTGAAATTTCTGGTGCGAATTTTCTCAAATCCGTCATGAACTTAGCAAAATAAATTGGGGCCTTTTCCCAATTCCTCTCAATTGCTTCAAATTTTTTTCATAGACACATTAAATATTGAAAATTTGACCACTCCTGAATTCAATTCTCTACAAAAATTCTTGGACATGATGTTAACCTCGCTCATCTAGGCTTAACGTTGTAAACTGGGCTCTGATACCATATTGTAACACCCCCAACCACCTGCTGGGCAATGCTACTTGAAGAATTTCTCTAGTCATCAACTATGATAGCATATTACCAACAATTCCACTTAAATTGCTCTGACACAACTCCATCCTTAATTAAAAACACATAGAAACTCTGTAACGCATGATTACGAACATTTCCTTAACATATTTATACACAATTCATGACAAAAACAAGATAAATAACATAAACCCATGACAACAATTGCATAAATATAATTGCAAACATGATTTAACACATAACTGACACTTATATTTTGCATAAAAGACACCAACTTCGGGTAGATCTTCCACATTCCTCCCAACTTTAACCCACAATGTTTATAAATCTCAACAATGGGTCACTCCCGAGCCAGGGCTAAACTCCACTTGGGCAAGGGTTCCCAACCAGGATAAAGTATCTCACTCTATAGGAACTCAATCACAAGTAGATTATACATAGGTGACTCAATTGTAGGAAATTTCATCACATATGCCAATTCACACTGATAGCCTGTAGTCTCTCATTCCCCATATGCCTGTCCCACCCCAAGAAGTGTGCCCCTTCTCTGCTCAACAATTCCTCGACTGCCACACTTCCATTCCAGGGATTCAACAACAGGCCAAACATGAAGTCTCAGAGCCATGTCGCTGTAGTTTGACACCTCGAGAATAAATTCCCAACAATTGTCTTACCTGGAGAGAATGCAATCTTTCATGGGCCTGAAAAACTGCCTCTTAAATCCAACATCCCACGAGACCGAAAAATCACCTATCAAATAATATCTCCATGCTATGTCATACACATGTATCTACGACAACATTCAACATACTCATCACAGTAATAATTGACTCATGACAACAATGACAAGATCACTCATAGAACAATTGGGCATGACAGAGCAATCCACCCCATGGTAGATCAATCGACTCTCCTCCCATGTGATGGTCTCCACCCCCCTCATGATTGGGTGCTTGGATGGACTAAGTCCGAATCATTTGACTCCTATTGAGTTGAGAAATCCCTTCTTCCACAACATATCGCCAACTTGAGACTTGTCATGTTGAGAACTTCTTTTAGCCACTTGTCACCTTGCTAGGAATTAGGATATAATTATATCCTTACTTTACACTTTTTGAGAAATATTAATAAAGTATTCCTTTTTGGCTTTAAGCCCCTTTAACCCAACTCCCTTGACCTCAAATAGTGGAGTTTAAGTCCCCCAAACTATTTTATGTGGTCAGTTTGCCACAAGGATGTATTTTCATTAATTTTAATACGATTATATTTACATCTCAGTACATAAGCACTAATATTTTGCATAGAGGCTCACCAACCTCAAAATAAATAGTTTGTGCATTTAAAACCATTGTGCGCAAAACTTATGAGCCGTGCACACTCTTTTCTCAGTGCGCCAAACTCATGCCCTTAGACAAGTGCACATTTGATGCAGGAGCATCGCCTTCAAAGTCAAAGAAGCAAGTGTGGAGGCAGGGATATGACATCTCAGTATGACAAAATTTCAAATAAAAATTTAACTCAGAAACAAAACGAGTTGTTGAGATATTTTGGAAACAAGATTTTTAAATATATCTTGTTTGTAAAGTCTTATATGACTATAAGGAGTTGCAGATAGAGAGTTTCAACTCTTATCTGGTAATAACTGATAGTTATTGTAATAGGACAAAGTAGGTAACTACTAGAAACTGATAGGATAGGTTGCAAACAGGATGGAGAAGAGATCGAGGAGCCACTCCGTAGATAGATTTGTTGTTGTATTGTATGAGATATAGATTAGAGAGTAGAAGATAGGAAGAGAAGAAAGACGCAGTGAAGAACTGTAATACTATGTAATTTTATTTCATGAATGAATAAAGCAGACATAATTGTTCCAATTCCTTGGACAATGTTCATTTTGATGCGTGATTGAATTAATGATGCATTTTTTGTGTGTTTTAGTTCATTTCATTTATGTATGATTGTTTATGGTTGATCATATGAAATTGTGACGAATTGGATAAGTTTCAATTGTTTCTCTTCCGAGAACTCATATGCAAGGAGTGCATCTCATACGCAAGGAGTGCGTCGACAGAGTCTTGAATTGACTCAGAGAAGTTTAGAAGGAACGACGGGAACTTAGGCCAAGTTCAAGGAGTGCATAGAGTCAAGGAGTGACTAAGTGTCGAAGAACTAGAACAGAGGAGCGCAAGGAGTGTGGGAAGAATTTATTTCAAAGAATGCTTCGATTTGATTTTTTCAAGATCTAAGGAATGCAAGGAGTGCATGGGAGATCAAAATTCTCAAGGGGATCAAGCTCAAAAGAGATAGCGAGTATAAATCTTCAAAAAAAGGGTGAAGCTATGAAGGCTTCACGAATTATCGATCTAGATCCATCCAGGAGGGAGAGGGATTGTTCCAGATCATTGGATATGGGAAAGGTGCGCAAGATTTAAGTCTCTTGAAATGCAGAGGAGAGCGGACTGCCGAAGTTTTGAAGTCCTGAAGTGATTTGTGACCGTCCATCGTCAAGAGGGACAGGTGGCACAAGGTCTACAACTTCGGAAGTTTGTGGACAAGGAGGAAGTGAAATCGTCGAAGTAGATCCTGACCATTGGTTTCTAGGAGATATGTGTCTGTAGATCTAAGTCTTAGGGTAAAATCACTATGGGAGGAATGAGTGCACAGGATTTTGAAACTCCCGAAGCCCAAAGAGTCGAAGTGAATCTGGACCGCCAGAACCAAAGGGATGCGTGGTGAAAATCCGTTGTGTTCGGGTAAAATAACTCTAGGAGGAACGAGTGTGCAAGAGTTGAAAATACTGAGGCACAAAGACCCGAAGTAAATCATAGCCATCTGATTCAGAAGGACACATGGCATAAATCCATGGACTCCGAGCAAATACTCGAAGAAATCGTAGTCATCGATCTGTGGGAGACACGCGTCAATAGATCGTGAGCTCCGGGTGAAAGTATTTCGGGAGGAAGAGAGGGTTGAGAGTGGAAACTCCCGAAACCAAAAGATCTGAAGTGAACCATGGCCGTTGATCTGTGAGGGACACATGTCGACAGATCGATGACTTCGGGTGGAAGTGTTGTGGAGAAAGCGAGAGTTGAAAGTTGAAACTCCTGAAACCCGAAGGGAAAAATCAATCATAGCCGTTGATTGAAAGGGACACACATTGATCAAGAGGCCCCACCTGTGATCACAAGATCAATGGTCACACTAGATTGTGGGGATAGAAGATGCTCAAAGTTTAAAAATCTGAGAGCGGGCTACAATTGAAACAACGGTATCACCAAAAGGACACGTGGAGAGTGGTAGTGAATTGTGGGGAGAAAAGCGGTGTGGTTTCAAACCACTTTTGGTCACCCCGCAATCACATGTTTACGTGAGGTCATAGCCCAAGGTCACATCTAGGAAGGGGCTAATGGAAAAGGGGCTAGTGCCTGGAACACGATAGTTCAACAACGTGAAGGGAGAGGTTGTAGGTGCCATAGAAACTACACCAAAAGGTTGAAAGAGCCTATTTTTAGTTACAAAGTGAGACCATCAAGGTTTTAGAGAGACGATTTGGCTCGTAGAATCAAAGATCCTTGACTAAGAGGTCACGTAGCCCGAGGGAGAGTAGGGGGGGCTGCATCAGGTGGTATCAGAGCTATTGAATTTGTTTGCAAACAACATACAAAGGATAAAGGAGATAAATTGATATCATTAGTTGCATCAAGATTTGATTCTGTTTATAGACATCAGAAGGTGAGGTAGAGGAATCATGCCACCTAGAAGACACATAGAGAATCCAGAAATGGAAGAAGAAATGAGGCAACTCAAAATGAGACTGGACTCCATGGAAACAATGCAGAGTAGAGAAATAGACATTGGAGATATCAGTGAAGGTGAAAGAGAAGAGATAGAGGTCGAAGAAGATGAAGCAGACGATGGTGCAGAAAACCGCTTATTGAAATCTATTTCAAGAATAGGAGCCAGAGCCAAAATAGAGGTACCAATGTATGAAGGCAATTTAGAAGTTGAAGAATTTTTGGATTGGGTACGTGCTATGGAAAAGTACTTTGATTATGAAGATATCGAAGAAGAGAATATGGTGAAGCATACAGTGACAAGATTGAAGGGTCATGCAACAATATGGTGGGACGAACTGCAAGCCGATCGTAGATGCAAGGGCAAGAAGAAAATTAAAAGCTAGGATAGGATGGTAGCCAAGCTAAACACAAAATTTATCCAAAAGGACTATCAAATCAATCTGTTCAGGAGATTGCAAAACCTGAGACAAAAAATATTATCAGTGAAGGAGTTCACTAAGGAATTTTATA
>JASDQU010735510.1:209870-238432 GCA_032191745.1 Picea mariana
GAGGATCCCTTCCATAATAGGATCCATTGTATGGTGTTGCCCTACCTCAAGGGTTTGATGGTAATAAAGGAGATTTTGCATATTGTTCTTCTATATCTATTGTGGTGATTTTGTATTCAGGTCTCTGGTTCTTAACAGAGAATGAAGATGAAAAAACAACTAGGTATATCAATGGATTGAGATAAGAAATAAAAGAGGAAATCAACATGATGTCTATTAGTAAAGTCGAGGACGCTTATCAAGCAACCTTGAAAGCTGAAGAGAAATTGGCCAGAAAATAATCCAATGAAACAGAGGAGGAAATTCAAGCAGAGGTAAGGGAACCAATAGAGAGAATGTCCAGAAACCAAAGCATGAAGATGGAAATCAAAATAGCCACCCTGAGAAAGGTGGAACTTATAAGGAAGGACAACATGGAGGAAGAAGCTCTTTTCCTAGAGGAAGAGCCAGAGGAGGTGAAGTTGATGTTATGCCTGTGGAAAGATATGGAACATGTATTGGGAATTCCCAGAGAAGAAGAAAGACATTAGAGGAGGAGAAGTACACATTTCTGAAGCACAAAAGCATGTGGAAGCAGAAGCAATAGAAGGAGGAAAAAACCTCATGATGAGGAAAGTTCTTCTTAAACTAGATAAGGAGGTAGAGGAACTAGTTCAATGAACAAGTTTGTTTAGAACTGCTTGCAAGATGAAAGACAGAGTTTTCAAGGTGATCATAGACAGTGGGAGCACTGGAAATCTAGTATCCACAGAGATGGTGGAGAAACTGGAGCTGGAGACAACTGCACATCCAAACCCATACAAGGTATCATGGTTGCAGAGAGGACATTAAGTAATGGTAAGTCAACAATGCCAAGTTGAATTTAAAATAGGAGGTTACAGGGATGAAATATTATGTGACGTAATTCCTATAGATGTCTATCATATTTTATTGGGGAGACCATGGTAGTTTGACAGAAAAGTTATTCACGATGGGAGGAAGAATACTTATAACTTATAAAAAAATGGTAGGACACATATGTTGTTTCCAATAGAGGACAAAGAGAAAAACAGGAAAGCTAGTGCAAGTATACTTCTCATGACTGGGAAGGAAATCTTGAATGAAGTCAAGAAGGAGAAAGAGATGTAGTTTGCTATAGTGAGGAAGCCAAGAGTTATCCTTACAAATACTTCTGTGGAAGATTTACCTGAAGAAATCTAGGAACTATTAGAAAACTTTGCTGACATAGTAGTGGAAGAGTTTCCTCACTCATTGCCACCCATTAGGAGTATAAGCCATCATATTGACCTTATTCCAGGAGCTAGTTTACCAAACAAAGCAACTTATAGGTTGACAACTAGAGAGAATGAGGAAGTCAAAAATCAAGTCCAAGAGTTGTTGGATAAAGGTTTAGTAAGGGAAAGCCTAATCCCATGTGCAATACCAACTGTGTTGATTCCAAAGGATGGAGGATGGAGAATGTGTACAGATTTCAGAGCCATCGATAATATCATCATTAGGTATATATTCCCTTTAACCAAGATGTATGATTTGATGGATTGTTTGAGTGGAGCAAGCTATTTTTCCAAGATAGACTTGAAGAGTGGATATCATCAAATAAGGATGAGAGAGGGAGATGAATGGAAGACAACATTCAAGACAAAAGAAGGTTTGTTTGAATGGCTAGTCATGCCATTTGGGTTGAAAAATTCCCCAAGCACATTTATAATATTACTGAATGAAGTATTGAAAGACTTCATAGGAAAATTTGTCATAGTGTATCTGGATGACATACTAATCTTCAATAAGACCGAGGGAGAAAACTTAAACATTTGACATCAGTGATGAGAATGTTGCAACAAGAAAAATTGATGATAAATATAAATAAAATCTCTTTTATGAAGAAAGAACTCATATACTTGGGTTTTTTGATCTCTTCAAATGAATTGAAGATGGATCCAGAAAAGGTGAGAGAAATCAAAGAATGGCCATCTCTAGGAAGCATATTTGAGGTAAGAAGTTTTCATGGGTTAGCAAGTTTTTATATAAAGTTTATCATAAATTTCAATGGTATATGTACGACCATGATGGACAATGTGAAGAAGAAACACAAGTATTTTAAATGGATAGAGGAAGCTGAAAAAAGTTTCAAAGTGTTGAAAGAGAAGATCATAGAACAACCAATTCTGGTCTTACCAGATTTTGGAAAAACATTTCAAGTGAGATGTAATGCAAGTGGAGTAGCTATTGGAGCAGTCTTGAGTCAGGATAATAGGCCATTTGCTTATTTCAATGAGAATATGAATGACACCAAGAAGAATTATTCCACATATGACAAATAATTTTGTGCAGTGATTCAAGCTTTAAAGAAGCAGAGACACTATCTAATTCCTAAAGAATTTGTCTTGTACAGTGATAATCAAGATTTGCAGTTTATTACTAGGCAAGAAAATTTGAATCAGAGACATGCTAAATGGGTAGAATTTATGCAGAATTTTACTTTTGTTATTAAACATATTGTTGGAACTGCTAATAAAGTTACAGACGCTTTGAGCAGGAGGAGTTTGATTGTACAAGAATTCCAAGTGGAGACCTTAGGGTTTGAACACCTCAAGGAAATGTATCGAGAAGATCCAGATTTTAAGGAAGCTTATGAGTCATGTAAGAATCCTTTGTTGGGAGACAAAAGCCCATGGACAAAATATTTGATCCAGGATGGATTATTGTTCAAAGGGAGCCAACTATGCATACCAAGATGCTCAATGAGAGATAACCTACTGAAAGAGAAACACAATGGAGGTTTAGCTGGACATTTTGGTCATGATAAGACATTTGCACTGCTGAGAAATTCATACTATTGGTCGAACATGAGGGCAGAGGTGAAAAGGTTTGTGAACAAATGAAGAATTTTCCAGTATGAAAAAGGAAGACAACATAACACTGGTTTGTATCATTAATTACTAATTCCAGAAAGGCCATGGGATGCAATCAGTATGGATTTTGTATTGGGATTGCCTAGAACCCTAAAGGGAGTGATAATTCCATATTTGTTGTGGTGGACATATTTTCAAAAATGGCACATTTCATACCATCAAAAGACAAATGATGCTACACACATAGCCAATTTGTTTTTCAGAGAAGTGGTGAGACTACATGGATTGCCTAGGAGCATAGTATCAGACAGAGACACAAAATTTGTAGGACACTTTTGGAGAACTCTATGGAAGAGGCTGGGGAAAATTTTTTCCTTTAGTTCAACATATCACCCTTAGACTGATGGATAGACTGAAGTGTTAAACAAGAGTCTGGGAAACTTGTTAAGAAGTTTAGTCACTAAGCAAGGCCGTCAATGGGATTAGATTCTGGCACAAGCATAATTTGCATTTAACAATTCAGTGAACATGAGAACTGGAAAAATTCCATCTGAAATTATGTATGGTATACAACCAAGAGGGATTACAGAGTTGAGAGATTTGAATCAAGATGAATTCAGAAGTTCTGGCACAGAATATTTTTCAACAAAAATGCAAAAATTCTATGACAGAGTCAGAGAGAAGCTACATGACAGTAGCCTGAAATATAAGAACAAAGTTGATCAGAAGAGGAGATAAGTTCAATTCGAAGTAGGAGATGAATTTTCATCTCGTTTGAGAAAAGAAAGGTTTCCAAGGGGAACATATAACAAGTTGAAGATGAAGAAGGTAGGACCATGCAAGATTCTCAGAAAATTTGTAGCCAATTCTTATGAAATTGGATTGCCAGACAATGTTGGCATATTACCAATATTCAGTGTTGCATACCTGTATCCTTACATGAGAGATGATGCAAGAGAATCAGATGACCAGGAGGAAGACATATCCTGAATACTTAGTGTAGTGGAAAGATCATTTNTGAAGCATGGAAAAAAAATACAAGAGCTCATGGACAGGAGCCCATGAACATTTAGCCAGAGGAGTATGATGCAGGAGCATCTCCTTCAAATTCAAAGAAGAAATCATGGAGGAAGGGATATGACATCTTAGCATGACAGAATTTCAAATCAAGATTTAACTTAGAAACAAAACGAGTTGTTGATATATTTTGGAAACAACGTTTTTAAATATATCTTGTTTGTAAAGTCTTATATGAATGTAAGGAGTTGCAGATAGAGAGTGTCAACTCTTATCTGGTAATAAATGATAGTTATTGTAATAAGAAAAAATTAGGTAACTGCTAGAAACTGATAGGATAGGTTGCAGACAGGATGGAGAAGAGCTCGAGGAGCCACTCCTTAGCTAGATTTGTTGTTGTATTGTATGTGACACAGATTAGAGAGCATAGTATAAGAGAGTAACATATAGGAAGAGAAGAAAGACGAAGTGAGGAACTGTAATACTATGTAATTTTATTTTCTGAATGAATAGAACAGACAGAATTGTTCCAATTCCTTGGACAATGTTCATTTTGATGCGTGATTGAATGAATGATGCATTATATGTGTGTTTTAGTTCATTTCATTTATGTATGATTGTTTATAGTTGATCATATGAAATTGTGACGAATTGGATAAGTTTCAATCGTTTCTCTTCTGAGAACTCGTATGCAAGGAGTGCATCTCGTACGCAAGGAGTGCATCGACAGAGTCTTGAATTGACTCAGATAAGTTCAGAAGGAGCGATGAGAACTTATTCCAAGTGCAAGGAGTGCATAGAGTCAATGAGCGACTAAGTGTCGAAGAACTAGAACAGAGGAGCGCAAGGAGTGCGGGAATAATTTCTTTTGAAGAAATCCTTCGATCTATGTTTGTGGAGATCCCAAGAACTTAAGGAGTGCATGGGAGATAAAAATCCTCAAGGAGATAAAGCTAAGAAGATATGGCGGGGAGAAATATTCAAAAAAAGGTGAATCTTTGAAAGCTTCATGAATTATCGATCTGATCCATCCAGGAGGGAGAGGGATCGTTCCAGATCATTGGAATTGGGAAAGGCGCACGAGGTTTAAGTCTATTGAAATGTAGAGGAGAGTGGAATGCCGAAGTCCCAAAGTCCCAAAGTGATTTGGGACCATCCATCGTCAAGAGGGAAAGGTGGTGCAAGATCCACAACTTTGAAAGTTTATGGACAAGGAGGAGGTGAAATCGCCGAAGTAGATCCTGACCGTTGGTCGCCAGGAGATACGTGTCAACATATCTGAGTCTTCGGGTAAAATAATTTTGAGAGGAACGAGTGCGCAGGAGTTTTAAAATATTGAAGCCCAAAGAGATGAAGTGAATATGGACTACCAGATCCAGAGGGACGCGTGGTGAAAATCCATTGTCTTTGGGTAAAAGCACTCTGGGAGGAACGAGTGTGCAGGAGTTGAAACTCTCAAAGCTCGAAGTCTCGAAGTAAATCATAGCCATCTGATTCAGAAGGACATGTGGCATAAATCCATGGACTCTGGGTAAAGACTAGAAGAAATTGCAGCCATCGATCTATGGGAGACACACGTCAATAGATCGTGAGCTCCAGGTGAAAGCATTTTGGGAGGAAGTGAGGGTTGACATTTGAATCTCCTGAAACCCAAAGATCTGAAGTGAACCATATCCGTGGATCTGTGAGGGGCACACATCGACAAATCACCAACTTCTAGTGGAAGTGCTGTGGAGGAAGCGAGAGTTGAGATTTGAAACTCTCGAAACCCAAAGGGAGAAATCAATCATAGCCGTTGATTGAAAGGGACATGCGTCGATAGATCGTAAGGATACGAGAACACGTGATCCAAAGAGAAGGAAGGAAAGGAGGCAGATATCATCCGTTGATCAAGAGGCCCCACCCGTGATCGCAAGACCAACGGTCACACTAGATTTTAGGGACATAAGATTCTTGAACTTTTAAAATCTGAGAGAGGGCCGCAATTGAAACCATGGTATCACCAAAAGGATGCATGGCGATTGGTAGTGAATTGCGGGGAGAAAATCGGTGTGGTTTCAAAACACTTTTGGTTACCCCGCAATCACGTGTTTACGTGAGGTCATAGTCCAAAGTCACATCTAGGAAGGGGCTAATGGAAAAGGGGTTAACGTCTAAAAAACAATAGCCTAACAACATGAAGGGAGAGGTTGCAGGTGAAATAGAACCTGCACCAAAAGGCCGAAAGAGCCCGTGTTTAGTTACAAAGTGAGACCATAAAGGTTTCAGAGAGTCAATTTGGCTCGTAGAATCGAAGATCCTTGACCGGGAGGTTGCATAGCCTGAGAGAGAGTAGGGGGGGATGAATCAATGTTACATCATGACATATATACAATAGGCTTCACTACCCTTCAAAAACCTACGCACTAACCAATGCACACTGATTTCAGTGTTGCGCGCCTATTCCGTTAGTGCACCATCCCTTCTCTTAACACTTGCATGTGCTGCATTCATTAATCTATTTTACTTTAAATGCACCATTCTTGTGTACTTACACAGGTGCACACCAAACATTTGACTACGTGTTGTATCCTTTTACAACCTTGCACACTCCTTTGATGTGAGATCTTTGTGCACTAACTTAATGAACACATAACCAAATCAACAAATTTTTACTTTAGCTCACCAAATTATAGGTAAGGTACAACCACATTGATATTTACACTTGGGAATCAACCTAGGGGTATTACAAGATTTATTTATGATGAATTGGGTTCTAGAAAACCTCATTCAAGGAGCATAAAATGGATTTGAAGATATGTTATTACAATTCCAAAAAAAATCCAGTTATGCCAAATTTTGCGTAACCAAAGAACCATCCAATAATTGGGAGTATGATCTCCCTGGTGACTCCATCATTAAAACTACAGATTTTGAAGAAAGATGCCCTAGCTAGTCCACCAAAAAGATTGTAGAATTTCAAAAAGATCTATATGATGAATCCTTTGAGGATTTTATTTCATGTTGTGATGATATTTTTCCTTCTCCACCAATCCCAATTAAAGTTTTTAAAGTTATGGTAAAGGGAGAAGGTACCCAAAGAAAGGAATGGTTGCATAGAAGTCCACTCAATTTGCAAGGAGAAGTTCATCCCTTGCCAAATATTTCCATGGAAAAGTTTTCCATGTTCTTCAGAAATACTTCAGAGGATGCAGAGAAAAATATGTTTATGTTTGATAGTGTAACATCCCCAACATCCAACTAGGCTATGCCACGCAAAATTTTTCGAACTGTATGTGATGCAACCCCCCTACTCTCCCTTGGGCTATGTGACCTCCCGGTCAAGGATCTTCGATTCTACAAGCCAAATCATCTCTCTGAAACCTTGATGGTCTCACTTTGTAATTAAACGCAGTCCCTTTTGGCCTTTTGGTGCAGGTTCTATGATACCCACAACCTCTCCCTTCGCACTACTGAACTGTCAAGTTTCAGGCACTAGCTCCTTCTTGGATGTGACCTCACACTATGTCCTCACGTAAGCACGTGATTGATGGGTGGCCAAAAGTGGTTTTAGACCACACTGATTTTCTCCCCGCAATTCACCACCAATCGCCATGTATCCCTTTGGAAATATCGTGGTTACGATTGCGGCCCGCTCTTATATTTTAAAAGTCTAAGCACTTTCTGTCCCTGCAATTAAGAATGACCATTGATCTTGTGATCTTGGGTGGTTCCTCTTGATCGAATACTAAGATCTACCTCCTTTCCTTCCTTCTCTCTGGAGAATGCTCTTGCATATTTCCACAATCTGTCGATGCGTGTCCCTTTCAAATCAACGATCGTGATTTGTTTCGACAATTCAGGCTTCGGGAGTTTCAAATTTCTACCCGTGCTTCCTCCGAAGCAGCTATATTCCAAAGTGGAATATCTGCTAACACTTGTCCGCAACAAACAAACGACTTAGATGAACTCCGACTCTCCAACCTTCGGGATTTCTTGTTCAACACACTCCTTTTTCTCTTGGAGGGACTTTCTCCGAAATGGAAGATCTTTTTCCACACATCCTCTCCAAATCAAAAACTTTGGTTCACTTCGGCTATTCAGGCTTCGGGAATTTCAATTCCCATGCGCACTCATTCCTCCCTGAGTGCTTTCACCCAAATACAATGAATTTCTGTTGTGTTTCCTTATGAATCAGACAACTATGATTCACTTCGGCTATTTGGGCTTCGGGAGTTTCAACTTATGCACACTCACTTTCTCCTAGAGTGTTTTCACCTGAAGTTGAAGATCTATCGACACGTGTCTTCCTGTTGGCCCTTGACCAAGTCTTGGAGATCCATGGTAAATTTTGACTTATTTTGGGACTTTGATAGGCTATTGAAGAAGAGCGCAAGTCGAAGTAGAGATAGCAGAATCTTGACCCCTTTTTAGGGATTTTTGGGTTTTGGACTTATGTAACGGGTATGGGGATGTCAGCCCATGGTTTTACCCATTTTTAGGCCCATTTTGTAATGTATAAATAGATGTCTAGGCGATGTAAGAGGAGACAATATAGGCATATGTGTGATGATGTGCTAAGTGCAAGTGATAGTTGTACATGCTTTGTGCATACTGTGTGAAACTTGCAAGGCTAAGTGCAAGTGACTATAAGAGATTTTGTAAAGGCTTTGTGCTGTAACCTAGCTCAGGGAAGGAGGACCTGGTGAGGTGTGCACATATCTCCTATCCTATGTAGAGTAGGACATTATGGCACTGTGCATGTAGATGATTGAAAAATATAATAAAGAAGACGAAGAGTTGGTGGACGTATCCCTAGGCTGGGGGTGAACCACGTGTATCTTGTGTTATGGTTGTTTTGTGCATTTTGATTAATTCTTTGTGCCTTTGATGTGATTTATGCTTAGTGCTGTTATCTTTATGAATTTTAGAAGAATATGATATAATAACTTAGTGCTCAGTATTGCAAATGAATTCTAGATCTGATCTGTTTCTTTATGCTAAGTGCTTAAATGTGTTGAATCTTGTTGAATACTATGTTGCGTTGTAATTAGGGTTTATCTGCACTGTAGACAAAGGTTAAGTACTAATGAATGACATCTGCTAAGTGCTTTGTTAGAGTATTGAACCACAGATCTATGTCCCAGCTAAGGTTGTAGACATTGGAGTCCTGCAACCACCCCTGCCTCTACCTCGGGTGAGACTTCATCTACTTCGTAGGTGTTTCTGAAAGGGCCAGTAGTTAGCGTTTTGTTGGTGCGTTGTTGAAGTGTTGAAACCTAGGTCTGCCCCTGTGCCAAAAAATGGTTTCGTTGCCTGGACGTGAAAATATGATTGCTGGGAACTGAGGAAAATAAAGAAATCTCCATGCGTAGATTTGTTGCTTTAGTGCGTAGTATTCTACTTGAATGCGAAGCTTTGTGCTAAGAAAGGAGGAAGATCTGAAGAAAAGAGGTAATATCAGTGAATTTTTTTTATTAGAGAGGTAAGATCTGAAATCTTTGTGCTTTGATAAAGGTAATATAAGTGGGAATTTTTGTTTTGAAAGTATGGATCTAGGTATTGTTGATAAATTTTGTCCTAGTCTGAAAACTAGGGCACAGTTAGAAGAAATAAGATTTGATATAAATAGATCTGATAGAAATAATGAAAGATATGTTATTCCTATGCATAGAAATAATGTTTGGACTAACAAATGGATGCAGGATCCTAGGAAGAATTTTTTGCAGGTTAGCTACCACAATCCTAGTGCGCAGTACAAGAAAGGCTGGGGATCATTTAAGAGGAAGAGAGGATTAAACCTTTGTTACATCTGCAGAAGGCCATGCCATCTTGCTAAGGATTACCCTAATAGAAGATCTAGTTGTCTTTGTTGTAAATCTATGGACCATGACATTCTGAATTTCCCTAGAATGATTGCTAAGGTTGAAAGAATGAATATGAGACAAGAAAACCCTGAGAAAGGCCAAGAAACTGAGACCATGGAAGAACCCCAGAAAGAATCAGAGACTGTATTACTACAAATGAAAGAAACCTTGAATAACCACAGAGATATCAACTTATCAGAGATCTTCAAAGACAAATAATGCATAGAAGCAAGAATAGGAGACTTCGACATAGACTGTGTTCTAGACGAGGAAACACATGTGAATGTCATGATAGAAAGTACTTGGGAAATTTTAGGAAAGCTTGATATGATTCCTTCATTGGGAGGAATAGGATTATTTATAGGAAAGATGATAACCCTATGTGGAAGAATTACCCAGAAATCTATGAGTTCTCATGGCACTTTGACAAAAGAAGAATTTGAGGTTGTTAAATTTATTGAGAACAACACTCCATTTGCTATATTTCTAGGAAAAACCAAGATTGAAAAAGATCAGATCCGAAGAAAACAAGAAGAGGAATCTCTATAACATAAAAAGCAAGAACTAAGATACTTCATGGATAAGAGAATAACACACTTACTGGAAGAACAAGAAAACCAGTTAAACATTCTGAGGACTAGAAATCTGGATGTTGAAGTTGAAAGAACACAAGCAGACCTGAAACACCTATCTATACAAGAGAGTAGAGCGCCTACCCCAGACATAGAAGAAGTATTGGCCTTGGACATTAAGAAATACCATCAACAACACAAAGTTACTATGCCAAGAGGAGATAAGAATCATAATGGGAAGAGGAACCTAGTAACGCAGATCACAGGGAAGAAGGCTAGAAAGCTCAACAAGAAGAAAACAAAGTTGGATAAATTCAAGAAGTTCTAGAGAAGACTTCACAGAAGGAAGGTCTCTGGAATTCGAACTTCACTGTAATATTAGAGCAACTCAGATTGGCACTTCACCATGGTGGAGCGATATGACCATTGGAGGCATTATAACCATTATATTGACATTCCCAAATGGTTAGAACAAAATTTATGATCAGAAACCTCGCCATCGGACTGTTGGGATCATTCCGTAACGGACATAACTGCATTGATGAAGGATTTTTGTTCATTGGAAGGATCCGTTACATCGCTGTCTACTTATCCTGTCGACTATTGCACCGAGCACACTTTCATGAATTGTATTTGAGCCAACAAGAGAGCTCATTGTTACTGTGTTGTGCTTATTGAGACCTTGCCATCCATTCTATTGCATTGAGAAATTTTTCATCAGCCCGAGATATCCAATCTCGAGCATGCATGTTAGACGAGCTCAACGTTGCGTAAAGTCAGTAGAGGAAATTTGAATCGATCTAATGGTAGAGAGAGTAATTTCCACAGGAGTTCAAGATTCATCGACACGAGAAGTGCAAGCCTCTCCGCTGACTACTCGTGAATTTAGACCATCCCGAGTTGTAGATGAGAAAAGAAACAAGCATCAAGATGACTTGGCAAATGCGAAGTTAATGCCTTCTATCCTGCCTGACTACATCCCGCCTTTGGCCAACGCAGTGAATTGTGATAATGTCCCCATGGAATTCAACTACGCCTTCGTCACTGTGTACCTCCCGAACGGGATACGCATAGGAAAGCCTCAGCCGAATAATATCATGACACTAAAGATCAACTACTTTAACCTAGGGGATCGAAAGAACTTCAACATGCTTGCTCCTCACAAGTATTTGACTAGGATGAAGGGGAAGAAGTCAAGGATAATCCCCCAACCATGGAATATGGACCTCACACAGTTCACCATCCTGAACGTAATGAAAATACCCCATTTTGGAAGGCACCAGGAGGTTAACGCGTGTGTTAATATTCTTCTCTCAAGCTTCCATGGCAGTTATTTATGTCTAGAAATATGCATCACTGTCGATCCGATGCTTATCCATCAGATCACCAGATTGAGCATGCAGGGACCATACCCACAAGACTTCTACCTAGGGAAGGCTACAGACCATGCCCTGGCGCAAAATATTAAATATACATACGACGATGTAGAGAATGGGAAGAGAGGCTACACGGTAGCCTCCATCCAGAATGGTGCAGTGCACCTTGATTTCTAGTTGATTGCTAGTAAGATAGTCCAGAAGAACAGACCCACATAGGTCACATGATTTTTTGTTGACCTCGTAAGGAAATGCGTGGAGGGGCTACAGATGAACTGGGAAAAGTACTGAAGAACTAGTTAGAATAAGATTGTTGCGAAGCTTAGGATCATGGATATGAGTTCCATTTTAGTTGGCTGCTAATCCTCATTGCATTCATATCTTGGGAGATGTCGAAAGGTGTGACCTTCCCTGAACTAGATCCATCTAAACCCTTAGCCGTGAAGTTCACTTCTCTATGGTAGTCAAGCGATGTGGGAAAACAATGGAAATAAAATGCAGTGTTCCACACCTACTACCTATAGTTAAAGAGGGCTATTGAGGCTGTCCCTCATATAATGCCGAACACCCTACACAGGTTCAAGCCATTTGTGAAGTTCCATGCAGACAAACATTTTATCTACATTACTGCGTGCGGAGACAGACAAAAAGAAGTAATACAAAGTTATTACATACTCATGGAAGAGGAATTAGAAGAAATAACTAAGGAGTGGCCTGCATAGCTCCTTTTCCCTATTGACCCCACAAAACTGTTTGATCTTGAACTAATCAGAAGCTCGGTGATCACTTGTGAGGGGCATGATACACCTGGAACTAGCAGAAGGAAGAAGACAGAAGAAGTCCAGTAGCTGAGCAGTGCATCAGAAGAAACTGCTTTAGACTCACCTGGAGGAGGAGGTGATGATGAAGTAGATAAAGAAGAGAATAATGGGCAAGAAGATCAACAGAATCAAGGTGAAGTAACATCACCATAGAATCCCCCTAATGACACAGAGCCATATCACAAAAGAAATGTTTCTCCCATGAAACCCACATCGTGGAAGAAGTCAAAAGCTAGTAAGACCAAGTTGCAGACTATTCTCACGCTCAATTACTTTGACTTCATCATCACAGCTATATCATATGCCTCAGAAGATATTTTGCAGAGAAATGAAGCTAAGTAAGAGACCATGTATGAGAAAATTGAAGTAGAACTGCGAGGGGTACAACAGGCCCTTCACTCCAGCCACGCAGTATCCACTGTGCCCCCTCCATCAGAAGAAATAGAGTTGGGAGATGAGCCTACCCAACTTTGTAGACTAGATGATGTGACTGAAGCCCTCCTTCATCATGCACATGAAGAAACAAAACAGGCCACAGTGGCCCTGAAGCAAGCATAAGAGGAAGTAATAGAGCAACACAAGGTTATGCAACAGGAGAAGGCTACCCTCCAAGCAAAGTTTGAAGAGGAAAAGGCACATATCCAACATGAGAAAGAACAAATACTCATGGAGTAGGTTGGAGTAAAAGAAGCAGTCAGCAGAGCACTTTGCTTTGTGACAGGATTATAGAAAAAGGAGGAATACCCAGTGGAGCATCAAGTAGCATAGCTTGCTGAAACCATCCAACAACTTCAACAGAGAATAACAAATCTAGAGATACAAACAGTACCAAGTACTCCGCAGGATGTGCGAGACCAAAGAGAAGCCACTTCCCAAAGCACAGTTGACAGGATCAGAGCATTAACTTTGGAATGTCAACAACTTATTAGTATAAGTGAGCAGACTTATGAGTGACTTATTGAGGACCCTGAATTGAAGACATTAGAGTCACAAATCCATAAAGAAAAGCAACAAGCAATGACAGTACAGGCGTAGCTGAATCTATTGCCATCAATTGAAAGAATGAAAAGATCCTAGGAACAACGCACTGCTCAAAAATAGGTCCATACCATACAAAGCAAAGTCATGGAAGTGACTCAGAGCCTCCAGCCAGTCCAGGAGGAAACTTGCCAATTGTTTGAAGAGATTGGAGGACGAGGAGCAGAGTTGGAACAAGTTGTCACTTCAGTCGAACATCGCTTAGAGGGACCTGTGAATGAGGTCATTCTTTAGGAGTTCACTAAGTAGGAGGCCTTGGTGAAGCAACAGGTCGAAGCATCTCGAGCCAGGCTTGAGGCTTTTGAAGCAGAGCTACCTATATCAGAGTGACTTGGGACGAGTCACATGTGAGTGTTGGGGGCCTGTTGGCCCTTGACCAAGTATTAGAGATCCTTGGTAAAGTTTGACCTATTTTGGGACTTCAACAGGCTGTCAAAGATGGAGTGCAAGTTGAAGGAGAGATCATAGAATCTTGACCCCTTTTTAGGGATTTTGGGTTTTGGGCTTATGTAATGGGTATGGGGATGTCGGCCCATGGGTTTACCCATGTTTAGGCCCATTTTTTAATGTATAAATAGATGTCTAGGATATGTAATAGGAGACAATATATGCATATGTGTGATGATGTGCTAAGTGCAAGTGATAGTTGTACATGCTTTGTGCATAGTATGTGAAACTTGGAAGGCTAAGTGCAAGTGACTGTAAGAGATTGTGTAAAGGCTTTGTGCTGTAACCTAGCTCGAGGAAGGAGGATCTGGTGAGATGCGTGCAGATCTACTGTCCTATGAAGAGTAGGACCTTATGGATCTGTGCATGTAGATGATTGACATAACATAATAAAGAATATGAAGAGTTGGTGGACGTAGCCCCAGGCTGGGGGTGAACCACGTATATCCTGTGTTATGGATGTTTTATGCATTTTGATTATTGTTTTATGCCTTTGATGTGATTTATGCTTAGTGCTGTTATCTTTATGAATGTTAGAAGCATATGATATAATATCTTAGTGCTTAGTAATGTGAATGAATGCCAGATTTGATCTGTTTCTTTATGCTAAGTGCTTAAATGTGTTGAATCTTGTTGAATACTACAATGCACTGTAATTAGGGTTTATCTACGCTGTAGACAAAGGTTAAGTACTAATGAATGACATATGATAAGTTCTTTGTTAGAGTATTGTAACCACATATTTGTGTCCCAGCTAAGGTTGAAGACACTGGATTCCTGCAACCACTCCTGCTTCTACCTCAGGTGAGACTTCATATGCTTCGCAGGTGTTTCCAAAAGGGTTAGTAGTTAGGGTTTTTTTGGTGCAATGTTGACGCATTGAACCCTGGGTCTGCCCCTGTGCCAACAAATGGTTCCATTGCCTAGACGTGAAATTATGATTGCTGGGAAATGAGGAAAAGAAATAAATCTCTGTGCGTAGATCTGTTTCTTTAGTGCACAATATTCTACTTGACTGCGAAGCTCTGTGCTAAGAAAGGAGGTAGATCTAAAGAAAAGAGATAAGATCATTGATTTTTTTTTATTAAAGAGGTAATATCTGAAAGCTTTGTGATTTGATAAAGGTAAGATAAGTGGAAATTTTTGTTTCGAAAGTATGGATCTAGGTATGTTTGATAAATTTTGTCCTAGTTTGAAAACCAGGGCACAAGTAGAAGAAAGAAGATTTGATATGAATAGATCTGATAGAAATATTGAAATATATGTTATTCCTATGCATAGAAAGAATGTTTGGACTAACAAATGGATGAAGGATCCTAGGAATAATTTTTTGCAGGTTAGCTACCACGATCCTAGTGCGTAGTACAAGAAAGACTGGGGATCATTTAAGAGGAAGAGAGGATTAACCTTTTGTTACAATTGCAGAAGGTCGGGCCATCTTGCTAAGGATTTCCGTGATAGAAGACCTAGTTGTATTTATTGTAAAGCTATGGACCATGATGTTCTGAATTGCCCTAAAATGATTGCTAAGGTTCAAAGAATGAATATGAGACAAGAAAACCCTGAGAAAGGCTAAGAAACTGAGACCATGGCAGAACCCCAGAAATAATCATAGACTGTATTACTACAAATGAAAGAAACTCTGAATAACCACAAATATATAAACTTATTAGAGATATTCAAAGACAAAGAATGCATAGAAGCAAGAATAGGAGACTTTGAAATAGACTGTATTCTGGACGAGGAAACACAGGTGAATGTCATGACAAAAATTACCTGGGAAATTTTAGGAAATCCTACTATGATTCCTTCATTGGGAGGAATAGGATTATTTAGAGGAAAGATGATAAACCTACGTGGAAGACTTACCCAGATATCTATGGGTGCTCATGGAAATTTGACAGAAGAAGAATTTGAGGTTATTAAATTTATTGAGAACAACACTCCATTTTCTATGTTGCTAGGAAAAACCTGGATTGAGAAATATCAGATCCGAAGAAAATAAGAAGCGGAAGATCTAGAATAGAAAAATCAAGAACTAAGAGAATTCATATCTAAGAGAATAACACACTTACTGGAAGAACAAGAAAACCGGTCGAAGCTTCTGAGGACTAGAAATCTGGATGTCGAAGTTGAAAGAACACAAGCAGACCTGAAACACTTGTCTGTACAAGAGAGTAGAGTGCCTACCCTAGATAGAGAAGAAGTATTGGCCTTGGACCTTACGAAAGACCATCAACAATGTGAAGTTACTATGCCAAGAGGAGATAAGAATTAGAATGGGAAGAGGAACGAAGTAACTTAGATCACAGGGAAGAAGGATAGAAAGCTCAGCAAGAAGAAAGCAAATTTGGAGAAATTATAGGAAGTTTCAGAGAAGACTTCGCAGAATGAAGGTCTCCAAAATTCGAACTTCGCCAGAACATCAGAGAAACTCAAATTGGCACTTTGCCATGGAAGAGTGATATGACCATTGGAGGCATTATAACTGTTATATTGATGTTCCCGAATGGTTATAACAATAGTTATGATCATAAACCTTGCCATCGGACCATTGGGTTCGCGTCGTAATCGACAAAACTGCATTGATGAAGGCTTTTTGTCCGTGGGAAGGATTCGTTACATCGCTGTCTACTTATCCCGTCGACTGTTGCACCGAGCACACTTTCATGAATTGTATCCAAGCCAACAAGAGAATTCATTGTTACTATGCTGTGCTTATTGAGACCTTGCCATCCATTCTATTGCATTGAGAAATTGTTCATCAGCATGAGATATCTGATCTTGAGTGTGCATGTTGAACGACCTCCGTGCTGCGGAAAAGTCGGTAGAGGAAATTTTAATCGATCTAATGGCAGAGAGAGTAATGTCCACAGGAGTTCAAGCTTCATCGACGTGAGGAGTGCAAGCCCCCCCATCGAATGCTCGCGGATCCATACCATCCTGAGTTATAGATGAGAAAAGAACCAAGCATCGAGATGAATTGGAAAACATGAAGTTAATCCCTTTTATCTTGCCCGAATACATCCCACCTCTGACCAACATGATTAATCATGATAGTGTCCCCAGGGACTTCGACTACACCTTGGTCACTGCATACCTCCCGAAGGGGATACACACAGGAAATCCTTAGCCGGATAATATCATGACACTAAATATCAATGACTTTAACCTAGGGGATCACAATAACTTCAACATGCTTTCTCCTCACATGTGTTTGACTAGGACAAAGGGGTAGAAGTCGAGGATAATCCCCCAACCATGGACTATGGACCTCACACAGTCCACCATCCTGAATGTAATGAAAATACCCCATTTTGGAAGGAACCAGGAGGTTAAAGTGTGCATTAAGCTTATGCTATCGAGCTTATATGGAAGTTATTTATGGCTAGAAAGACGCATCACCATCGATCCGATGCTGATCCATCGGTTCATCGGATTGAGCATGAAGGGACCATACCCGCAAGAATTCTACCCAGGGAAGGTTGCAGACTGCGCCCTGGCACATAAGATTAAAGATACATATGATGATGTAGAGAAGCGGAAGCGAGGCTACAAGGTAGCCTCCATCCAGAATGACACATCACGCCTTTCTTTCTAGTTGATTGCTAGTAAGCTAGTCTGAAAGAACAGACCCACATAAGTCACAAGGTTTATTGTTGATCTCATAGGAAAATGTGTGGAGGGGCTACATATGAGTTGGGAAAAGTACTTAGTGAACTAGTTATACCAAGACTGTCATGAAGCTCAAGATCAGGGCTATTATTTCCATTTTAGTTGGCTTCTGATCCTCATCACGTTCATATCTTGGGAGATGTCGAAAGGTGCGACCTTCCCTGAACGAGAGCCATCTGAACCCTTAGCCGTGAATCCTGCATGGTCCTATATTCTTCATCTGCAACTTGTTATATGTTCCCCTTGGAAACCTTTCTTTTATCAAATGAGATAAAACTTCATCTCCTACTTCAAATTGAACTTCTCTCCTCTTCTGATCAATTTTGTTCTTATATGTCAGGCTACTGTCCTGTAGCTTCTCTCTGACTCTGTCATGGAGTTTCTACATTTCTGTTGCAAAATATTATGCGCCAACACTTCTGAATTCATCTTAATTCAGTTCTCTCAACTCTGTAATCCCTCTCGGCTGTATACCATACTCAATTTCAAATTGACTTTTTCCAGTGCTCCTGTTCACTGATTTGTTAAATACAAATTCTACTTGTGCTAGAATCTGATCCCATTGATGGCCTTACTCAGTGACTAAAATTCTTAACAAGTTTCCCAGACTCTTGTTTACTACTTCAGTCTATCCATCTTTCTGAGGGTGATATGCTAAAATAAAGGACAAGTTTGTCCCCAGGATCTTCCATAGAGTTCTCCAAAAGTGTCCTACAAATTTTGTGTCTCTGTCTGAGACTATGCTCCTGGGCAATCCATGTAGTTTCACTGTTGGCACACGGGCAGACCCAAGGTTCAACTCTAGCATCACACCAACAAACCGTAACTACTCGCCCTTACGTCCGCACCTGCAAAGGAGATGAAGTCTCACCTGAAGTAGAAATAGGGTGGTTGCAGGACACATGTGTCTACAACCAGAGGAAATGCAAGATGATTCTAGAGCAACAACGCAGATAACCTAGAGATCCTTAAAATTATTCTACTTACCTTCACGAATTTAGTTATATCTCTTATCTTTACTAAGGAAAACAACAATGCAATAACAATATATCAAGGAGAAAATAACAGAGCATTAGCCACATAGAACAAAATGATTTTACGTGGTTCACCCTCTCTCTAGGGATACGTCCACAGAACTTTGTTATTGATAAAGTAGATGAAAATACATAGTCCTATCTGCACACTCATCTGCAGACCCTTCTCTCTCTCTCCTCTTTACCTCCCAACCCTGTGCATCTAGTTGTAGAGTTGATCTTCACACCCAGCTGAACATCCAAAATACAAGAATGCTGTAAGACATAACACTTTTTCATCTCAATCTCTTTATATCTATATATATCTCAACTCTTCTAGAACTCTATTTATCATTCCATGACTCTTAGAAACCCTAGACCACAGTCTAGGTGCCAAAACCCTAGGTGAAAAAACACTAGGTGCCAAAACCCTAGGTACCAAAACCCACATTTTAAGGACTTCGCCGACCTGTTCTTCCTTCTTCTCCATAAGGTGCTCCAAAGCACCCATTAGTGTATTCTTCTGCTTGCTGACTTGTCCATGATATATCCTCTATTCTTCTTTGTCTTCCTTGATCTTCTCTTTTAACGACTTTATTTCCCCTACTTCATTCCTTCTTTTATTCTTCTTTAACCACTTCGACCCTTCCTTGGTTTGTGTGCCTTCCACACACTTCACACTTTGTCTTTCTTCTTATTTAATCTTTTCTTTCTTCCTTAATACATGACCAAGGGCCAATATTCCCCCAACACTCACATGTGACTCATCCTGAGTCACTGTAGGGTGAAGCCTCCTGTATCACTTCGACTGTAGATTGCACGAAGAAGCCCGTGCTTTATGCTCTTTCCCTCCCTATCTTGCGCATACTGTATTTTATGTGTCTGGTACCCAATTTCAACTGCACCTGGTACCTAGACACTTCTTCCTTTCTTTTACTGAGAGCTGCGAGGCAACTGGTTGTCACAATACATCTTCAACTGACTCCCATTTACTAAACCATCCTTCCATTCTCCATTAAGAGTATTTAAATGCACAACTCCTCCTTCGGTAATATAGACAGCCTCAAATGGCCCAATCCAATGTTTCCTGAACTTTCCTGGATGCTTCATGAACTTGATGTAATATAAAAGTACCAAATCTCATTGTTTAAATGCTTTCTTCTTGATATGTCGGTCATGGCAAGCCTTTTCTTGTTATTTTTGTACTTGCTGATGAAATCCTGCAATGAGCCTTTCTTCCTCTATTTCCATCAACCACATGAGCCTGTCTTGAACATCACTGGTGTCTTCCATACCTGTAAATGATGCAATTCTTAAACTAGGAACCAAGTATTCCATAGGTACCACTACTTCCAGGCCATAAAATAACTTGAAGGGAGTCTGTGTTGTTAACTTTTTGCAAGTAGTTCGATAAGCCCATAACACTACTGAAATTCTCAAATCCCAATCATCTCTGTTAACACTGCAAATTTTAGTCAACGCTCTCTCCAAGATCTTATTGAAAGCTTCGACTGTACCATTCACCTGTGGATGGTATGGTGTTCTCTTTTGATGGTGAAGTTTGAACTCCTGAGTCAAGGCTTCAATAGTTTTGTTAATGAAGTGTGTTCCTTGATCAGTCATAAGGATCTTCAGACATCCAAATCTGGTTATGATATCATCAAATATGAACTGCGCAGCTGTAGCTGCACTACAGTCCTTAACTGATCTTGCTTTTGCCCATCTGGTAAAATACTCTGTAGCAGTGATAATGTATCGAGCTTCTGTGTGATTTCCTGGTGGGTTGATAGGTCCCACAAAGTCAATACCCCATTTCTAAAATGCATGTAAAGTTAACTGAGGTGATAAAGGCATCTCATCCCTTTTGGATGGCTTCCCTACTCTTTGACATACATCACAGGCTTTGTAGTATTCCTTAGTATCCTTATGTAAAGTGGGCCACCAGAGGCTAGCTCTGAGAACCTTCTGCGGTGTTGCTTTCCCTTCATAATGCCCTCCTGTGATGCCTTCATGTTCTTCTACAAGAATCAATGGTCTTTCTGATTGCATAACACATCTTCTTAAGATTCCATCTAGTCCCATCTTGTATAACTGTCCAACTATAAGTTGAAAATATGCAGCGCAGAATACCAACTGTTTCTTATGAATAACTGTATACTTGCGAGGTTCCATTCCTATGAATAGGAACTGGAATATCTTGGCGAAGTGATCATAGACTTTTCTGATGGCCAAAAACTATGCATCTGGTAGTATATCATCCAAAATAATAGGTTCCTCTCCATGTTCTAATCTGGATAAATGTTTAGGTCCCTTATTCATTCTTCCTAGCTTGAGCATAATCTCAAAGTCATACTCCTGGAATAATAGTAGCCATCTGCATATTCTCCCCCCAACACTGGATTTTTGACTAAGTACTTCAATGCAGAATGATCAGTAAACATCTTAAAATTTCCTCCCAACAAGTAGTGTCTAAACTTCTGCAGTGCATATACCATAGCTAAGCCTTCTCTTTTAGTGGTAGTATAATTCATTTCATATGTAGAAATCTTCCTACTAGCAAAGGCTATAGGGTGGTCAATATATCCTGCACTTGGCTGTGCTAAAACTTCTCCTAATGCAATGGATGAAGCATCAACATGAACATGGAATTCCTTACTCCAATCTGGGAAAACCAAAAGAGGAGCAGTGGCCATTTTCTTCTTTAGTGTGTCAAAGCTCTGCTGGAATTCCTCTGTCCATTGAAACTTACTATCCTTTTTTAATATCTTTTCCATAGGTGATGTTATCTGTGCGTAACACTTAATAAACTTTCTGTAGTATCCAGTGTGTACCAATGTAGTGTGCAACTATCTAACCGAAGTAGGAGGAGGTAGATCAACAATGATAACAATCTTGGAAGGATCTACCAACAACCCTTGCTTACACACAATGTGTCCTAACAACACTCCAAAAGGTGAAAAGAAAATACACTTCTTCAAGTTCAGGGAAATCTGATATTTCCTGCACTTATCTAACATTAATATCAAACATTCAATATGATCTTTCAGTAGACTAAAAATGGTCTAGTCATCAAAGTATGCCTCCAAAAACTTATGTAAAAATTCCTTAAATGCTTCAACCACCACCCTGGAAAATATGGCTGGTGCATTCTTCAAACCAAAAGGCATCACAATGTACTAAAAGGAACCTCATTCTATTGCAAATGTAGTATTATGTATGACCTCCTTAGCAATTTTGATCTGGTGATAGCCTGAAAATCCATCTTTGAATGAATAAACTTCTCGTCCTCCTACATTACCTATAACTTCATCAGTAAAAGGTGTAGGAAATGGATCATGTAAACATGCATCATTTAATTTCCTTATGTCTACACAAATTCTAATTTCTCTTGACTTCTTATCTTGGACCACCATAGGGCCAATCCATTTAGATTCTTCAACCGGTTCTATGATTCTTGCTTCCAACATTCTATCTAATTCAATGTTAAATTTCTGCTTGTACTTGGGATTCAGTTTGTAAGGCCTCTGCTTGATAGGCCTTGCATCTACTTTCAAAGGAATCCTCATTTCTCCCATGGGCCCTTTAATTCCCTTCATATCTGTTAACTTGGTTGGAAACAAGTCCTGATACTCATGCAATAGTTCTGTAATCTTACTAATAGTATCATCATCCCAATAGTCTCCAACATTTGATAACTTAGGTGGTTTATCTATTCCAATGTTAAATTTCTTAATTTTAATAGGCTGCCCAAAAAAGGGTAATTCAATCCATGGCCCTTCTATATCTCTTTGTCCTTTAGTTTATGAAATGTTTACATTCCTAGGGTCATCATCCTCATCAACATTAATATTATAACAACCTTGTAACCTTTGAAGAGGCGTAGTCCATTCATCTTCTTCTTGTTCAAGAGGGAGGTTAGGTACTTCCTCAAAGACCTTATGTCTTACAATTTGTAAAGACTGATCTATTATGGGGTACTAAATTTCAAATATGAACGTAGCTATAAAGTTCTAGGTCAAACCATACCAATCTGTAGTGCCTAAGCATAGTTCTGCTTGAAGATACCAGTGGTTAGGCATAGTATCTAAGGTGTTAATGAACTTATGTGCCCACTGTTCTTTAGGAATGATGCTCCAAGATTCCTCACAACTTTGCATATGGTCCCTAGGACAAATTTGACCCATGTATCAAACTTCGTAGCCTTAATCTTGGTCTGAAAAGCGTACTGTCAACAAGTTGTGACATTGTACCCATTCTGCGATGTTCTTCTTGTGGGATTCCCACCATCTAGTTGGAGTTGCTTTCAAGGCTTCGTCTAGTGCCAACAACCTCTATTGTATTGGTACAATTCCTTCAAATTCAAGTAGAAATGTCTCTAAATTATTCAAGCCATCAAATGTAGGAAGATTACTTACTTCTGTGCCAATCCAGTGAACCGCCTTAGTCAATCTGACACACCTCCACGTAGAGACTTCATACATTATGTTCTGCCAATTTTCCAATGCTTCTTCTAATTCTGACGAGCATGCACTCTCACTTTGCCAACTTAGATTTCCATCTGTTGTAGGATTAATATAAGCCTACTATACTACTATTAGTTTATAGATGTTCTCTAGCTCATAGGCACAATATTCTTCTCTTATGGGTTCTGTGTATATACAACCTTCATCAGGGTCAAGAGGTACAATGACTCTAAGGCCATCACCTTCAAATGTCATTCTTCTCTTTTTTAGGTCAACAACAGTCAAATTGTTGAAATCCAAATCAATACCCAACAACGTAGGATAAGGAAAACTATCATCAACAATATCAATAACTTCGAAGTCTGCAAATGTCCTCACTCTTTCGATGTCTACAGGGACATGCTCAAGTCTTCTAAAGGGGCTCACGGCCCGTTGATTAGCCATCCTGAGCATAATAGGAGAGTAAATCAATTTAGGTTTTCCCATAAATTCCCAAGTCTGCTTCGTCATAACATTTACTTCTGATCCCAGGTCGAGGACTACATAGTCCATGTCATAGTCTCCAATCTGAGCACTAAGGTGCCATTCCTTGATTGTCCTCCTTTTTCTAGATACTTGATTCACATCTCTATTTAGTAGAAGATATACTCTTCCAATTTCATATTGTCTTATCAGGTGTTTTAGTTCCTTTACAACTCTTTCATCTTTAATCAAATTTATACAAGTATAAAATAAGTCCATAAGATTGCTTACCTCTTTTCCTTTCCTAAGCTAGATAGACTGATCAAATGCTGGAGGCATTTCACATTACCCTACTTCCGGTTGTGCCCTAGATGAAGAATCCTGTTCACCTACAAATTATCTTCTTACTTATTCAAAAGTATGCTTCTCTTTCCTTGGATAAAATAATTTCACCTTCTCTACAGCTGATCCAGGTGGATATCGGTGGCTACCCACCTTTTCCAGCTGGCTCAAAACAATTTTCTGACAATTTTGGCAATTTACTATTTTTAGCAATTTTAACTTCCGGGGCCATTTTGAGGGCCTAAATGAAGGTTTTACGGGATTGATATTCTCAATGATATCCAAAGGCATGATTGAGCCTCCAAAATGAATCTCTTCAATGATACCTTTCCAATGAGCTATCGCACGCCTAAAACAAAAATCGTATGCAAAAGTTACAACCTCGAGAAGTTGATGTACTAAGTTGCCCAAATGGGGCCCACATGACTTTTGGTGCTTCATCTCCTAGGGTTAGGTTTTTGGTTGTCTAGGGTTTTTGTCATTCTTTTTTATTGTAAAAAGGCCTTTATATCATCATTGTAATCATCTTCTTGCAAATGAACGCAACCATCACATCTCTTCTCAGAGATAAGTCGCCACCATTCCAACAAGCTTATTTTCGCAACATTTTATAGTTTTAACTTATTTCCTTATTGAATAAAAAACCAGTCTTACTGTATCTATGTTATTTTGTGTTAAGAGTCTGTTAATAATCTGTAGTCATTTCGTTCTTCTCATAAAATCTTGATCAATGGTATCAGAACAGTCTGCTCCTTATCGTCTTAATGCATGTCCCCAACGAGGTCAGAGTACAAAGAGTTGGGTCTCGAGCTTGTTTCTCTTGAGGACAAAATCTCTCACACACCCAAGCGACCTCTCATGGCAGGAGAAAAGAAATATGATGGATAGGATATCCTTTCAAACGTTTGATTGAGGAATCCCTCATGCAACAAAGGAACGAGATGATGGATAGTTTCACACAAATCCTTCAGTGGCTACCAATAGACAATGCATCTTCTTCGAGCGGAGGCGCCACCCCCTTCAAGGTGCAAATAAACTTCAATATTCCTATATATAAAGGTCATATAGACACAGATGCTGTAGAAAAGTGGTTGAATCTACTAGAAGGGTATTTTTCTGTCCATAACTTTTCGAGTAGAGAAAATATTACTTTTGCACTCCTCAAAGCTGTTCCCCATGTCAAAGATTGGTGGGAAACTTTCTGTGAGAAAAATGAAACAGAGGAACCCTCATTATTTATAGTCATGACCACCTAGGATTCCTTCAGGGATTCTATTAAGGAACAATACTACCCTGTCGGAAGTTATGACGACTTGTATACAAAATGGACCACACTGCGGCAAGAAAGAGACCAAGCAGTGCCAGATTTCATGAATATCTTTCATACCTTGCGCACTAAGATGGGTATCAAAGATTCAGAGCGACATCTGGTGCTCAAGTATCGCGACACTCTGCATAGATACATCCAGACTGAAATGGATTTTTTGGACAGCTCATCCTTGGGTGCGGCCTACTGATATGCCGTTAAAATCAAGCAGAAGCTCAAACAAAAGACACGGAAATTTGGGCCTGGGAACCACTCACAACAAAATTGAAGAAAGGGTGGCCCCAACCCACATAAAAAAAGACAGAGCAAAGATGGACATTATCAGGACAAGCAGTCCAAGCCGCAAGCAAAGAAGGACACCAGAAAGACAAAGAAATATACCGGGAAGTGGTGCAACTTCCATAAGAGCCCTTGGTATAACACTACTGACTGCTGCTCAAAGAAGTCGCCAATGGCTGAAGTGAAATCCTATGAATCAGATGTGGGTTCAGACTCTGATCTATAACTAAAAAGGGGGAGATAGATCATTGATGCAGAACCCAGTGCCACCGTTTCTACCACCAAGCTCCATCCCGGTGAACCAGATGAGCCAAAAGAAGGAGAATGACTCTTCCATTCATAGATGTGGGCAAAAGGAGCCCCAATGCACTTCATCATGGATAGAGGTAGCCAGAAGAACCTCATCTCAATAGAGTTCATCAAGTGGCTGGTCCTGCCGACAACACCATGCCCACAACCCTACGCCATTGGATGGCTCCGCCAAGGAAGCGATCTCTGTGTCAGACAACAGTGCCGAATGTCATACGACATCAAGCCCTTCAAAGAGGAGGTATTATGTGATGTTTCTCCTCTCGAAGTTTGCAATGTTCTTTTGGGCCAACCTTATTTATGGAAACGTCATGCTGTATATGAGTGTTGGGACTAAAAAATGTCATATTTCCATCCACCTTTCCCTTCATCATTCTTCACATTTCATTGCCCCATTAACCTTTCATGATACCATTTTCATAATTAAATATGGGTTAAACCTTATTATTTTCCAAATAATTTATTTTAGTATTAAAAGAGAATTTGTGATTAAATATTAGAAAATTGACATGTTTTCATATATATCTCAAAAATGTGTGAGCTTCATCATGTGTAGGAATATGTGAAGGATTAATTCAAAAAGACTTCCTGAATACTTCCTCCACCATTTCAATAATTGAGGAGATAATTCAAGCCTATTCCAAGGAGAAGATCATGGAGATTTGGTTGTCATATCTTATCCAAGATATATGAGAGATATGTGTGAGGATTTGAAGGGATAATATTTTGTAATAATGGGAAATTGGTTGAGAGAAAAGTGGATCTGTAATTATGAGATGTTTATCTCCTTTTCAAAGATCTCATGTGTAAAAGAGAGTGCCCTCTCTTCATGAGAGGAGAAGAATTATTATTATGCATATTAAGGGGAGAATTATTATGATAGGTTCTTGAGGAGAATTGTTATGATGTAGATTGAAGAGAATTGTTATGATGTAGATTTGATTAACAAAGAGACTCCTTTTGTAAACCTACTTGTTGAAGATTAATGCAAGTTTGAGTTCAGTGATCTTCTGTCTCTTAGAAGTTAACACCTGGTGATATAAAGCTTCCATGTTGGCACCGACAAGGGTCACCAATCCAACTTGGTAAACTTATTGTAAATTGTTAGTGTAGATTTTCATTTCATGTATTTGTTATTTTGATTTCATGTTATTTTGTTTGATTTCACTATTAGAATTTGTTGCAAAGTGTGGTAATGAAGGAACAATTGGATCTCCATATTTCACCATACATGAGCTTTAATGGAGCATTCCACTTGTTAGTTTAGTTTCCTCAAGAGATATAATCAAAGTTCATCTTTTCTTTTCATGAGCCATCAATGAACATGTCCATCACCTGAGCAAGAGATTTTGCTTGTTTATGAGTTTTGCTTTCCAGCTTTTGAATTGTGTGAAGATTGTTATTTTTAAAAGTGTGTTGGTTTCTAAATGGTTTTCTTATATAAGATATACTAGACAGACATAGGAACCTATCTGTTATCGGAACATATAGTGCATCAAATCTACTGATTACGAATCCCGGTTGATAATTTATGTTTGGTAATATATTATGCATATAATTGCACCAACAATGAGTCTAGGCCTCGTAGTGTCATTATTACTTTGAATAGGAAATTGTACAAGATACCTGAGGCAGTCCCACCTAATGCTATTTCCTTGATCTATGCTAAGAAATGCATGATGATCATCTCTCAGATGGGGAAGTTTGTCTTTTTCATGATTTTCTCTCAGATTAAGTGAAAGATCATAGCCACATCTAGGGTCTCTGCGGCCAACCTCTCCACATAGCAGAAGCAAGTAGATAAGGTCATGGAAGAATATTTAGATATGTTCTCCTCACCTACCGAGGTACCTCTGCACTGTCGGGTCAAGCACCCCATCGATCTGACCCCCGACGCACCGCTGCTCAATGGGCCAGTCTATCACCGCTCTTTATTAGAGAATGAGGAGATCAAGCAACAGATCCAAGAACTACTCCATAAGGGGCACATCTGTCCTAGACAATCACCTTGCAGGAGCCCAATCATGCTGGTACAGAAGAAAGATGGAACCTGGCGACTCTGCATTGATTATAGGGCTCTGAATAAAATCACAGTAAAAAATTGGTACCTGATTCCATGAATCGACAACCTCCTTAATAAACTCACAGGGGCCAAATACTTCAGTAAGATTGATCTGAAGTCTGGCTACCACCAGGTCCCGATAGAACAAACATATGTATGGAAAACCACCTTCAAGTCAAAGGAAGGCCTTTTTGAATGGTTGATCATGCCCTTTGGTTTGACAAATGCTCCAACCACTTTCATGAGGATGATGGATGATATCATGCGACCATTCACGAATACTTTTGTAGTGGTTTATTTGGATGTGATTCTCATTTACACAAAGACTTGGGCTGAACACTTGCAGCATATTCAACGGGTTCTGCACACCCCACGACAACACAAGCTATATGCCAACTTGGAAAAATGATCCTTCGGCATGGACAGGGTCCATTACCTGGGCTACATAATTGATTAGTATGGCGTACATGTGGATCCAACCAAGATCCAAGTCATCCATGACTAGCCATCCCCAACCACACTCACCGAGCTTCGAAGCTTCTTAGGCCTTGCCAATTTCTACCGCAGTTTCGTGTTGGGATTCTCCCATATTGCATGGGCCCTTAGCCAAATAACCAGGGGTGGTGGTAAGGAAAAAATTGCGTGGGGCCTGTCCCAACAA
>JASDQU010735510.1:247403-276425 GCA_032191745.1 Picea mariana
ACTTCTGCTTCTCGTGATGAGCGTCACCGTATACGCCATCTGGCTAAGAATTATCTCATACTTGATGATACGTTGTATCGGAGAGGTGTAGACTGCATCTTACATCGATGTCTCACACATGAGGAGGCAGTCATTGTGCTCAATGATTTCCATATCGTAGCTTGTGATGGTCATCTATCTGGGTTGGCAACAACCCAAAAGATTCTACGAGCAGGTTACTTCTGGCCGACACTTATCAAAGATTGTATGGAATTGGTCAAGAAGTGCCATCCATGCCAAATATTCTCTCGGAAGATGAGGGCACATCCCGCTCCCATGTTTCTTGTCATCATAGTTGGTCCCTTCACCAAGTGGGGGATTGATTACACCACTTGCAACCCCCCTTCAGCAAGGGGGCACCACTATATCTTCGTAGCTGTAGACTACTTCACTAAGTGGGTCGAAGCTATGCCAACATTTAAAGATGATGGAGAGACTGCAACTCTCTTTTTATTCAACCAGATCATAGCAAGGTTCATCGTCCTGAGAGAGATTGTTACTAACCATGGCGGTCACTTTCAGAACCAAATGATGACTGAGTTAACATCAAAGCTTGGGTTACGGTGAGAGCATTCATCACCCTACTACCCCCAAGCCAATGGGCAGGTAGAAGCTGTAAATAAAACTCTTAAGACTATTCTACAATGAACTATCAACTCAGCCAAGTCAAATTGGCATTTGATGTTATACTCGACATTATGGGCTTACCAAACATCTGTTAAGACTACAACTGGTTTCTCACCTTTTCAACTCATTTATGGGCTGAAGGCAGTCTTGCCCATCGAATGTCAGATCCCATCTCTAAAATTGGCAGTACAATTATTGCCAGACACTTCTCCACTTGAAAAACGGTTAGTACACCTTGAGCAACTCAATGAGCAACGCCGTGATGTGGCCCTGGCCAACAAGGCTCACAAAAAAAAGGTCAAGTGTCAGTATGATAGGTTTGTTCATCCTCAGATTTTCTCTGAAGGCAACCTTGTCCTGGTCTATGACCAAGATAAGGACCCCCTGGGGGCAGGAAAATTCAAATCCATGTGGTTCAGACCTTTCATCATAAAAGAGGTATTAAAAAAGGGCACTTATCGTATGGTTGATTTTGAAGGGAATGCTTTGGCGGAGCCTAGAAATGGGCTCTACCTCAAGAAGTATTACTCATAGGCAGGTCACCGTGGGTAACTTTTTGTAACATATGTATAGTCTTTGTACTATTACTTTTAGTTTCTTTTAAGTGTTATGGACGTGTCATTGATGTTATCTTTCATCAATATGGCATATGTCAAGGGATTCCGAGGTGTTCGTTGGGTATGCAGACGGTTCTAGTCGGCACACTCGGAGGCTTGCCTCTGCAGCTTGGGTAATCTTTACACCTCAGGGCCAGTTGTTATCTTCTAGAGGTATATGCTTAGGTGACACCAGAAATAATGTCGCTGAGTATAGTGCAGTTATTGAGTTGCTTCGTGACACCTTGTCATTGGGTATCTCTCATCTCCGGGTCTATCTCGATGCTCAACTAGTTGTGTCTCATCTAAACAGAGTATACTGGGTTCATGATCCAACCTTACACCGACGTTTCCTTAGGGTACGTCTCTTAGAACGAAACTTTGATTATATTACATATTTTCATGTTCCTAGGAGATTAAACCAAATTACAAATGCTCTAGCTAATCAAATTTTAGATTGGCATATTGCACACATATGAAAGAACATTGACATAAGCATGTAAATACATTTTTGCACACGTGATCCATAAGACACAAAAGATCAAAAAACCATATATAACATCATAAAGTAACCAGAGTACATAGATGGACACAAGCACCTAAAAAATGGGACCAATAACGAGTCACAGGGCTTATGCCCTCAAAAAATATATACAAGTAGTGCTCGTGGCACATAAAAAGTCTAAATAGGTTCAAGGCCTATAGGCCCTATTATAATAGTCCACAGCATGGGCTAAATGCCTAAACAATCGGACCCACATCCGAGGTGCCACCACTACATGAGGCTGCATGGATGGCCGCAGGTCCTTTATCTCTGCCATCGAGACTATGCGAGTGAGTGTAGTAAAGTTCCACTTAACTCATCTAAGTACCCGCTCAGCCTCCCAAGCTGGGAGGTTCCCTTCTACTGCTGGTCCCCTGGCAGCGACAGCTGTGGCTTTTGGCCGAGGACGACGCCTGTTCCATGCATAATCAACAAGTCGCACGGGTCCTACATCTGCATGCAACAAACGTATATCTGTCAAATACTTTGGCATACAAAAAATGATATATATAACAAAAACAACATAAAAATTACATATAAAACAAAAAAAACTACAAAGGTGGAGACTTAGCCATCTCCCCTCACTCCTCACCAGGAGGCACGAGTATCTCAGGATCTCTAGAAAAGTCTATCCCTGCATATGGGTAATCCTCGATCACAGGGATCTGCCGTAACATCCATGCAAAGAAGTCATCATCAAAGGACTCATTGCTCCTTCCACCACCTTGTTGCGGCAGTAATACTACCCATATACATATAGCAGGAAAAGAGGCCTGATGTCCTCGTACCACTTCCCGAGGACTAAAGCTCGGAACTCTCTCAAAGAAGAATGAACACAAAATTGTCCTGAACCTGAAGTTCCTCTGTGTCTGCTGCAGACAATCTGTCAATTGCCTCATCATACACTCTAGTAGTGTGGTACTCCAGTCAAAAATTTGTGCATTCAAGCACTGGATAGCACATTTCATCTGTGCGCGGGACCCCTGATGCAAGGCTGTTGAACCAGTAATCTGCCCAATAATCAATAATATCGCTTGTAGCGATAGGTTAGTAATCTTACTTATGGGTACCTAGGAGCTCAAATGGTTTGTCCCAACCTCACAGTGTAGGGCTATCAGTTCTTCTATGTTATGCAGCCCCACTGGAAATGTCCTGAAATTGATTGGTTCCCCTCTTTGTGAGAGGCCAGTCAAAAAATAGATATCCTCGGTGGTGGGCATTAGTGATTGTCCCTCTAGCATGAAGGCCTCTGCATCAGGGTGCCAATAGTCAACCAAGGAATTCAGTAGCCTTGGTTGCGCCCGCATATACGAACACAGGAAGAAATTTAGTAAACCACATTGCATCAACACGGCCACGACATTCGGATCTCCCGCGACCAACTCACTAACTTCTTCATGCTCCCTTTCCCTCCAATGGACATACATCCTACCAACACAACAAAGTTTAGGAGGTTTAGTAAGGGATATTTGGTTCTTTTATCTATAAAGGGGGGTCCACGCGTGCTGTCTAGGTGATAGTCGCATGTACACGCATGCAGGTTTTACTCTGCCCGAGTTTACATGTAGCCTATCCAGAGACAACCTGCGTGGACCTAGGACCGACCTTTTAAAGGTCGACGCCCACCCAAAAAACAAACTCAAAAGAAAAATTGAAGAATTGAATAGCTAGATAGAGGAGTTTGTACTTACTTGGTCCAAGAGGAAGTTCATTTCGTCCATTGTAGCTCCTAGAATCACTGTTTTTATCAAAGGGGGTCTTTTGGCTCCAAAGTCAATTTCCAAATCAGCAGTGGTGATAATGAGATGCCAACTTCTATTTATAGACTTTTTGGCCTCTTTTTGTCACTTTTTTGGCCTCCCTTATCAGTTTCTTTATACCAAAAACCATTTAGAGTGATTTAGGAGTTATATGGGAGGGATTTGATCGGGTATTGGGACACTTTTTTTGAATTTTGAGGAAATTTTGACGGTCCATGAAATTTTTTCCAAGAATCAACTTGAGCATATAGGTTAGGTTACTACCCCGAATTTTGTGTCTCGTTGTATTTTTCCTCTGCCATAGGATCAATCCCATCAGGTTGTGACATGGAACCATCATATCTACTTTATAAGTGTCGCAACTTGGCGGTAGAGCTTACCAGAACATGGATGCCCTAGGTAGGTCCTGGTTGCATTATGGTGTCCATGCCGTCTCTAACACACTGTAGGGTTGGGAGTCCTTATAGTCTTTCCTGAATATGAGTTNTGGGTCTCCTTTTAAGCCCTTTTCAGACCCTCTAAACATGAAAATATTGCCGAGCGATCTTGTGGCCTTTCACGCTCGTTAAAATGAAATTTGAAGTCACATCTATCCACCGGTAGTTTACCCCTTTTCGGTCCGGACAGTCAACTGTACGAACAAAGGTATACTCTATGGAACTTCAGCTCTATAGAAAATTACTCTCAGGTATAATTTTATCCCTTTTTCGGGCCTGAGGGACTAAACTTATGAAGAAGGAACCTTGATGGAGTCCATAGTTAAGCTTTTTTCAGACTCCCTAAAATTGAACAGATTGCCGAGTGACCTTATTCTTTCACACTCGTTAAATTGGTCCAGAAGAACATTCATGACGGAGTCCATAGTTAATCTTTTTTCAGACTCCTTAAAAATGAAAAAATAACCAAGTGATCTTGTCCTTGTCACACTTGTTAAAATGGTTTTGAATTGACGTCTATCAGTGCTAGTTTACCCTTTTTCGAACCGACTAGACTATCTTTGAAAAAGGTACCCCAATGGAGTCTCCTTTTATGTTTTTTCGAACTCTCTAAATATGAAAAACCACCGAGCTTACCTTCTCTGATCTCGTTAAACTTACATCGAAGGACGTTACCATTGTGTGTTTTATTAACCACATTTGCATACCTTATACACCAGCCTTGTGACCGTTTTCTTCTGCGTCTTAACACCTTTGGCCCCCGGAGGATTTTTCCCGAGTATCATTTTACTAGAACATTAGTCTTGTCCTTGTGCCTTGAGCTTGTATGTTTGCAAAACTCGTTCCTCCTTTGTAACGTAATATTCCTTTATTCTTTTTCCACAATTATTGAAAAGAACAAAAAAAATCAAATATACCCCAAAAAGAGGAAGGGAAAAGTATTTTCTTTATTAGCAGCATAATGAGTCGCCCTTGGATAAAGCACATTTGTCTGTTTGTTCATTAGACTATGGGATGTAGTACGACCTTAGGAATCTTTTCTCGCTATATAGAGTTGTGTCCTCCATCATTTGGTTATCCTTCCAAACATATGGAGAGTTTGCATTGCCTCCTGCTTCGTAGACTTATGATTAACATACATGCTACTTGAGTCTCATCATTTGTCATGTTATTATCCATGGGAAGTTTATCACCAAGCTTGAGTCGACCCCTCTGCAATATGTCTCTTGTACTCATGCCTAGCCATCCTGAACATCCAATCAAGTCCTTGCTTAAAATCACTGAAGCCTTCAGTCTGATCATCAAGATTTTCAAGTCCATGACCGACGAGCTGTCGAAGACCTCTGGGTAGTGCAGTCGTACACTCATATTACACTCCTACCTGAGTTTTTAAGATTTTGAAGTTGTTTCTTGGGCTCTGAAGATCTCATCTCCAGCCATTAGGCTGAATCAACTTCTGGAATATGGATACTCTATATGTATATCTTTCTAATTTGGAGATGTAGCTCCGCTGTGTATTGTTCACGGTTACTCTTTATAGTTATTTGACATGGATCTACAGTGTATTTGATTGGTTATAGCCATGGTTCTATTTTTTCCCGAGCATGGGTATGCCCGCCTCGGTGAGACATTTGTTATTTCGTAGATGACACCTCCCGATTCCTGATCCTTTGGATCAATCGTTCAGCACATCAGTAAATATTGGTAATGTATTTCGACCATCAGATGCTCTTCAGACCTCACACATTAGGGGGCATCTGTTATAACCCTAAATTGCACCACACATGCTTACCTGGCATCAGGCCAACTCATATCCCTTCTTTGCTAAAGCACTGCTGAACAACTCTTTGAAAATCCTCTTTTATAAAGGCCCATGCACCCTAATCCATTACTGCACGCATGTACACGCTGGTTGACCCAAAACAGCCCGCATGGACCGACAAAAGCATGGAAAAAGGAAATTTGCCGACGGAACAAAACTCTATGGGTGAGTTAACTGAAACTCCCGACAATGCATGGCCGAGGGTTTGTCCAAATACCTAGCTCTTTCTAGACTATAAAAGAAGGGGTAGGGGTCCCATTTGGAAAGAGGAAAAATATAGCAAAGAAACTCTGCCCATTTACGTATTCCCATTGTCCCAACCCTTTATCCTTTGCTTATGCCAAAGGAGATTCAAAGCAAAGCAGTTGGAGGATAGAAGAGGAGGAGCCCAGGATCAGGTTCGAGGAGCGGTGGCTGGTCTCAACTTTTTAAAGTTGACTCATTCAAAGTAATAGAGAAAATGCTTTTCCCATCCCAATTCATGAACTGTTTATATTTTGATCAGTATATGTTTGGATTTCTAACCTATTAGTATATAAGTAGTATGCATGCATAGTTGTTGCTTGTCTTGGATGCAGGTCATCTTTGGAAGGAGTATTGCGAACAAGTAATCAAGCACAACAAAGGATCTACATCAAATTCCGGAAACAAGGTAGGTTGATCTTTCCATGCATTTACTAAGAAAAGGGGATTTAAATCTAGGGATGAAGGTAGAAAGTAATTTCTATTTGGTCATATCTGCATGCAAAGTCTGAACTCTATTTGCTAGTCCGTAGGGAGCTTTTCCCAACAACATGCACTGCTCGTGCTATTTCCAAACTGACCACTAAGAAACAGGGCTTGTACACCCCTTTTCCTACTCTTGACAGGACATGGGAATCCATATCAATGGACTACATGTCAGGCCTCCCATCCAACAAGTGGGGAAATGATTGTGTTTTTTTGGTTGTTGATCGCTTTTCTAAGATGGCGATTCTAGTTGCCTGCAAGAAGAACATCACAACAGAGGCCACTGCCAACCTCTTCTTTGAACAAGTCTAGGTACATTTTGGAATCCCACAAACCATTTTCTCAGATTGGGATAGTCGATTTCTCATCACATTCTGGTCGAGCCTTTGGTCACTGCTGGACACCAAGCTCACCAAATCCACGACCTTCCATCCCTAGACAGATGGCCAAACCAAGGTTGTCAATTGAATGATTGTGCATATCCTTCACATGTATAATTCAAAGCACCCTCATACATGGGATGAGATACTTCCCTATGTCCAACATAGCTACAATCGAGCCCTACATAATTCAACCTACGACAACCCCTTTCAGGTGGGGCTGGGATTCCAACCATTGGGTCCCATAGATGTTTCACTTCCCCTTGCGATCACCTCGACCGACTCATCTCCTGCTCCAGATGAAGCTGACAAAGCCACCCAGTTCATTGATTAGATCTAGCACATCCACCAATAGGTTTAGGATATCCTAAAAAATTCTAATGACAAGTAAAAGCAGTTCCATGATCAACATCGGGTGCCACATAAGTTTCAGGTGGGTGACAAAGTTTGGTTGCACTTGTAGAAAGAACGCCTTACAGGACCCCATCGAAAGCTTCACCCACTCTGTTATGGGCTATACACCATCACCAAGGTTGTGGGAGATAATTATTTTGAGCTCAACATTCCTCCTTTCCTTGGCCTGCACCCAGTGTTCAACGTGGATCTCCTTTGCCCTTATTTCCCACCATTATTGGACACCTTAGACGTAGTAGAGTAGCTGACACCAACAGAGCTCAAACCTGAATGCATACAACATGAATCCAATGATCATATTGTGGACACACAGATCAAGGGCACTCGACAACAAAGGATCCATATTTATCGAGCCTTCAAAGCAGGGTAGCTTTTTCACCAAGGCAAGTGGCTCACCTGGGGCCAAATGCAATAGAAATTTCCTCATCTAATGGGGGAACTCAATGAAATGGAGACCATTTCTTAATAAGGAGGGAGGATTGATCCAGGTGGATATATTTGGACACCCACCTTTTCCAACTAGCTCAAAATAGTTTTCTAACAATTTTGGCCATTTACTATTTTTAGCAATTTTAACTTTCGGGGCCATTTTGAGGGCTTAAATGAAGTTTTTTTCGGGATCAAGATTCTCAATTATAGCCAAAATAATAATTGAGCCTCCAAAATTAATCTCCTTGATGATACCTTTCCAACGGGCTATCACATGCCTAAAACGAAGATCGTATGCAAAAGTTACGACCTGGAGAAGTTAATGTACTAACTTAACCAAACGGGGCCCACATGACTTTTGGCGCTTCATATCCTAGGGTTAGGTTTTTGGATATCTAGGGTTTTTTACATTATTGTTTATTTTAAAAGTGCCTTCAGAGGCTCATTATAATCATCTTCTTGCGAATGAGCGCAAAAATCACATCTCTTCTTAGAGATAATCCGCCACCATTCCAACATGCTTGTTTCCGCTGCATTTTACAGTTTCAGCTTATTTCCTTATTGAATAAAAAACTAGTTTTACTATATCTCTGTTATTTTGTGTTACGAACATATTAATAATCTATAGTCATTTCATTCTGCTCATAAAATCTGGATCAACAAATCTTTTGATCCCTGAACCATATGCAATCTTTCCTAGATTTACCCTATCTTCTCCTGTGACAACGCCTCCTCTAGTAATGACATAGACTCTGGGTTCCTCACCACAAGGTTCAGCTGATATTAGTTGGACTTGCTAGTTTCCACCTCGTATTTCCTAAACTTTAGCTAACAACATTGGACAGTCTTCAATGACATGGTCAAATCAATTACAGTAGATGCAAGTGGTGCAAGGGTTATGACAATCCCTTGCCAAATGACCTGGCTGGGCATAGTTATAGCAAATAATCTAGCCTCAACCTCGACCCATTCCTCCTCCTCCTCCTCTTCCTTTGAACCCACCATGAGGATTGAAGTTTCCTCTTCCTGGGGAATTGAACTGCACAACCTTCCCTTCTTGATGTAATTATCCTTGAATTCTATATGCATCCCTTGACCTTTCATGCATGAGGTCATAATCCCTACAGTCCTTCTCATCATGCCCCAAATATTTTCAGAATATACAATAAATATTGATGGGTGTCTGGACATATTTTTGCATATAATAACATTCACCATGGTGATGTCTAGTTCTACATACCTCACACCATGGTAAAGTAGTCTGCTTCAAAGGGTTAGGGTCTCCAGAGACTAAGTATTCATTAAATAAAGGATGGTTCTCTTGGTCACGACCCTTTTCTTTACATCTAATACACAAGTTGTCTTCTCTTTTCTCCTTTCCTTTATCTTTCTTCATTTCTTCAACCTGTAAAGATAAACTAATTAATTGATTCAAAATCTAACTCATACCTGGACTGGATTCTCCTACAAGGTTTGCTTCTAGTTTCATGGCAATCTCTAATGCCTCATCTTGTGAAGCGACCTTTTGTTGCATTAGAGGAACTCTAATGTGTGGTAGGAGGGAAGCGATGAACCATTCCTTATACTGTTTGTCTGGAATATGAAAACTTAAATGGCCTGTCAAGGTCTTAAACCTATGATAAAATTCCCAAACAGGTTCAGTAATATTCTGCTTGATTTCCTTCAACTCTGCAATGCACTGTGACTCCGACTTAGGCTTCTTGAGCTTTCACTCAATGTAGTCTTAAATTCATTCAACGGTTTAGGCTATACATATCCTGTAACAAACTTCATGTACCATCTCAATGCACGGTTCCTCAAGGTAGTACTAAACTAAGCTCTCTTAACAGCTTTGTCGATGACTTTATTAATGCTCCATACAACTTCACATAAGAACCAATGGTGGTCAGGATCCTCATATCTATCTCCTCTGAAAATGGGTAACCTCATTTTATCTGCCATGGATTTTCCTTGGTTTCTCAACTGAGCATGTACTAAACTACTTGCAACAATGTTGTAAGTTCTCTGAGTACTCTGGTTACTCTGGTTACTTACTGCTGCTAAAACAATAGAAGGAGTAGTAATACTTACTTTGGTAGTATGCGCAATCCCTGAAGTTTCTGGTTCTTCTTGGTGAAGTTCCTTAGTCTCTACTTCCTCCACCCTTGCAAACTATGAATATTCTTTGTTTGATTGCCCTGCTTCTTCTCCACTGTAGAAATATTCGTCTTGTGCAAATGGCCTGTAACTCTGCTTAAACATGTTCACAAGAGGAATCTTTCTGTATGATCTCCCACTGCGCGTGTATCCAACCTCTGCATCACTATCGTTGTATGAATTTTTGAACATTAGCTTTAAAATCCAACTGATTATTGTATCTTCAAGATATTCTTTTCATGTAATAACATCTTAATCTTTAGTTTCAAAAAGTGTAGAAACTTTCCTCTAGGTCCCTTGAAGAAATATATCTCTGCTTGGATATATGATTCCACTCTGTCAATAGAAAATTCAATAATGTTTCCTCCAATATTTCTATCAAACCAGAGATCCACCGCTCTAGACACAACGTTATCGACTCTCTTGAATTTCTTAATCAACGTCGCTGTCCAAACCATAGGTGGTCTAGATCTAATTTCAAATTGAGTGTCTGCTAGTCTGGCTAGCCACTCGTACAAATCCTTATGAACTCCTGCAAAGAAGATCTCATGCACGTCAGTAAATATGTACCTTCCCAACCAATCTTCTGTACTAATGCTAGGGTTCTTGTTCAAAGCTTCGACGAAGTCCCTTTCTTGTTCTTCTGTCTAGTTCTGAATCTCTTTCTTTGATGGAAACCACCTTGAAATTCCCTCAAGAAGATCCTAGCCCCAACAACATAACCATTTTTTGGCACAGGGGAAGATCCAGGGTTCAACTCTAACAACGCACCAAAAAACCCTAACTATTCATCGTTACGACAATACCTGCAAAGTAGATGACGTCTCACCCGAGGTAGCAATAGGGAGGTTGCAAGACACATGTGTCTACAACCAAAGGATATGCAAGATGATTCCAAAGAAACAACACACATAACCTAGAGATCCTTAACAATATTCTACTTAACTTTGCTAAGTTAGTTATATATCTCATATTTAATAAGGAAAACAACAATGCAATAATAATATATCAGGGAGAAAATAACACAACATCAGCCACATAGAAAAACAAGATTTTACATGGTTCACCCTCTCCCTAGGGATATGTCCACATAAATGTGTTATTGATAAAGTAGATGAAAATACATAGTCCTATCTACACACTCAGCTGCAGACCGTTCTCTCTCTCCTCTTTACCTCCCAAACTTGTGCACCCAACTACAGAGTTGATCTTCTCACCTAGCTGAAGATCCAAAATAAAACAATGCTCTAAGACATAACACTTTTTAATCTCAATCTCTCTATATCTATATATCTCTCAACTCTTCTAGACCTCTATTTATCATTCCATGACTCTTAGAAAACCTAGACCAGAGTCCAAGTGCCAAAACCCTAGGTGCCAAAACCCTAGGTACAAAAACCCTAGGTACCAAAACCCTCATTTTAAGGACTTCTCTGACATGTTCTTCCCTATTCTCCACAAGGTGCTCCAAAGCACCCATTAGTGTCTTCTTTTGCTTGCTGACTTGTCCATGCTCTATTCAATTTTTTGCTTTGTCTTCCTTGATCTTCTCTTTCAATGACTTGCTTTCCCTTACTTCATTCCTTTTATGCTTCTTTAAACACTTTGACTCTTCCTCAGTTTGTGTGCCTTCCACACACTTCATACTTTGTCTTTCTTCTTCTTTAATCTTCACTTTCTTCCTTAATACCTGACCAAGGGCCAACACTCACCACTTCTCTGTAAAACAAATTGTCTATGTGTTTGTTTTCTGGCATGGTATGAAATGTGCCATCTTTGAAAACATGTCCACCACAACAAACATGGAATCACACCCTTTCGGGGTTCTAGGTAATCCCAATACAAAATCCATACTAATTGCATCCCATGACCTTTCTATAATTGGTAATGGCTGATACAAGCCAGTGTTCTGTTGTCTCCCTTTTTCATATTTGCAAATTCTTCATTTGTTCACAAACGTTTTCACCTCTGCCCTCATGCTCAACCAATAGTATGAATTACTCAGCTGTGAAAATGTCTTATCATGATGAAAATATCCAACTAAACCTCCACTGTGTTTCTCTTTCACCAGGTTATCTCTAATTGAGCATATTGGTATGCATAGTTCGCTCCCCTTGAACAATAATCCATCTTGGATCAAATATTTTGTCCATGTGCTTCTGTCTCCCAACAAAGGATTCTTACATGCCTCATAAGCTTCCCTAAAATCTGGATCTTCTTGATACATTTCCTTGAGGTGTTCAAACCCTAAGGTCTCCACTTGGAATTCCTATACAATCAAACTCCTCCTGCTTAAATCATCTTCTACTTTGTTAGTAGTTCCAACAATATGTTTAATAACAAAAGTAAAATTCTGCATAAACTCTACCCATTTAGCATGTCTCTAATTCAACTTTTCTTGCCTAGTAATAAACTACAAAGCTTAATTATCACTGTACAAGACCAATTCCTTAAGAATTAGATAGTGCCTCCACTTCTTCAAATCTTGAATCACTACATAAAATTCTTTGTCATATATGGAATACTTCTTCTTGGTTTCATTCAAATTCTCAATGAAATAAGAAACTAGCCTATTATTCTAACTCGAGACTGCTCCAATAGCTATTTCACTTGCATCACATCTCACTTGAAATGTTTTTCCAAAATATGGTAAGACGAGAATTTGTTGTTCTGTGATATTCTCTTTCAACACTTTGAAACTTTTTTCAACTTCCTCTGTCCAATTAAAAGAATTGTGTTTCTTCTTCACAGTGTCTAGAATGGGCATACATATACCACTAAAATTTCTATAAAAACTTGCTAACCCATGAAAACTTCTTACCTCAAATATGATTCCTGGAGATGGCCATTCTTTGATTGCTCTCACCTTTTCTGGATCCATCTTCAATTAATTTGAATAGATCACAAAACCCAAGTATATGAGTTCTGTCTTCATAAAAGAGCTTTTCTTCAGATTTATCAACAATTTTTCTTGCTGCAACCTTCTCATCACTGATGCCAAATGTTTTAAGTGTTCCCCCTCTATCTTATTGAAGATCAATATGTCATCCATATACACTATGGAAAATTTTCCTATGAAGTCTTTCAATACTTCATTCATTAATATCATAAATGTGCTTGGGGCATTTGTCAACCCAAATGGCAGGACCAACCATTCAAACAAACCTTCATTTTTCTTGAATGATGTCTTCCATTCATCTCCCTCTCTCATCCTTATTTGATGATATCCACTCTTCAAGTCTATCTTGGAAAAATAACTTGCTCCACTCAAACAATCCATCAAATCATCCATCTCAGGTAAAGGGAATCTATACCTAATGGTGATCTTGTTGATGGCTCTAGAATATGTACACATTCTCCATCCTCCATCCTTCTATGGAATCAACACAGTTGGCACTGCACACGGGCTTAGGATTTCCCTTACTAAACCTCTATCCAATAACTCTTGGACTTGTATTTTGAATTCCTCATTCTCTCTAGGTGTCAACCTATAATATTCTTTGTTTGGTAAACTAGCTCCTGGAATAAGGTCAATATGATGGCTTATACTCCTAATGGGTGGAAATGAGTGAGGTAACTCATCCACTACTATGTCAACAATTTTTTCTAACATTTCCTGGATTTATTCACGTAAATATTCCACATAATTATTTGTAAGGATAACTCTTGGATTCCTCACTATAGAAAACTGTATCTCCTACTCCTTCATGACTTCATTCAAGAGTTCCTTCCCACTCATGAGAAGTATACTTGAACTAGCTTCCCCCTTTTTCTCTTTGTCTTCTATTGGTAACAACATATGTGTCCTGCCATTCTTTTTTAAGGTATAAGTATTCTTCCTCCCATCATGAATAAATTTTTTGTCAAATTGCCATGGCCTCCCCAATAAAATATGATAGACATCCATAGGAATTACATCACATAATATTTCATCCCTATAACCTCCTATTTTAAATTCAACTTGGCATTATTGACTTACCATTACTTGATGTCCTTTCTGCAACCATGATACCTTGTATGGGTTTGGATGTGCATTTGTCTCCAGCTCCAGTTTCTCCACCATTTCTGTGGATACTAGATTGTCAGTGCTCCCATTGTCTATGATCACCTTGCAAACTCTGTCTTTCATTTTGCAAGCAGTTTTGAACAGACTTGTTCACTGAACTGGTTCCTCTACCTCATTCTCTAGTTTAAGAAGAACTTTACTCATCATGAAGTTGTTTCCTGCTTATGTTGCTTCTACTTCCACATGGCTATGTGATTCAGAAATGTGTGCTTCTCCTCCTCTAGTGTCCTTTTTCTTCTCTGGACATTCCCAATACATGTGCCCTATCTTTCTACAGGCATAACATCTAATTTCACCTCCTTTGGCTCTTCCTCTTCCTCTAGGAAAAGAACTTCTCCCTCCATGTTGTCCTTCCTTAGAACTTCAACCTTTCTCAGGATGACTATGTTGCTTTCCAACTTCATACTTTGGTTTTTGGAACTTCTCTCTGCTGGTTCCCTTACCTCTGCTTGAATTTCCTCCTCTATTTCATTGGATTTGTTTTCTGGCCAATTTCTCTTCAGCTTTCAAGGCTTCTTGGTAAGCATCCTCGAATTTAGTAAAAAACATCATGATGATTTCTTCTTGTATTTCATATCTCAGTCCATTGTTATACCTGACTATTTTTTCATCCTCATTCTCTTTCTGTCCAGCCCTAATGTTTAGTCTGTAAAATTCCTCAGTGTACTCCTTCACTGATAACATTTTCTGTCTCAGGTTCTACAATCTCCTGAACATATTAATTTGATAGTGCTTTGGGATAAATTTTTCTTTTAGCTTGGCTACCATCCTATCCCAGATTTTAATTTTGTTCTTTCCCTTGCATCCACGATCGACTTGCAGTTCGTCCCACCATAGTGCTGCATGACCCTTAAGTCTTGTCACTGCATGCTTCACCATATTCTCTTCTTCGATATCTTCATAATCGAAGTACTTGTCCATAACACGTACCCAATCCAACAATTCTTCAACTTCTAAATTGCCTTCATACATTGGTACCACTATTTTTTCTCTGGCTCCTATTCTTGAAACAACTTTCAATAAGCGATCTTTTGCAGCATCCTCTACTACATATTCGTCAGCCTCTATCTCTTCACTTTCATCTTCACTGATATATCCAGTGTGTGGTGCTCTCCTCTACGCTGTGTCCATAATGTCCAGTCTCATTCTGAGTTGCCTCATTTCTTATTCCATTTCTGGATTCACTCCGTGTCTTTTGGGTGGCATGATTCCACTGCCTCACATTTTGAGGTCTACAAAAAAAATCAACTCTTGATACCACTGATGATATTAATTTATCTCCTTTCTTCTTTTTCTACTCTCTGCAAAAAAATTCAATAGCTCTGATACCACCTGATGCAACCCCCCTACTCTCCCTTGGGCTACACATCCTCCCAGTCAGGGATCTTCAATTCTATGAGCCAAATCAACTCTTTGAAACCTTGATGGTCTTACTTTGTAATTAAATGCAGGCCCTTTTGGCCTTTTGGTGCATTTTCTATGATACCCACAACCTTTCCCTTTGTACTATTGAATTGTCAAGTTTCATGCGCTAGATCCTTTTCCATTAGCCCCTTTCTGGATGTGACCTCGTGCTATGTCCTTATGTAATAACATGATTGCGGGGTGGCCAAAAGTGGTTTGATACCACACTACTTTTTTCCCCGCAATTCACCACCAATCACCACATATCCCTTTGGCAATACCATGGTTAGGATTGCGGCCCATTCTTAGATTTTTAAAGTCCAAGTACTTTATGTCCCCACAATTAAGTGTGATTGTTGATCTTGTGATCTTGGGAGGTGCCTCTTGACTAATGGCTGAGATCTACCTCCTTTCCTTACTTCTCTCCATAGCACACTCTCCCAGATTTCCATGATATGTCAATGCGTGTCCCTTTCAAATCAACGGTCGTGATTTGTTTCAACAATTCGAGCTTTGAGAGTTTCAAAATATCCACCCTTGCTTCCTCCAAAGTGGCTATCTTCCAAAGTGGAAGATCTACTGACACCTATCCTCAACAAATGAACGACTTAGATGAACTCCAGTGTAATATACAAGATATAAAATGTATGTAGAACAGAAATAAAATTCTAGAAATGGTAGAATAACAACAATATAACCAGAACATTCACCACAATAGCACTGAAATGATAAAAGAATAATAACAGAAATAACACTTTGAATCTGAAAGCAATGTTCATGGGCCTCTTTGAGGGGGGAACCTCCAGTTGAGCAGAGCTCTATTACAATAATATCCAAGCTGGGGTTCTCATACCCTCGACTCCTATTTATACTAAAAATGAGCACCTAGAGGAAGATCGTTCTAGAAGTGGAAGCTTTTATTAGGTCTTCTTACATCCGCTTTATTCTATTTTATTGAAAGGCCTTATTAATATTGACCTTTATTACATCCAAATATATTGCTCTACCTATGTGCAGGTTAGGACCCTAACATGTCCGCCCCCTTAAAAAAAACCTTGTCCTCAAGGCTTGAGATGAGGAAATTGTTGCAGAATGGTAGATGGATCCCAAGTGGCATCTGCTGGAGTTGTATATTTCCATTGGACTAGCACTTCCTTGATGGTTGTCTGACGTAGGCGACACTCACGTTGGTCCAAAATGGCTTCTGGATGGAGCCAAATGGATCCTTCTTCAACTAACTCTGGAAGGTTGGTTTGAATTTGGAACTTATCTCCAATCACCTTCTTTAAGCATGAAACATGAAAAACAGGATGTAGCCTCGAATGGCCAGGAAAAGCTAACTAATAGGCCACTTGTCCCACACACTTGAGAATGGTATAAGGACCATAAAATTTGGGCGCTAGCTTCTGACAATGCTTGACCTTGAGGGAAGTTTGCTTGTAAGGTTGCAGTCGAAGAAACACCTGATCCCTTTCTGCAAATTGACATTCAGAGTGACCTTGATTTGCTTGTTTCTTCATGTGATTCTATGCCATGACCAAATTCTCTTTGAGTGTATGGAGAATAGCCTCTCGAGCTGTAAGTGTTAGGTCAACCGCCTGGACCTTTGAGGCACTTGGTAAGTATGAGAGAACTAAAGGTGGATTCTTTCCATATACTGCTTCAAAAGGAGCCATGCATTTAGTTGTATGGTATGATGTGTTGTACCACCATTCAGCTAGGGGTAACCATTGATCCCAATGATTTTGCTTTTTCAAGGCAAAACACCTCAAATATGTTTCCAAGCACTTGTTGAAAACTTCTTTTTGGCCATCAGTCTGGGGATGATAAGCTGTGCTGAGATGCAATTCGATGCCTTGTGTCTTGAACAGTTCTTGCAAAAAATTGCTTGTGAAATTTGGGTCACGATCATAAACAATAGAGTGTGGCATGCCATGAAGCTTGAAGACTTGATCCATGAAAATTTGAGCCACCGTGGATGCTGTAAATGGGTGTTGAAGGGCGCATAAATGAGAATACTTGGAAAGGTGATCAACAACCACCATGATGACTGATTTATTTCCCGATTTGTGTAAGCCGGTAATAAAATCCATAGAGATATCCTTCCAAATAGCATGTGGAATCGGGAGCGGTTGTAGTGTTCCCAGAGATTTGACTGTTTCTCCCTTATTGCGTTGACATACATCACATTCAATGAAAAAATTATGAATGTCCTATTTCATACCATCCCAGAAAAAGGAACGTTTGACCGTGTCATAGGTTTTGGTGAACCCGGAGTGCCCTATTGTGGGTGTAGCATGAAGCTCATAAAGTACCATGGATTTAAGCTTTGATTGTTTACTTAAATACAAATGGCCTTTGTATAGAAGTTCATAATGGATCCAAGAGTACCCTGGGGAAGCTAGAGCATTGGACTGCAATTGTTGGATCAACTTCAAACTTTTGGGATCTTGTAGCCATTCCTGGCGAACGGCTTGGATCCAATATGGGACAATGAATAAAAGAGAAAAAAGGGATCCTTCATCTTCATATTTGTGGAAAAGTGCATCCGCAACCACATTGTCTTTTACTTTCTTGTAAATGATCTCATAATCATATCCAAAGAGATTAATTACCCATTTTTGTTGTTTTGGGGAGGAAATGCGTTGTTCCAGAAAATACTTGAGGCTTTGATAGTCTATCTTAATTTGGAAACGTTGCCCCAATAGATAAGGGTGCCACAGATCAATGGCATGCAGAATAACCAACATTTCCTTTTCATAGATGGATTTTCCCATATTTCTTTCAGATAGTTGCTTGCTGGTAAAGGCCAAAGGTCGACCCTCTTACATAAGGACAACACCAATTCCTTTCCCTGAGGCATCACATTCCAACACAAAGGTCTTTGTGAAATCAGGAAGGGCGAGGACTGGAGTGGTGCACATGGCCATCTTCAAGGTTTGAAAAGCTTGAGCAACAGCTGGAGTCCAAGTGAAAGAGTTCTTTTTGAGGAGAGCAGTGAGAGGTGCTGCAATCTTCCCATAATTCTTAACAAACTTTCGATAATACCCTGTTAAGCCCAGAAATCCACATAATCTCTTAAGAGTCTTTGGGTGAGGCCAATATTTCATAGCTTCAATCTTTTTAGGATCCACCTTGATGCCATCCTTGCCAACCATATGACCCAAGTATTCTACTTCTGAGGTGCTAAAAGAACATTTAGATTGTTTCAGGAAAAGTTGGTGTTGAGAGAGTAGATGGAGAACTTGATCCACATGAGCAAGATGGTCTGTCTAGGTTTTTCTATAGATGAAGATATCATCAAAGAAAACTAAGAAAAAATGGTGGAGAAAAAGATGGAAGACATGATTCATGAGGCTTTGGAAGGTGGAGGGGGCATTACACAAGCCAAAGGGCATGACCAAAAAATCATAGTGCCCCTCATGAGTTCTAAAGGAAGTCTTGGGAATGTCTGCCTCTTTCATACATATCTGGTGGTAGCCCGAACAAAGATCCATTTTAGTGAAGAATTGGGTGCCACTCAATTCATCCAGGAGGTCATCAATGATAGGAATGGGGAATTTGTCTTTGATGGTAAATTTGTTGAGGGCACGGAAGTCAGGACACATTCACAAAGAACCTTGTTTATTTAGGACCATGACCACAGGAGAAGAGTATGGGCTCGTACTAGGGTGGATAATGCTTGCATTAAGGAGTTCCTGGACCATTTTCTCAATTTCATTTTTTTGGGAAAAGGGGTGATGATACGGACGGATATTGGGAGGAAGGATTCCGAGTACAAGGGGAATGGAATGATCATGAACACCACGGGAAGGAGGGAGTCCTTGGGGAGTGGAAAAGACCAATTGATGTTTAGAAAGGATGGCTTGGAGGTCTTACAGGACTGAGGGTGTCTCTATTGCTTGTATGGCATGGAGTTGGGCGATAACACCAGAATGAACTTTTTTGAGCAACTTTTCCATGCGATGGGAACTAATGATCTGAGGTGAACCGACGGTGATGCCTTGGAACTTATATTGGTGGCCCTCCTGGTCGAATTGCATGGTTAAGTTTTTAAAATCCATGAGAACGAGACCCAAAGTCCTTATCCAATCTGCACCCAACATAATGTCACAACCTCCCATGTTGATAGAAAACATATGGGATTTCAGGTGGTAGTCACCAATTTGGAGATGCACATTTTCAGAATTCCCTCCACATTTCATGGAACCACCATTGGCAATCATGATTTGGAAATTATTGATGGGATGGATGTAGCAATGAGTTTCTTGGGCAATGCGGCGATGAATAAAATTATGGGTGCTGCCACTATCAACTAGAATAATGACCTTCCAATGCTTGATGTAACCGATTATCTTGAGGGTTTGGGGAGTGGAGAAGCCAGTGAGAGCATTGAGGGAAATGACCGGTTCTACTTCTGGAGGGTCCGAGGGACGGGTTATGTCAGTGGATTCAGGTGACTCAGACATAAGGGGAGTTTCTACATCCTCTTCCAAAATATCCTTGGAGATGGCCATAAAAATATTTTGTTCTTTACACTTGTGGCCTGGAAAATATTTGTCATCAAAGTTATAACAAAGTCCTTTGAGTTGGCATTCAACCATTTCAGACCTGGTCAATTTTTGGATCTTTAGTGGAGCAGAGGGAGTAGTGGGATTTACTGGTTTAGGGTGAGGGATAAAGGAGGGTTTTCAGTTTTGAGAGGATACCACCTGTTGTGCTTCTTTAGAACTTTTAGTAGCCTCCACCCATCTCTGAAGCTGAGCCATGAGGACATGGGCCCGAATCTCATCCTTGAGGCTGCTGATAAAACAGTCTCGGAAAAAGGCATCAGACATGCCCTCTGTTCTAAAATCCAAGCGCTCAAAGGCAGCTATAAAGTCTTCCACTCTTCCTAATTGTTTCAACTTTGTCAGATGGCCCAAATGGTTGGTGTCAGTGACAAAGTGTTCATAAGGAGAAATAATGTTCCATTTGGGTTACCCAACCAGTGGGGTCTGAGTCATCAAATTTGGTCACATCCACCCATGGAAGGCGTAGGTCACGTTGAAAGTGATGGTTCTGAAAGATATTGGAATGAGAGGAATGGTCAGCTTTAGGATGTGGAGGTGAGGAAGAGGAAGGGTTATCTGTAGGGATATGCAGTTTGGTGCAGAGTGCCAAAAAGACTGATTCAAGCTGGGTGGTGAGGTCTTGTTTGATTTCCTCCATTAAGGACTGCATGGTTGTATTGATGGCTACAACATTAGCACTGAGTTGTTTCACTTCTTGTTGGGTTTCGATGAGACCAGATTACAAGGTGTTGAAGCGAGCTTCCAAGTCTTGGCTACGAGTATGGGCCATGAGGATGGGGGCACTGAAAAGGAGCGGGCGGGGTCAATTTTTTTTTCGAAAACTGATATGGATGAATGGAATAAGGACGAAGAGATGAATCCAATGGAATAGGTCTCAAATAATGGCCAAAAGAATACTACAGAGAGTAAATGCCCAAATGCTTAATTTTTTTTTTTATCTTTTTTTTAAAGATGTGGAGTTATAATCCAGTCTGAAGAATACTGTAGAGAGGAAATGCCCAAATACTTAACCAGAAAGAAATGTGTATTTACTTGGCAACCCGAACACAGTTGCACAACAATATATCTTGTCTGTTTTAATTTGTTTATGTTTCTGTCCCCAAGGGTTAGGTATTCAAGGGTTCTACAGACAAGGGTTTTCCCTATGCTATAGCTCTATGAAATACATTCAGGGTCCAATAGTAGTACTCGACCCAATATCTCAGGGCACTAACTAAGGAGGATAGACCATACCCTTATCCCTACTACCCGACTAGCCAGGTACTAAGGAGTATCTTCCTGAGTGCTGTTCTCGGTGACACTATGGAAGTCAGGCGACCGATCGATTTATCTAAAGAGGGCTTCGGGGAATCTAGGCTGATCCGTACACAGGTGCTGTCTGATGCGCTACCACTCGAAGGGGTACCAAAAGGGGTTACAAGGGTGGCCAACATATGTGCACTTAAGTACCACTTGTATTTCCTGCATGTATGAATTCCTTAACTGCGGGTTTATGCACATAATGACAAATCTTTGTGGCTTAAAGATGTCGGAACATGTCTCTACCTTGATTTTTTTTTTTAACCCACAATTTCTGCCGAGGAAAGTGCTATGATACCACTTGTAATATACTAGATATAACATGTATGCATAATAGAAATAAAATGCTAGAAATGGCATAATAACAACAATATAACCAGAACATTCACCACAATAGCACTGAAATGATAAAAGAATAATAACAGAAATAACACTTTGAATCTAAAAGCAATGTTCATGAGCCTCTTCGAGGGGGAAACCTTCAGTTGAATAGAGCTCTATTACAATAATATCCAAGCTGGGGTTCTCATACCCTCGACTCCTATTTATACTAAAAAGAAGCATCTAGAGGAAGATCCTTCTAGAAGCATAAGCTTCTATTAGGTCTTTTTACATCCGCCTTATTCTATTTTATTGAAAGGCCTTATTAATATTGACCTTTATTACATCCGAATATATTGTTCTACCTATGTGTGGGTTAGGACCCTAACATCCAAATCTCCGACTTTTGGGAGTTCTTGTTCAACACACTGCTTTTTCTCTTGGAGGGACCTTCTCTGAAATGGAAGATCTTCTGCCACACATCCTCTCCAAATCAATGAATTTGGTTCACTTTAACTATTCGGGCTTCGGGAATTTCAATTCTCCCGTGCACTTGTTCCTCCCGAAGTGATTTCACCCAAATACAATGGATTTATGCCATGTGTCCTTTTGAATCAGACTAATATGATTCACTTCAGCTACTCGAGATTTGAGAGTTTCAACTCCTGCACACTCACTTTCTCCTGTAGTGTTTTCACTCGAATTCGATGATCTGTCAACATGTGTCTCCCACAGATCAACGACTGTGAATTGCTTCAGCTCTTCAGGCTTTTGGAAATTCAACTCCTGTCCACTCACCTTATGAGTGTTTTCACCCGAAGTCTCTGATCTCTTGACACGTATCTCCTGGTGACCAATGGTCAGGATCTACTTCCTCCTCATTTACAAACTTCCAAAGTGCTTCCACTCCAGAGTTGTATATCTCGCGTCACCTATCCCTATTGGCGATGAATGATCCCTAATCACTTCGGGACTTTGACAGTCCACTCTCCTGTGTGCACCAAGAGACTTAAATTTCGCACACTTTGCCCAGATCCAATGTTCTGGGACAATCCCTCTCCCTCCTCGATGGATATTGACCAATAACTTGTGAAACCTTCAGTGCCTCACTCCCTTTGAATATTTCTTCCCACTATCTATTCTTAGCTTGATCCCCTTGAGGATTTTTATCTCCCACGCACTCCTTGCGTTCCTGGGATCTTGAAAAACTCAGATCGAAGGATTTCTTTAGAAGAAACTCTTCCCGCACTCCTTGCACTTCTCTATTCTGGTTCTTCGACACTTAGTCACTCCTTGACTCTATGCACTCCTTGCACTTGGTATAAGTTTCCGTCATTCCTTCTGAACTCCTATGAGTCAATTCAAGACTCTATTTACACACTCCTTGTGTATGATATGAACTCCTTGCATACGAGTTCTCAGAAGAAAAACGATTAGAAATTATCTAATTCATCACAAATTCATATGATCAAATCTGAACAATCATACATAAAACAAAATGAACTAAAACACACACAAAATACACCATTCATTCAATCACACCTTAAAATGAACATTGTCCAAGGAATTGGAACAATTCTGTTTGTTCTATTCATACATGAAATAAATTACATAGTATTACAATTCTTCATTGCATCTTTCTTCTTTCCTATCTGCTACTCTAAGAAAAATCCTCCTATCTCTCATTCTCTCTCTGATACTCTCTTCTACTCTGTCTCTCCTCTAATACAATACAACAACAAATTTATCTAAGGAGTGGCTCCTCAAGCTCTTCTTCATCTTGTCTGCAAGCTATCCTATCAGTTTCTAGCAGTTACCTACTTTGTCCTATTACAATAACTATCAATTATTACCAGATAAGAGCTGACACTCTCTATCTTCAACTCCTTACAATCGTATAAGACTTTACAATCAAGATATATTTAAAAGCGTTGTTTCCAAAATATCTCAACAACTCGTTCTGTTTCAGAGTTAAATGTTGATTTGAAATTCTATCATGCTGAGATGTCATATCCTTTCCTCCACACTTGCTTCTTTGACTTTGAAGGTGATGCTCCTGCATTAGTATGAAAATTAAAACATATACACATAGAAACTGTTGCAGAACTTTATATATAAAACTTAAAACAAATAAATACATTCTGTAAGTGCATAGATTCATACAAAAATAATAGTAACATATATATGCAACGTAAACATGCAATACCCATAAATATAAAGTCAGGTATAAACCACACATAGGAAAAACCCATAAAAATAAACACATAAATAATAATTCAACATATAAATTAACACACAATTGACACTTGTCTTTGTAAGAATATCATCATCTACGTGCAAACCTTCCTCGAACCTACCAAACTTATACCACGTTTCTCATCACTCTCAGTAGTGGGTCACCCCCAAGCTGGGACTAAACTCCACCTGGGTAAAGATATTCCTAGCCAAACTAATGTATATCATACCACAGTAAAGACTCCATCACAGGTGCCAACTCAAACTAACAACCTACAGTCCCTCATTCCCCACATGCTTGTCCCACCCTAGGAAGTGTGCCCCTTCTATTGCTCATTAGTCCCTCGACTGCCCCACTTCCCTTCCAGGGCTTCAACAATAGGCTGGACATGAAGTCTCAGAGTCCTGTAGCTGCATTTTAGCACCTTCGAGAATCAATTCCCAACAATTCTCTCACCTAGAGAGAAATTTATCACGGGTCTAACAACTCGCCTCTTCAATATCCCATGGGCATGACAAACCGCTTCTTTAGTACAACTCCCAAGATAACCAGGTACATATACATGTATGGGTACAGATATAGGTATGGGTATAGGTACAGTGATGGTAACATAAAGGTACAGAGGACAACTCAATGAGTGAGTGAATGATCATCAAATGAATGGGAAAATGAACTAAGTCCAAACTATATGTATGCATGTTCCCAACTTGACACTTGTCATGTTGGGAGATACTTTGGCCCACTTGTCCCCATCCTTAGAAGTTAGGATAAAATAATTATCCATACTTTATACTTTAAGGAATATTAATATAATATTCCTTTTTGGCTTAAGCTCCCTAGCTTATCCATTTTCCTTAACTTTTATCCCCCCCCCTACCCTAACTAGTGAATTTTAGTCCCTACATACTCTTTTATCGTGGTTGGTCTACACACATCGATGTATTTTATATTAATGATAAGACATATACAAAAATAGGCTCACTGACCTTTAGCATCTAGGCTCTCCAGCCCAATTCAACACATAAGCATCCTAGCTTATAATAATTGGCTCACCAACCTATAAAACACAACATATACACAAAGGCTCCCTGGCCTCAAAATCACGCTCACTTAAGTTTGTTGTGCACGATATTATGGAATGTGCACACTTCATAACTTTAGTGTGCAATACACGTGCGAACTATACCATGGAAGGTGCATACAAAAATGATATCAAACAACTCACCATCTTAAGTACATTTTCATTTATATTTACAACTGGGTTCGGCCTAGGGCTATTACAGATAGTGCTTATGATATTTATAATGTGGTGAAGATGATGTTTCATGCGAACTGTTTATATTAACTCTAAAATGAAATGCTAGTGAATGGTTTTATTCATTGTTGCTTAGAGCCATCACTAGTTGGGATGTGTTAGATATTTTTTTTGTCGAGAAATATTTCCCAAGGAAAGATCCATATTCTCTTTTGTTGAATTTGGTTGAAATCCATATGGATGAGGAAGCGATAGTCAAATATTTCACTTTCAGATTTATGAAAGTCCTTCACAAGATTTCTCAAGAAATATTTCCAAATATGTCATCATTTTTAGTTGTTATGAAAATTCCTTGTCTGTGAATCTGAGATTTTTATCGAAGCAAGAGGGAAAGTGTAGCTGGAAAGAGTTAATGCAAAAAATTCAAGTTATTGAAATAAATATTCATGAAACCGGTGCTAATCTTTAAAACTTCCCAATATTGTTCCAAGACAATGGAAGAAAGGATTTAGAAGAAAAACTTGATGAAAGTTGTGAAACTTTTTTTACATCATATCTTGTTCTTGAAACTGAAAGTGAGGACCCTGATGTCTCAATTCAAGAAGAGTACTATCTATCACATGCTCAATGGGAGGGAAATTTTGACCTCTCATATGCTCAATTTCAAAGTAATGATCAAAATGAATTTAAGGATAGATTTGAAGAACCTCCACAAGATGTACATGAACATTTCATTAAACATGGTCATAGTGAAAATGTTGCAACGGGTTCTCAAATTCCACAACCAATTTATATAAAGAGAAAAGGGGAATGTCTACATTGGATAAAGAAAAGTAATGATTAAAGTAATCACTTTACATCAAACTTTCATGATGTTGATTGCTCATCTGGAGAAGAATTTAATGAAAAAGAGATATTCCAAGCATTAAAAGAAGAAGGGCATTTGCAAAAATAGGTTCCATCAGTGATATATTTTATTTTTGAATACAATGAAATTGTTGGTGAGAAACAACCAAGCCCCTTTAATGAAGGCATAATATAATAAGGGCCAATAACAAAGACACTAAATCAGTTCATTCCCTACATAGGGACCTGGAAACGAGTGGGCATAGAATACATAGAGGAGCTATTGAGTTGAATGATGAAGGGTGGAGGATATGGAACTGAGTGATAATGATGCAGGAGCATCACCAACTGTTGTAGGAAAATCTCCCTGCGGACAGGTAGATTGCCTCAAAGAGCTTGACCCTAACTCTAAGACATAAAATGCTTAACGTGGACACTGACTTCCTTTCAAATCTATACATACTAACACATGAGAAGGAAGGAGAACATAAGTACCTCTTTATCGACGTTTGTCCCTGCACGCTTCGAGTTGAGATCCGATCCTTTGCTCCTCGCTAAGTCCTATAGACAAACAAGATACGACCACTTCCTACTCTATTGATATTAGCTTGAAAATAGATCTATCTATCAATGATAAGTTCATGTAACATTAGACACAAACTAGAAAGAAACAGGCCAAGCGTGTCATATTAATGAGAATAACGACAGCAGTACTTACAATCATAGATGTGAATGCAACAGCTTCGTCAAGTCCCCTTCGTCTAACCCTTGCTCGAAAGATCCACAACCTGGATAATAGCAGTTTCACTGATCACTCTCCTTTGGCTGACTGTGCGTTTCCTATGAGATCATAGGTTTCATGCTAGCAATTATTCCCCCTTTTCACCATCATAGAGCTTGCTTATATAGGTTAAGAGGAGCTTAACCTCTTGAGTTATCTTTAGAACAGGTTGAGGAACCTCCTCCTTAGATCAGGGATATCCTGATGGAACCAAGAATTCGAATGCAATTTCCTTCTAAACTTGAAAGATCCTCCCCTTATTCTCCTCAACGGGTCAACTACTGCCTCAGATTAGGCAGCGCTCCCTCAAAAGGGGCATCAGAGTGCTGTAGTGCTCCCTAGGAAGCTTGAGGTAAGTGCCAGTGCTTCAAAGGTGGATAACACTCCTTCAGAAGGGCAGGAGAGCATTATAATTCTCCCTAAAGGCTTATAGAGGAGCGCCAGCGCTCCCTAGACTGATATAGGGGAGTGCTCACCCTTAGAACCTTTGATTAATAGCTCTTCTTAGGTGTCAAGAGTTCCTTGACTTCAGTTAACCAGTTCTCCTTCTCCAAACCAAGTGTATGAGATGTTTTAAGTGCCTCCTTAGTGTCGTCGTTAAGGTAGTATGATTGAATAGTGTTTGCGACACTTGTGAACAACTTGTGACACTTGCGAAATTTGTAAGGAAGATGCGACACTTACGACAATTGAGAGGAACATGCGACACTTATCCAGTTGAGTAATTTTGACGTGTAATAGATTGCCCCCCAAAGTATGAAGTTAGAAGATGCGAACTGATAACTGAAATTATTTGTAGACATTCAAGCAAGGGTATAGACTCGGAGAACCTGACGGAAGATGCACACAAACATCCAACAAATATCATGACATATTTCAAAACCCAAGGTAGGCATACCTATGCTTGGGTGATTAAGACTTGCGAGATATGGCCGCCATAAAATACACTGCGGATCCATAATTGTATTGATAAAAGGGTATAGCCATCGAAGATACAATGTGGATCTATACTTTGATGACTCAGACTGGTCGTAGCCACGAAGAATACACAGTGGATCTACGAGATGACAAGATATAGCCACGACCAATACAAAGTGGATCTATGTGACAATGTATGTGTTCTTTGTCCAATAGAAACTCCTTCGCAGCCTGGGCAAACCATATCTCAAAGTGATTACTCAACCCAGGGTCTTCTTACCAATCCCAACGTGGTACGATTCTAACCATGTGAATAGATGTCTTGATGTCGAACATGGCAGAAACCACTTGATTACCGGTCAATGGTGTGAACCGTTAACAAGTGCGAGGGAGATCACCATTAATGTCAATGATNCAATGAATGTGAATATATGAGTTGAAGTCGAACACCCGTGGAATCATTCGATTAGGGGTCAATGATGTAGACCTACTTTCGAACGTGAGGAGGCCCGCCATTGAGGCATGCAGGTCCCAAAGTACCAACTGGTTTCTAAGTCTAATTCCTGGATAATGTGTTGAATTCGACAGGAATAGACTCATCGAGGGAGGGCCTTGGTGTATCCCCCATCAATGACACGAAACAGACGTGGAGATGTAATTGGTGGATCAAATGGACATGGAATGACACAGGTTTTGAGGCAAGATATTTGGGATGGCTGACTCTCGAGGTGGATACTTCCCTTGAACACTGAGGCACAACAACAAAAACGTGACATGGACCAAAACTATGCAGTGTATACTGTGACTTGCATTGGGTGACCCAAAGGAGCGAAAGGAATTCAAAGGATTGGCTCAGTGCAGAGGTTCAACGGATTATGATACGTGAAAATGACAAAGTGCCGTTTTCAAGGGCGACTCTAAGAAGTGCTGGATGATGTTCTCAAGAGACTGCTTGGCTTGCTCCTTTCAATTTTTACCCCATCCAGATAGATGAGTACCTCTTTTTGATTTAATGAGCTTGAGGAGGATAACACATGCTTGATATAACTTACCTTCGGTAAGTTCCTCTTCCTTTGTTTAACGAACCAGAATAAGTAAGGGATCGGTCCCATATGGGCCTGTCGATGTGTGCTTTAACGAGTCCAAAGATAGAAAACTCAAAGGTTTTTTGGGATTATAGATTTTGGAAAAACACTTAAAAGAGAACTCTCTCAGTTCCTTTTTCGTATAGTAGTCTAACGAGACCGAAAAAGGGGTAAACTATCGCTCGAAAGACGCCCTTTCTGACCTTTTAACGAGTGTGAAAGGAAGCAAGGTCACTCGACAATCTTTTCATATTTAGAGAGTCTGAAAAGGGTTTAAAGTAGACTCCAGGGGGGTTTCTTTTT
>JASDQU010735511.1:0-13580 GCA_032191745.1 Picea mariana
TTCCTTGAACAGATAATTATTCAGGTAATAATAATTTTAGTATCAATCTATCAAACTTTGGAAAGAGACTTGCCATCGTACCATTAGCCTATTTTCAGAATATCCATGTAGCTCCGAAACAGAGTTTGACTTTTAATATATGTATGCAATCATATCTACCGATAGATGGTGGAAAACTAGTGGCAAAATCCATGCACAAGGAATACAAGAGTAGTTATATAGAAAAAAAAAAGACTGCATTAAAACAGCTCCATGCTACAAAGCCTAAATAAAATAGCTGTACTGTGCAGAACCAACTTTATTCAGTTAGGCTTGACTAGTAAAAACAACTCCATGGTACAAAGCCTAAATAAAATAGTTGTACTGTGCAGAACCAACTTTATTCAGTTTGAGCTGAAGCCTAACTCCAGCAACCATGTGTCCACCACCTCCCACCTTCAATTGGTCAACAAGCATTGACCAGAATCAGTTTTGTATATGATGTGATCCAACCTACTGAATAAAAAACACATTTGGTCAACAAAGCAGAAACCAGAATCAATTTTGTATATAATGTGATCCAACCTACAGAATAAAAAACAAAATAATAGGTTTGCTTCTCACAAAATATTTAGAGTACTGTTGAGATTCTATGTATTCTTGGCATGTCTCATGCAAAAGGCAGTAATTCGGTCAAAGGCCTCTTCTAGCAAATCAGGAGAAATTGCAAAAGTAACACGTATCCAATTTTTCATTCCAATGGGAGACCCTGCCAAGAAGAATAGAGAGGATAAATAGAACATAAATGGAATTACTCAATTGTACACCCAAAAAATTACATGCAATTATGCATCAGAGATATGTCTCTGCTCGCTCGCTACAAAATAAGAAATAAAACTTGCATCTAATTACCTGGTAAGACTATGACTGATTCTTCTTTGGCAAGCATTGCAGAAAATTCATTATCATCTCTTACATCTTCAAAGCCACAGATATTTATCTTTACCTGTCACAGATCAACATCAAAATGAATATCTGAAAAAAACACCATTTTTTACTATAAGTTTGCAAAAAAATAGTGTAATCTAAACACTTTTTGGTTGGTATAATAAGTTCCTATAGCTTTGAAATTTCATTTATTCCTCAAACCTGTAAAGGATATCTTCAAAAAAGTTAAAACTTAATCTGTGGCTTTTTATAGCAAAACACAAAAATAAGCAAGTATCAATAGGATAGTTTTTCTTACCATCACGAACATAGAACCCTCAGGTTTGGATGGACAGTAAAGAAGATTGAGCTTTTGAATGCGATTGTAGCATATATCAGCTGCATGGCTCAGCAATTCCAGCATCTGCCGATGAAAGTCTTCTGTCGTTTTCTCTATGATTTGTGGAAGTGCAGCCTGAAATGCCGAGTACGATGGATTGAAATTGTTTGCATTAAGTAAAATTTACATGCAACAAAAGATAGAAATCCACTGTATTAAAAAGTCACCATCTAATTTGGACGAGTGCTAATTTGTTTGCACAAATAGATTAGGAATTCCATTTAAGAACTATAATTAATTATCGAAGCAGATCGAGTTTGGTCTTGCCTTAATTCTGTGTTAAAAACAAAAATACCAAAGTTACATGAACCATGTGTGCGATGGAAGAAGAGTCTAGTGTAGGTAGGTTACTAGTCTCGAAATTAGGAATCGGTGATTTGGAACACTAACTTTAATTTTTTAACACATATATTTAAAATTTAATTTTTATATCAATTAAATTTTAAAATTGAAAAAAATAAAATAAAATCCAAATTAAAACAAAATTGAAAAAAGTAAAATAAAATCCAAATTAAAACAAATCAATTATTTATCTTTCATATTCATAGTGATGAAATGAGATTCTTCAAGAGATGTAGTCCTCATGAAAATCTAGTCTCCAAACAGTGTTAGAAAAATAATGAAGCAAAGTGTAATGCCCCCAACTAGGTTATGTCCTAGTTGGGTGAACACTGGTATTAATGTTGTTGTTAACCCCTTGTAAATAGTTTTCCCATATAGGAATATTGTCAAACACATTGCATGCATCCATTACACAAAAAACAGAGCACATAACCATGTCATCTTATTATGGATGGAAACCCCAATTACAACAATACAATGATATCTAATGGCTGTAATAACAGTTGCAAAATACTTTTGAACACACAAGTTTAATGGCTGCAAAGCAACTGCACAAATCTTCTAATAGAAACAATAAAAGAAAACTTGGAATGATGTCAATCTATGATGCTCCCTGCGATGCTCTACTCCAGTAGTGTCCGCTCTGCTAGAGACCCTCCTGTAACCCTACAAACCTGATCCAAACAAATTGTTGCAACCTTGGTCACATAAGTCCTCGTGGGGCAACTGCTAGACGTTCAGCGGGGCCTCGCGGGACTCCCTGTACTCAACCCATGGGGATGCCCAAAACTCTGATTCCTCCGAAATCATCCTGAAACATGCAAATGTCTGAGCTTGGCCTCGTCCAGAAAGTTTCGTAAACCTCCTACGTAACTCGATATCTCTTCAATTGAATGCAAAACTCCCAAGTGTAGCTCCAATGGTAGTCCTAGATGGACTCCCACTCTTGTCCGGCTAAGGTGGATATTACACCACCGAAATTGGACTCCAGTAGTGGAAGGTTTTTTCCAAACCCTAAAAAAACAATGGCTCCAAGAGCACTCCAAAATGAGAGATCAAATCATAATGCCAAAGAGAAGGGTTACCCCTCTATTTATCCTTCCTTCAGACCTTCTATATCTTTTCCCTTTTTGACCAAATCAAACCTTCACTTTATTTTCCCTCCATTTCATTTAAATACAATTATTTATTTTATTTAATGTCACTTTAGGATTTATCATTCTAGTGACACCAAATAAACCTCCTTGAATCCCTTTCCCTTGTTGACTATAGCCTATGAGAATCGTATAGGCTATTGAGTCATCCTCCATCATGATCAATTGGAAGGGGACATTATCGTCCTCCCTTCCCAAGATTGCTTGTTCTCAAGCAACTCTAGATAAGGGTGTTGCAAGACATGGTCTCCTTCCCAAGTAGCATCTTCCGTGAGAAATCCTCTCCATACAACCAAGTAATCTCGAATGAATTTTCTCCTCAGCCTCCATTCCCTGACATCAACAATCCTCTCAGGAACTAGAACCAACTGCCCTTCCTCATATAGTGGAGGAAGATCTGCCGAAGCTATGACTTGCTGTCCCAATGCCTTCTTGAGGCAAGATACATGGAAGGTGTTGTGGATCCTACTACTCTCTGGTAGCTCCATCTCGTATGCTACTTCCCCAACTCTCATGATCACTCTATAGGGTCTATAAAAGTGAGGCTTCAACTTCTTTGCACCACTCTTTTTCAACGATGACTATCTGTAAGGCTGCAACCTGAGGAATACTAGGTCCCCAACCTCAAAGATGCATTCTACCCTGTGCCTATATACATACATATTTCCTTGATTCTAAGAAGCATGCAAATTCTCCTTTAGAACTCTCAAGATGTCCTAACATTCCTGCAACCAGTCTTTGGCCTTGGGAGCTTTGCTCTCTCCAAATGCCCAATCCACAAAAGATGGAGCATCATATCCATACAATTCCCTGAATGGGATCATCTTGATGTACATGTGATGAGTGGTATTGTAATAATGCTCCCCAAGATGCAACCACTTTATCCATTCCCACTACTACCCCAACACATAATTCCTCATGAGGTACCCCTCGATCCATTTTTTTACTATCTTGGTCTCCCCCTTTGTCTGGGGGTGCTAACTAGTGCTAGGTGTCAACTTTGTCTCAAATAACCTGAATAGATCCTTCCAAAATGCATTGAGGAACCTGCTATCCCAGTCACTGGCTATGTTCCTCAGAAGACCATTAAGTCTGAACACCTCCCTGAACAATAGATCTGCTACATGAGATGTGTTTTACTTTGAAGGAATGGAAAAGTGTTGCGCATATTTAGTCTATAAGTCCACTACTATGTAGATAAAATCCCTGCCCTACACCTTTGGAAATCCTGTGATGAATTCCATGGAAATCTATCCCACTTCTGCTCCAGAATCAACAATGGCTGAAGTAGTCCCGTTGGATGTGTAAATTCTGATTTGTTCTGTTGGAAAGTCATTCACTCCCTCACTTGATGGAGTACATCCTCCTTGAGACCCTTCCAGGAAAATCTATCACTCACTGACCTATATGTTTGCAGATACCCCAAGTGCCCTGTGAGTGGTGCGCCATGTACTGGCCTCAAAATATTATCCTTCAGTTTGGATGCAGGGACAAGATAGATCCTGTCTTTGTAGTAGGTGATGTCATCCACTACCCTGTACCTATCATCCTAAATACAACCCTCCATCAACTCACATGTGAAGGTGTTCTTGGATTATTCCACCAAAAGAATGGATTTCCATTCTGCTAAGATCTCTGTCATGGAGAAAGCTACAGGTATTTTGGGTAAGGAATCAAAAACTATATTCTTCTTCATCTTTACATACTCAATGTAAAAATCATATTCCTGCACCTTACTCACCCATTTCTATTGTCTCTCGTTCAGATCCCGCTGCTCCAGAAAATATCTCAAGCTATTGTGGTCAGTCCTATCCACATAACATCCTCCTAGCAGGTACTGTATGAACTTGGCCAATGCATGCATGATGGATAAAATCTCCTCATCATAGATCATATAGATATTCTTTGGCTCTCTTACCTTTCTACTCTCTAAATCTATAAGGTGTTGGTTCTGCATCATAACTGCCCCTATCCCCTCACCAGATGCGTCACACTCCAGGACAAAAGGATGCGTGAAGTCTAGGAGTGATAATATTGGGAAAGTGATAATCACCTCTTCATTCTATTTAATGCTACCTATGCATCCTATGACCATAGAAAAACACCCTTATTGGTGAGGTATGTCAATGGCACAACCAATTGTGAAAATCCTTTCACAAAGCATCCATAATAACTGCATATCCCAAAGAATCCTTGCAGATTTGTGAGTGGTATGGGGGTGGGCCAATGTAAGATTGTTTGGATCTTCTCTTGATATACCTTTAATCCCTCAACACCAATCATGCTCCCCATATAGAGGATCTCTGTTAACTCAAACTCACACTTTTCCTCCTGGGAAAAAAATGACTGCTCCTTCATAATGTTGAGAATCTCGTCCATATGCTTCAAATGTTCCTCCCACGTCCTGCTATAGATCTGAATATCGTCAAAGAACACGAGTAACAATTTCCTCAACTATTTGTTGAATACATGGTTCATGCATGACTAAAAGGTAACTGATGCGTTAGTCAACCCGAAGGGCATGAATAGAAACTCATAGTTCCCATAGTGAAACCTGAATGTAGTTTTATGGATCTCCTCCTCTTTGAACTGAATATGATGGTATCCTGATCACATATAAACCTTTGAGAACTACAATGCCCCATGCATCTTGTCTACTAGCTCATCAATCCAAGGTATTGGGTATCGATTTTTGATGGTCTTCTTGTTCAGTTCCCTATAGTCTATGCACATCCTCATAATGCCATCCTTCTTCATCACTAGTACAACTAAAGAAGTGAAGAGACTAGAACTAGGCCTGATATGTCCAATCTCCAACAACTCTTTTATGGCCTTCTTTATTTCATCCTTGAACCTCTTCGGATTCCTATAGGGTGTGGTGATCACAACTTTAGACCCCTCTTCTAGTTTAACGACATGCTCAAATATTTTTTCAGGTGGTCTTCTTGCCGATAATGGTTCAAACACTCTTTCATGCTTTCCAAGTAATTCTTGGATATCCACAGGGTACTTTTGGTGATCATGTGATGAATTCTCGATGGTGATCAAGCAATCTATTGCAAAAGCCATGTCCTCATGTCTTAAAAGGGCCTCCATGCATTGGTTAGACAAGATCCTGGGGAAACCTATCGACATAAATCTTAGGATGAATCGCTTTCCACCCTTACCCTGGAATTCCATCCTTGTGTCCCGATAATTCATGCAGATATCTCCCAATGAATATAACCACTGAAATCCTAGCACCACATGATTATATGCTAATCCACGACATAAATTCATCGGTCAATGTATAGTTTCTGAATATTACTTCTAATCCCCTGATCCTTTGAGTACACATCATGTTGTACCCATCTTCAACTACCACATTGAATCCCTCAAAATCCTCCACAGAGATTCGTCTCCTAGTGATAGGTGCAACATCAATGAAGTTGTGGGTGGCCCCTCCATCAACCAATGATGTAACCCTCTGCCCCTGCACAGTGCCCCTGACCTTGAAGGTGTAATATTTAGGGACTCTTGAAAGTGTGGAAATGGTCACTCCCTTGGGGCTATCCTACAATGGCCCCTTCTCTATAGCATGTGATGGCTCACCACTATCTTGTCCAATTCCCTCATCATCATTGTCATCCTCTTCGCCAAAAAATAACTCAATATAATAGACTTTACATTTACCCATACATCGATGGCCTGGTTCCCACAACTCCTTGTAGATGTAGCAACGCTTGTTACTCCTCAGTTCTCTCCGAGTTTCCTCATGCAACCTGTCCTTCCTTGTTCATGTCTTTTGGGGAGGTTTTTACACCTGACCCTTTTGTGGAATGAATGTTTTTGCCGATGTCATCTTGGGGACTATGTTTTCCATATCCTGGGTATTCATGATAGCTTCCTGTAGTATGTTTGTCTTGAAATCCTTCACCCAACCTCTTAAGGGTTTAACCAATCCCTCCATGAATAACATCACTAGTCTCTACTCAAAAACATCAGTCACCATGACTGCCATCCACTAGAACTCTGTAACATATGCCTATGGTGTACCTTTTTGCCTCAATTGTTCCAACTCCCTAAAGTGGACCTCACGGTCCTTCCTATCAAACCTGTTAATCATCCTTTGGGTGAAATCCTCATATGATGTGATGTTGGAATGTCCCAATGTTAATAGCCCATGGTACCACCACTCATGAGCCTCTCCATCCAAGTGTAGGGTGAAAAATTTGATCACCTCTACCTCTGTCACTGGGTTAATATGGAAATAAGTTTCCAAATTATGTACCCATGCTCGGGCTGTGAACCTATCAGATCCATCAAAATATGGAATATTCATCTTCCCCAATTTCCATAGAAGATCAAAATTTTGTTGATTTTGTCCCATCTCAGGTTTTTTCCTCATCTTGAGGTTGCAATAGTCATTTTAATACATTGCTTCATTGGCTTATTATTCCAACAAATGATACTCCCTAAAGTAGGAGTTCATTTCATCTGCCCCCTCTTGTTCCAGTTCTCTTGTAGGCTGCTCCTCAAGAAATGGCGAAAATAAGGGTCTGGGTACCTTTCTGCTACCTTCTTGGAAAACACTTTGTGCCGACACATAGGTATTAATCCCTTTAGGAGTCCTACCACCTCTATATATGGAATCTGCATAGTTCCCATTGGCACCTCCCTGGTTTTTGGTTTTCTTGATTGTTGGAAAAGAACCATGTCAGGACTTGTGTTAATTCTTGCTTCCCATTAGCTATGATTTCCAATAGTTGTATGGTTCTATCTTCAGGATGATCCCCCATAACTCCCTCTACTTCTACTTCTTTTGACTCTGATCCCGGGGTGGTTTATTTCCCTCATCCTCTTGTCTTCCTTGGCATCAATGCCTCGAGAAATCATAGGCTGTAAAGATCACCAGCTATGATACCACTGTAATGTCCCCAACTAGGTTATGTGGGTATATTATGTTTTCTATCCAAAAATTGTTAATTCTTCTTGTGTAGATATGTCAAACACTTGTTTTAATTATGTTTTTAACCCCTTACAAATAGTTTTCCCATATATGAATATTTTCAAACACATTGCATGCATCCATTACACATAAAATAGAGTAGATAATCATGGCGTATTATTATGGATCAAAAACCCAATTACAAAAATACAATGATATCTAATGGTTGTAATAACAGTTACATAATACTCCTGAACACACAAGTTTAATGGATGCAAAGCAGCTGCACAAATCTACTGACAAAAACAATACAAGAAAACCTAGAATGATGCCAATTTACGATGCTCCCTGCGACGCTCTGCTCCAGTAGTTTCTTCTCTGCTAGTGGCCCTTCTGTAACCATACAAACCTGATCCAAACAATATGTTCCAACCCTGATTGTAGAATCCCTCACAAGACAACTTCTAGACATCTAGGCTCGCGGGATGCCTCGTACTCAACTTGCGGGGATTCCCTAAAATCCGATTCCTCCAAAACCCTCTTGAAACCTGCAAATATCTGAGCTCGACCTTGTCCTAAAAAGTTCCATAAACCTCCTACGTACCTCGATATCTCTTCAACTAAATTCAAAACTCCCAAGTGTAGCTCCAATGGTATTCCTATATGGACTCCCCCTCTTGTTCGACTAGGGTGGATATTGCACCACCAAAACTGGACTGCAGTAGTGGAAGGGTGTTGCTAAACCCTAATGAATCAATGACTCCAAGAGCACTCCAAAATGAGAGATCAAATCATAATGCCAAAGAGAAGGGTTACCCCTGTATTTATCCTTTCTCCAGACCTTCTATATCTTTCCCCTTTTTGACCAAATCAAACCATCGCTTTATTTTCCCTCCAATTTCATTTAAATATAACTATTTATTTTATTTAATGTCACTTTGGGATTTACCGTTCTAGTGACACCAATTAAACCTCCTTGACTCCCTTTCCCTTGTTGACTATAGCCTATGGGAATCATATAGGCTATTGAATCATCCTCCGTCATGATCAACTGGAAGGGAACAATACATGAACACAATCAGAAGTAGGTGCAGGGTGCCTTAAGGAAAATCCAATAACTATGAAAAATACAATTTTCTATCCAAAAATACAATTCTGTAGAACCACTGTGATATCGATTTTCTAGAACCTAAATGGACTATCATTTAAAGAAATTCTTCCCGCAATGCCATACATGATGGATTGGCACTGTTTACATTAAACAAATATCATATCTAGTGACATATAGAAATCCACCGCCAAGTATAAACACCATTGAATTTGGATAAACCTAAAAAAAAATTCACAAATAGATTAGAAAGCCCACAATTTTTTTAAAGCTCCAATTATTGAAGTAGTTCAAGTTTGGCCTTGCCTCAATTATATAATGAAAATAAAATGTAGTTTATTTCCTTTAGAGTTTTGCAGAAACATGTTAATATGAATCCTCAAAAACCTCAATGGATTGTTCTATCCACAACGTATGTAGTCATCATCTTGTCTCCAAACAATCTTATAAAAATAATGAAGCAAACACAATCAGATGCAGGTGCGGGGTGCTTTAAGGAAAATCCCGTATCTATGAAAAATGCAATTTTCTACCCAAAACTACAATTCTGTAGAACCACTATGATATCGATTTTCTAGAACCTAAATGGACTATCATTTATATAACTGCTACCTATATTGCCAAACATGATGGATTGACACTGTTTACATTAAACATATATCATATCTAGCGACATATAGAAATACATTGCCAAGCTTAAACACCATTGGATTTGGATAAGCCTAAAACATTTTTCACCAATAGATTAGAAAGCCCATAATTTTTTTAAAACTCCAATTACTGAAGTAGTTCAAGTTTGGCCTTGCCTCAATTCTTTCATGAAAAGAAAATGCATTTTATTTCTTTTAGATTTTTACAGAAACATGTTAATATGAATCCTCAAAAACCTCAATGATTGTTCTATCCAAACAAGTGAAATTAGCAGCAAAACTACTTATACTTTCCTTTTAGAGATGTTTTAAGTTAATATTTGTATGTAGTCCAAAGCCAAAAATTAAAGTTATTGTGAAACACTCGAAACTTGTAATAATGTATTACTTATGTGTAAAAACAATTTATAAAAGATAACGTGCTTATATATATTAGTACAACAACAACAACAACAACAACAATAATAATAATTAAAAACAAAGAAGTGGTCAAAACTCCATCAACCAGGTGAAAGTATAACTTTTCACAAAATTTCTATTAAATTTGGAAAAGAAATTTCCAAAAACAAGTTGAATTTATGCACCAATTAACTTATTTGTTTTGATACCTATTTACATATGTTAAAATTAACACAATACAACAAAATTTAAATGTTTATCCTAGTATATTGAATCATTACCATACAACGAGATTTAAATGTTTAGCATAGTATCTTGAATCATTAATTTGGAACTTAGGTGACATAACCATGATTTAATTCGGTAACATAACAACTTCAATATTTAATTTAGAAACTTGGTATGCCACCTTCAATGTCACTCATGTATTGTGTACTCATGAGTGAGTGTTCACATTGGAAATGTTCACATTGGAAAAGGAATAGAGAATTGATAAAATACAACTACAAAAACTTGGAAAACACACTGACAACGACATAAACATATTCAATGCAGTATGATAGTCTACCCCAGTCAACATAGACAACCCCAAAGTGGCCTAGACTACGATAATCAATTTAAAATGATAATTGGAAGACCATGATTCCAAGAATAAGAATCAAGATAATTGAAACTTGTATACAATGGGCATAGAAGAGTAGCTACTAGTACCTAATATATGCTAGCATATACCTCTCAAATTGGACTATAAGAGATGAGAACATAGGCCCATAACTATTAGCCATTTAAATATAACCTCACAAAGGAATGCACAACACTTGGAAGGTAATTAGACAATATGGCGAGGAAGATGGTCACCAAACAATGGTTGAGAATGGAATTCTTTTAAGGCCAATTAGTGATAGATGTATCCAAGGTTAGAATCTTTCATAATCATAAAATTTGTTCATAATACAATCACTACTAGAATAGGTAGAATAGATGAGTAAAATTAACCATGCTAGTTCATGAATAGTAAAAAGTGTTTTAGATTGATCAAGTGGGATAGAGAAATTATAACCATTGGGTCACCAGACCTGATGCTAAAGAGCATGCTTGAAAAAATTCTTGTATACACACCTCAAAACATCAGTGTTTCCACCATTATAGTTCATATTGCATTAATAATATTTTTTATACACCCATGCAAATGGTGGGTGGAATTCATCAATTAAAGAGTGACTTGACACTTAAATTGTTTTCCATTCCTGACACCAAAGTAACTTAAAAATGGGGAAATAATATGGGATTGAAGAAAAACACAATCAATATTTCAAGAAACAAAGAAATGACATATATGTGCATTTAGATAAATGTATGTACGAACCTGAAGAGGTTAGTTAAATTAGTTGCTGGGCATTTGGTTAGTTCCATGATGACATGTGCTTAGTTCAAATTCTCTTAGTGAGATACATTAGTCTATGCCAATGAATTTAACTAGGAATGCCATCCACAAATGTGGAGAAGTGTCCCTTAAGTTTCTCCAGAAAGTTTTCCTTAAAAAATAAATAAATGAATATATGTAAATAAAAATTTGGAAAGTGCAAAAACACTTCTCCAAATTTACAAACCATTCATGAAATGTTGAACATCACTAAGACATGCATGTTGAACATCACTAAGACATGGAAGAATGAAGGGAAAGCATAGTTTTTTATAGCAAAAGGAAGGGGAAAATGTTTAAGACTCTAAGGATAACATTTCCCATCACTTCCCATTACTTATTCTACCATTTTAAGTATTTCTTTGTTTTTTTCAATGTCTAGTCTAATGTGTGGGACCCTACCATGTACTATTAAAAAAACAAACTCAAGTATAGGCCCACCCATGTACCATTTAAAAAACACAGTCAAGTATTAGAATTTGTTAGAAAATTTTCCCATCACTTCCCATTACTTATTCTACCATTTCAAGTATTTTTTTTTTTTTTCAATGTCTAGTGTAATGTGTGGGACCCTACCGTGTACTATTAAAAAGACAAACTCAAGTATAGGCCCACCCATGTACCATTTAAAAAAACACACTCAAGTATTAGAATTTGTTAAAAAAATTCTTGGAAATGGTTTATAGACATTTCCATGGGGTTCCATCTTTGCTTTTGTACCATAAACATTTCTTTCATAGAATCAACCGGGAGGGGAGCATAAATTTGTTACATATCCCACCACTATACCAATAATTTATAAACCTAGATGATATACAAATATTACCAATTGACTAATTCCATTAAGTGATATCCCTACTTGCATCAACTGCTAATTATTTGCTTATGTATCAATATATATAAAATTATAAATGGAAATCCTTCTCGTTCATTTGTAAAATTTAAAATTAAAAAGAAATGAATCCAGTATGTTATTTTTTAAGTGAGAATGAAAAATATTGAACATGATTTTGGTGGATTCACATTCCAAAAACTTGAACCAATTAACAGTCTCTATTGTTGGCTCCCATATGAGTACCGTCTGCCCTATATCTAGGGCACACATGGTGAACTAATGGGTTTTACCCTTCACATACTCATCCCACAAACCTAAGGGGGGAGGTGATTTCGAGAGTGCCATGAGTCATTGGGACTATTATCAGCAAAAACATAAGCAATTAAACTTTGATAATAAAATATTAGTAGGCAATTGATGTGGATTTCCCAAGACATGGTGATAATGAGAGTGCATAATAACAACAACGTTACATTTTGAGCCTTGAGCTTCGCTAGCTAAAAAAAATAATTCCCGAAGAAGAAGTGAGTTTCCAAGTCATTCTACTTCATGAATAAATTCCCTTCATTTTCATGGCTACCCTATGGTCATGCACACTAAGGCGCTAGTAAGAAGAAAGAAAAGATTAAACTAATAAAATTCGACATAAGATGAAAAAATACGTTGGATGCAACAACGACTCAAGAACAAAAAATAAGTCACAAGTTCTTAATAAAAGGAGGACCAAGTGATCCAGGTGGATATCGATGGCCACCAACCTATTCCAACTGGCACAAAACAATGTGTTGGTAACTTACTATTTTTAGCAGTTTTTTGGTTCCTGAACTTCGAGGGCTATTTTGAGGGCCTAAACGAATCTTTTTCACGGTCGGGAACCTCAATGACATCCAAAGGCTCTTATTGAGCCCAAAAAATTAATATCCTCGACGATACCTTTCCAACGAGCTATTGTTCTCCCCAAACGAAGATCATATGCCAAAATTACGCCCCCGAGAAGTTGATACACCAAACTACCCAAAACGGAGTCCATGAAACTATTGGCTTTTCATATTCCGAGGTTAGGGTTTTGGATTTTCTTTATGTTAAAAATTCCTTTAGAGCCTCATTGTAACCATATTCCGATAAATGTGAGTAGCCGTCACATCTCTTCTCAGAGATATGTTGCCACCATTCTAGCGAGTCTTTCACTCTATATTTCTACAGTTTTGTACATTTCGCTCATTAATAGAAATTGTGTATCACTGTATCTCTGTGTTTATGGTTGCATCACTAATATATTTCTGTTATATTATTGAATATCTGATATATCTCTGTAAATTTCTTTATTATATCTTTTCTCTCATTTTTTGCCGAAATTAATTTGGATCAGTGGTATCAGAGTAGGCTACTCTTGATTGTTTTTTTCAGTGCATGTCCCCGACGAGGTCCAAGTATAG
>JASDQU010735511.1:36095-57219 GCA_032191745.1 Picea mariana
CTATACTTGGACCTCGTCGGGGACATGCACTGAAAAAAACAATCAAGAGTAGCCTACTCTGATACCACTGATCCAAATTAATTTCGGCAAAAAATGAGAGAAAAGATATAATAAAGAAATTTACAGAGATATATCAGATATTCAATAATATAACAGAAATATATTAGTGATGCAACCATAAACACAGAGATACAGTGATACACAATTTCTATTAATGAGCGAAATGTACAAAACTGTAGAAATATAGAGTGAAAGACTCGCTAGAATGGTGGCAACATATCTCTGAGAAGAGATGTGACGGCTACTCACATTTATCGGAATATGGTTACAATGAGGCTCTAAAGGAATTTTTAACATAAAGAAAATCCAAAACCCTAACCTCGGAATATGAAAAGCCAATAGTTTCATGGACTCCGTTTTGGGTAGTTTGGTGTATCAACTTCTCGGGGGCGTAATTTTGGCATATGATCTTCGTTTGGGGAGAACAATAGCTCGTTGGAAAGGTATCGTCGAGGATATTAATTTTTTGGGCTCAATAAGAGCCTTTGGATGTCATTGAGGTTCCCGACCGTGAAAAAGATTCGTTTAGGCCCTCAAAATAGCCCTCGAAGTTCAGGAACCAAAAAACTGCTAAAAATAGTAAGTTACCAACACATTGTTTTGTGCCAGTTGGAATAGGTTGGTGGCCATCGATATCCACCTGGATCACTTGGTCCTCCTTTTATTAAGAACTTGTGACTTATTTTTTGTTCTTGAGTCGTTGTTGCATCCAACGTATTTTTTCATCTTATGTCGAATTTTATTAGTTTAATCTTTTCTTTCTTCTTACTAGCGCCTTAGTGTGCATGACCATAGGGTAGCCATGAAAATGAAGGGAATTTATTCATGAAGTAGAATGACTTGGAAACTCACTTCTTCTTCGGGAATTATTTTTTTTAGCTAGCGAAGCTCAAGGCTCAAAATGTAACGTTGTTGTTATTATGCACTCTCATTATCACCATGTCTTGGGAAATCCACATCAATTGCCTACTAATATTTTATTATCAAAGTTTAATTGCTTATGTTTTTGCTGATAATAGTCCCAATGACTCATGGCACTCTCGAAATCACCTCCCCCCTTAGGTTTGTGGGATGAGTATGTGAAGGGTAAAACCCATTAGTTCACCATGTGTGCCCTAGATATAGGGCAGACGGTACTCATATGGGAGCCAACAATAGAGACTGTTAATTGGTTCAAGTTTTTGGAATGTGAATCCACCAAAATCATGTTCAATATTTTTCATTCTCACTTAAAAAATAACATACTGGATTCATTTCTTTTTAATTTTAAATTTTACAAATGAACGAGAAGGATTTCCATTTATAATTTTATATATATTGATACATAAGCAAATAATTAGCAGTTGATGCAAGTAGGGATATCACTTAATGGAATTAGTCAATTGGTAATATTTGTATATCATCTAGGTTTATAAATTATTGGTATAGTGGTGGGATATGTAACAAATTTATGCTCCCCTCCCGGTTGATTCTATGAAAGAAATGTTTATGGTACAAAAGCAAAGATGGAACCCCATGGAAATGTCTATAAACCATTTCCAAGAATTTTTTTAACAAATTCTAATACTTGAGTGTGTTTTTTTAAATGGTACATGGGTGGGCCTATACTTGAGTTTGTCTTTTTAATAGTACACGGTAGGGTCCCACACATTACACTAGACATTGAAAAAAAAAAAAAATACTTGAAATGGTAGAATAAGTAATGGGAAGTGATGGGAAAATTTTCTAACAAATTCTAATACTTGACTGTGTTTTTTAAATGGTACATGGGTGGGCCTATACTTGAGTTTGTTTTTTTAATAGTACATGGTAGGGTCCCACACATTAGACTAGACATTGAAAAAAACAAAGAAATACTTAAAATGGTAGAATAAGTAATGGGAAGTGATGGGAAATGTTATCCTTAGAGTCTTAAACATTTTCCCCTTCCTTTTGCTATAAAAAACTATGCTTTCCCTTCATTCTTCCATGTCTTAGTGATGTTCAACATGCATGTCTTAGTGATGTTCAACATTTCATGAATGGTTTGTAAATTTGGAGAAGTGTTTTTGCACTTTCCAAATTTTTATTTACATATATTCATTTATTTATTTTTTAAGGAAAACTTTCTGGAGAAACTTAAGGGACACTTCTCCACATTTGTGGATGGCATTCCTAGTTAAATTCATTGGCATAGACTAATGTATCTCACTAAGAGAATTTGAACTAAGCACATGTCATCATGGAACTAACCAAATGCCCAGCAACTAATTTAACTAACCTCTTCAGGTTCGTACATACATTTATCTAAATGCACATATATGTCATTTCTTTGTTTCTTGAAATATTGATTGTGTTTTTCTTCAATCCCATATTATTTCCCCATTTTTAAGTTACTTTGGTGTCAGGAATGGAAAACAATTTAAGTGTCAAGTCACTCTTTAATTGATGAATTCCACCCACCATTTGCATGGGTGTATAAAAAATATTATTAATGCAATATGAACTATAATGGTGGAAACACTGATGTTTTGAGGTGTGTATACAAGAATTTTTTCAAGCATGCTCTTTAGCATCAGGTCTGGTGACCCAATGGTTATAATTTCTCTATCCCACTTGATCAATCTAAAACACTTTTTACTATTCATGAACTAGCATGGTTAATTTTACTCATCTATTCTACCTATTCTAGTAGTGATTGTATTATGAACAAATTTTATGATTATGAAAGATTCTAACCTTGGATACATCTATCACTAATTGGCCTTAAAAGAATTCCATTCTCAACCATTGTTTGGTGACCATCTTCCTCGCCATATTGTCTAATTACCTTCCAAGTGTTGTGCATTCCTTTGTGAGGTTATATTTAAATGGCTAATAGTTATGGGCCTATGTTCTCATCTCTTATAGTCCAATTTGAGAGGTATATGCTAGCATATATTAGGTACTAGTAGCTACTCTTCTATGCCCATTGTATACAAGTTTCAATTATCTTGATTCTTATTCTTGGAATCATGGTCTTCCAATTATCATTTTAAATTGATTATCGTAGTCTAGGCCACTTTGGGGTTGTCTATGTTGACTGGGGTAGACTATCATACTGCATTGAATATGTTTATGTCGTTGTCAGTGTGTTTTCCAAGTTTTTGTAGTTGTATTTTATCAATTCTCTATTCCTTTTCCAATGTGAACATTTCCAATGTGAACACTCACTCATGAGTACACAATACATGAGTGACATTGAAGGTGGCATACCAAGTTTCTAAATTAAATATTGAAGTTGTTATGTTACCGAATTAAATCATGGTTATGTCACCTAAGTTCCAAATTAATGATTCAAGATACTATGCTAAACATTTAAATCTCGTTGTATGGTAATGATTCAATATACTAGGATAAACATTTAAATTTTGTTGTATTGTGTTAATTTTAACATATGTAAATAGGTATCAAAACAAATAAGTTAATTGGTGCATAAATTCAACTTGTTTTTGGAAATTTCTTTTCCAAATTTAATAGAAATTTTGTGAAAAGTTATACTTTCACCTGGTTGATGGAGTTTTGACCACTTCTTTGTTTTTAATTATTATTATTGTTGTTGTTGTTGTTGTTGTTGTACTAATATATATAAGCACGTTATCTTTTATAAATTGTTTTTACACATAAGTAATACATTATTACAAGTTTCGAGTGTTTCACAATAACTTTAATTTTTGGCTTTGGACTACATACAAATATTAACTTAAAACATCTCTAAAAGGAAAGTATAAGTAGTTTTGCTGCTAATTTCACTTGTTTGGATAGAACAATCATTGAGGTTTTTGAGGATTCATATTAACATGTTTCTGTAAAAATCTAAAAGAAATAAAATGCATTTTCTTTTCATGAAAGAATTGAGGCAAGGCCAAACTTGAACTACTTCAGTAATTGGAGTTTTAAAAAAATTATGGGCTTTCTAATCTATTGGTGAAAAATGTTTTAGGCTTATCCAAATCCAATGGTGTTTAAGCTTGGCAATGTATTTCTATATGTCGCTAGATATGATATATGTTTAATGTAAACAGTGTCAATCCATCATGTTTGGCAATATAGGTAGCAGTTATATAAATGATAGTCCATTTAGGTTCTAGAAAATCGATATCATAGTGGTTCTACAGAATTGTAGTTTTGGGTAGAAAATTGCATTTTTCATAGATACGGGATTTTCCTTAAAGCACCCCGCACCTGCATCTGATTGTGTTTGCTTCATTATTTTTATAAGATTGTTTGGAGACAAGATGATGACTACATACGTTGTGGATAGAACAATCCATTGAGGTTTTTGAGGATTCATATTAACATGTTTCTGCAAAACTCTAAAGGAAATAAACTACATTTTATTTTCATTATATAATTGAGGCAAGGCCAAACTTGAACTACTTCAATAATTGGAGCTTTAAAAAAATTGTGGGCTTTCTAATCTATTTGTGAATTTTTTTTTAGGTTTATCCAAATTCAATGGTGTTTATACTTGGCGGTGGATTTCTATATGTCACTAGATATGATATTTGTTTAATGTAAACAGTGCCAATCCATCATGTATGGCATTGCGGGAAGAATTTCTTTAAATGATAGTCCATTTAGGTTCTAGAAAATCGATATCACAGTGGTTCTACAGAATTGTATTTTTGGATAGAAAATTGTATTTTTCATAGTTATTGGATTTTCCTTAAGGCACCCTGCACCTACTTCTGATTGTGTTCATGTATTGTTCCCTTCCAGTTGATCATGACGGAGGATGATTCAATAGCCTATATGATTCCCATAGGCTATAGTCAACAAGGGAAAGGGAGTCAAGGAGGTTTAATTGGTGTCACTAGAACGGTAAATCCCAAAGTGACATTAAATAAAATAAATAGTTATATTTAAATGAAATTGGAGGGAAAATAAAGCGATGGTTTGATTTGGTCAAAAAGGGGAAAGATATAGAAGGTCTGGAGAAAGGATAAATACAGGGGTAACCCTTCTCTTTGGCATTATGATTTGATCTCTCATTTTGGAGTGCTCTTGGAGTCATTGATTCATTAGGGTTTAGCAACACCCTTCCACTACTGCAGTCCAGTTTTGGTGGTGCAATATCCACCCTAGTCGAACAAGAGGGGGAGTCCATATAGGAATACCATTGGAGCTACACTTGGGAGTTTTGAATTTAGTTGAAGAGATATCGAGGTACGTAGGAGGTTTATGGAACTTTTTAGGACAAGGTCGAGCTCAGATATTTGCAGGTTTCAAGAGGGTTTTGGAGGAATCGGATTTTAGGGAATCCCCGCAAGTTGAGTACGAGGCATCCCGCGAGCCTAGATGTCTAGAAGTTGTCTTGTGAGGGATTCTACAATCAGGGTTGGAACATATTGTTTGGATCAGGTTTGTATGGTTACAGAAGGGCCACTAGCAGAGAAGAAACTACTGGAGCAGAGCGTCGCAGGGAGCATCGTAAATTGGCATCATTCTAGGTTTTCTTGTATTGTTTTTGTCAGTAGATTTGTGCAGCTGCTTTGCATCCATTAAACTTGTGTGTTCAGGAGTATTATGTAACTGTTATTACAACCATTAGATATCATTGTATTTTTGTAATTGGGTTTTTGATCCATAATAATACGCCATGATTATCTACTCTATTTTATGTGTAATGGATGCATGCAATGTGTTTGAAAATATTCATATATGGGAAAACTATTTGTAAGGGGTTAAAAACATAATTAAAACAAGTGTTTGACATATCTACACAAGAAGAATTAACAATTTTTGGATAGAAAACATAATATACCCACATAACCTAGTTGGGGACATTACAGTGGTATCATAGCTGGTGATCTTTACAGCCTATGATTTCTCGAGGCATTGATGCCAAGGAAGACAAGAGGATGAGGGAAATAAACCACCCCGGGATCAGAGTCAAAAGAAGTAGAAGTAGAGGGAGTTATGGGGGATCATCCTGAAGATAGAACCATACAACTATTGGAAATCATAGCTAATGGGAAGCAAGAATTAACACAAGTCCTGACATGGTTCTTTTCCAACAATCAAGAAAACCAAAAACCAGGGAGGTGCCAATGGGAACTATGCAGATTCCATATATAGAGGTGGTAGGACTCCTAAAGGGATTAATACCTATGTGTCGGCACAAAGTGTTTTCCAAGAAGGTAGCAGAAAGGTACCCAGACCCTTATTTTCGCCATTTCTTGAGGAGCAGCCTACAAGAGAACTGGAACAAGAGGGGGCAGATGAAATGAACTCCTACTTTAGGGAGTATCATTTGTTGGAATAATAAGCCAATGAAGCAATGTATTAAAATGACTATTGCAACCTCAAGATGAGGAAAAAACCTGAGATGGGACAAAATCAACAAAATTTTGATCTTCTATGGAAATTGGGGAAGATGAATATTCCATATTTTGATGGATCTGATAGGTTCACAGCCCGAGCATGGGTACATAATTTGGAAACTTATTTCCATATTAACCCAGTGACAGAGGTAGAGGTGATCAAATTTTTCACCCTACACTTGGATGGAGAGGCTCATGAGTGGTGGTACCATGGGCTATTAACATTGGGACATTCCAACATCACATCATATGAGGATTTCACCCAAAGGATGATTAACAGGTTTGATAGGAAGGACCGTGAGGTCCACTTTAGGGAGTTGGAACAATTGAGGCAAAAAGGTACACCATAGGCATATGTTACAGAGTTCTAGTGGATGGCAGTCATGGTGACTGATGTTTTTGAGTAGAGACTAGTGATGTTATTCATGGAGGGATTGGTTAAACCCTTAAGAGGTTGGGTGAAGGATTTCAAGACAAACATACTACAGGAAGCTATCATGAATACCCAGGATATGGAAAACATAGTCCCCAAGATGACATCGGCAAAAACATTCATTCCACAAAAGGGTCAGGTGTAAAAACCTCCCCAAAAGACATGAACAAGGAAGGACAGGTTGCATGAGGAAACTCGGAGAGAACTGAGGAGTAACAAGCGTTGCTACATCTACAAGGAGTTGTGGGAACCAGGCCATCGATGTATGGGTAAATGTAAAGTCTATTATATTGAGTTATTTTTTGGCGAAGAGGATGACAATGATGATGAGGGAATTGGACAAGATAGTGGTGAGCCATCACATGCTATAGAGAAGGGGCCATTGTAGGATAGCCCCAAGGGAGTGACCATTTCCACACTTTCAAGAGTCCCTAAATATTACACCTTCAAGGTCAGGGGCACTGTGCAGGGGCAGAGGGTTACATCATTGGTTGATGGAGGGGCCACCCACAACTTCATTGATGTTGCACCTATCACTAGGAGACGAATCTCTGTGGAGGATTTTGAGGGATTCAATGTGGTAGTTGAAGATGGGTACAACATGATGTGTACTCAAAGGATCAGGGGATTAGAAGTAATATTCAGAAACTATACATTGACCGATGAATTTATGTCGTGGATTAGCATATAATCATGTGGTGCTAGGATTTCAGTGGTTATATTCATTGGGAGATATCTGCATGAATTATCGGGACACAAGGATGGAATTCCAGGGTAAGGGTGGAAAGCGATTCATCCTAAGATTTATGTCGATAGGTTTCCCCAGGATCTTGTCTAACCAATGCATGGAGGCCCTTTTAAGACATGAGGACATGGCTTTTGCAATAGATTGCTTGATCACCATCGAGAATTCATCACATGATCACCAAAAGTACCCTGTGGATATCCAAGAATTACTTGGAAAGCATGAAAGAGTGTTTGAACCATTATCGGCAAGAAGACCACCTGAAAAAATATTTGAGCATGTCGTTAAACTAGAAGAGGGGTCTAAAGTTGTGATCACCACACCCTATAGGAATCCGAAGAGGTTCAAGGATGAAATAAAGAAGGCCATAAAAGAGTTGTTGGAGATTGGACATATCAGGCCTAGTTCTAGTCTCTTCACTTCTTTAGTTGTACTAGTGATGAAGAAGGATGGCATTATGAGGATGTGCATAGACTATAGGGAACTGAACAAGAAGACCATCAAAAATCGATACCCAATACCTTGGATTGATGAGCTAGTAGACAAGATGCATGGGGCATTGTAGTTCTCAAAGGTTTATATGTGATCAGGATACCATCATATTCAGTTCAAAGAGGAGGAGATCCATAAAACTACATTCAGGTTTCACTATGGGAACTATGAGTTTCTATTCATGCCCTTCGGGTTGACTAACGCATCAGTTACCTTTTAGTCATGCATGAACCATGTATTCAACAAATAGTTGAGGAAATTGTTACTCGTGTTCTTTGACGATATTCAGATCTATAGCAGGACGTGGGAGGAACATTTGAAGCATATGGACGAGATTCTCAACATTATGAAGGAGCAGTCATTTTTTTCCCAGGAGGAAAAGTGTGAGTTTGAGTTAACAGAGATCCTCTATATGGGGAGCATGATTGGTGTTGAGGGATTAAAGGTATATCAAGAGAAGATCCAAACAATCTTACATTGGCCCACCCCCATACCACTCACAAATCTGCAAGGATTCTTTGGGATATGCAGTTATTATGGATGCTTTGTGAAAGGATTTTCACAATTGGTTGTGCCATTGACATACCTCACCAATAAGGGTGTTTTTCTATGGTCATAGGATGCATAGGTAGCATTAAATAGAATGAAGAGGTGATTATCACTTTCCCAATATTATCACTCCTAGACTTCACGCATCCTTTTGTCCTGGAGTGTGACGCATCTGGTGAGGGGATAGGGGCAGTTATGATGCAGAACCAACACCTTATAGATTTAGAGAGTAGAAAGGTAAGAGAGCCAAAGAATATCTATATGATCTATGATGAGGAGATTTTATCCATCATGCATGCATTGGCCAAGTTCATACAGTACCTGCTAGGAGGATGTTATGTGGATAGGACTGACCACAATAGCTTGAGATATTTTCTGGAGCAGCGGGATCTGAACGAGAGACAATAGAAATGGGTGAGTAAGGTGCAGGAATATGATTTTTACATTGAGTATGTAAAGATGAAGAAGAATATAGTTTTTGATTCCTTACCCAAAATACCTGTAGCTTTCTCCATGACAGAGATCTTAGCAGAATGGAAATCCATTCTTTTGGTGGAATAATCCAAGAACACCTTCACATGTGAGTTGATGGAGGGTTGTATTTAGGATGATAGGTACAGGGTAGTGGATGACATCACCTACTACAAAGACAGGATCTATCTTGTCCCTGCATCCAAACTGAAGGATAATATTTTGAGGCCAGTACATGGCGCACCACTCACAGGGCACTTGGGGTATCTGCAAACATATAGGTCAGTGAGTGATAGATTTTCCTGGAAGGGTCTCAAGGAGGATGTACTCCATCAAGTGAGGGAGTGAATGACTTTCCAACAGAACAAATCAGAATTTACACATCCAACGGGACTACTTCAGCCATTGTTGATTCTGGAGCAGAAGTGGGATAGATTTCCATGGAATTCATCACAGGATTTCCAAAGGTGTAGGGCAGGGATTTTATCTACATAGTAGTGGACTTATAGACTAAATATGCGCAACACTTTTCCATTCCTTCAAAGTAAAACACATCTCATGTAGCAGATCTATTGTTCAGGGAGGTGTTCAGACTTAATGGTCTTCTGAGGAACATAGCCAGTGACTGGGATAGCAGGTTCCTCAATGCATTTTGGAAGGATCTATTCAGGTTATTTGAGACAAAGTTGACACCTAGCACTAGTTAGCACCCCCAGACAAAGGGGGAGACCAAGATAGTAAAAAAATGGATCGAGGGGTACCTCATGAGGAATTATGTGTTGGGGTAGTAGTGGGAATGGATAAAGTGGTTGCATCTTGGGGAGCATTATTACAATACCACTCATCACATGTACATCAAGATGATCCCATTCAGGGAATTGTATGGATATGATGCTCCATCTTTTGTGGATTGGGCATTTGGAGAGAGCAAAGCTCCCAAGGCCAAAGACTGGTTGCAGGAATGTTAGGACATCTTGAGAGTTCTAAAGGAGAATTTGCATGCTTCTTAGAATCAAGGAAATATGTATGTATATAGGCACAGGGTAGAATGCATCTTTGAGGTTGGGGACCTAGTATTCCTCAGGTTGCAGCCTTACAGATAGTCATCGTTGAAAAAGAGTGGTGCAAAGAAGTTGAAGCCTCACTTTTATAGACCCTATAGAGTGATCATGAGAGTTGGGGAAGTAGCATACGAGATGGAGCTACCAGAGAGTAGTAGGATCCACAACACCTTCCATGTATCTTGCCTCAAGAAGGCATTGGGACAGCAAGTCATAGCTTCGGCAGATCTTCCTCCACTATATGAGGAAGGGCAGTTGGTTCTAGTTCCTGAGAGGATTGTTGATGTCAGGGAATGGAGGCTGAGGAGAAAATTCATTCGAGATTACTTGGTTGTATGGAGAGGATTTCTCACGGAAGATGCTACTTGGGAAGGAGACCATGTCTTGCAACACCCTTATCTAGAGTTGCTTGAGAACAAGCAATCTTGGGAAGGGAGGACGATAATGTCCCCTTCCAATTGATCATGATGGAGGATGACTCAATAGCCTATACGATTCTCATAGGCTATAGTCAACAAGGGAAAGGGATTCAAGGAGGTTTATTTGGTGTCACTAGAATGATAAATCCTAAAGTGACATTAAATAAAATAAATAATTGTATTTAAATGAAATGGAGGGAAAATAAAGTGAAGGTTTGATTTGGTCAAAAAGGGAAAAGATATAGAAGGTCTGAAGGAAGGATAAATAGAGGGGTAACCCTTCTCTTTGGCATTATGATTTGATCTCTCATTTTGGAGTGCTCTTGGAGCCATTGTTTTTTTAGGGTTTGGAAAAAACCTTCCACTACTGGAGTCCAATTTCGGTGGTGTAATATCCACCTTAGCCGGACAAGAGTGGGAGTCCATCTAGGACTACCATTGGAGCTACACTTGGGAGTTTTGCATTCAATTGAAGAGATATCGAGTTACGTAGGAGGTTTACGAAACTTTCTGGACGAGGCCAAGCTCAGACATTTGCATGTTTCAGGATGATTTCGGAGGAATCAGAGTTTTGGGCATCCCCATGGGTTGAGTACAGGGAGTCCCGCGAGGCCCCGCTGAACGTCTAGCAGTTGCCCCACGAGGACTTATGTGACCAAGGTTGCAACAATTTGTTTGGATCAGGTTTGTAGGGTTACAGGAGGGTCTCTAGCAGAGCGGACACTACTGGAGTAGAGCATCGCAGGGAGCATCATAGATTGACATCATTCCAAGTTTTCTTTTATTGTTTCTATTAGAAGATTTGTGCAGTTGCTTTGCAGCCATTAAACTTGTGTGTTCAAAAGTATTTTGCAACTGTTATTACAGCCATTAGATATCATTGTATTGTTGTAATTGGGGTTTCCATCCATAATAAGATGACATGGTTATGTGCTCTGTTTTTTGTGTAATGGATGCATGCAATGTGTTTGACAATATTCCTATATGGGAAAACTATTTACAAGGGGTTAACAACAACATTAATACCAGTGTTCACCCAACTAGGACATAACCTAGTTGGGGGCATTACACTTTGCTTCATTATTTTTCTAACACTGTTTGGAGACTAGATTTTCATGAGGACTACATCTCTTGAAGAATCTCATTTCATCACTATGAATATGAAAGATAAATAATTGATTTGTTTTAATTTGGATTTTATTTTACTTTTTTCAATTTTGTTTTAATCTGGATTTTATTTTATTTTTTTCAATTTTAAAATTTAATTGATATAAAAATTAAATTTTAAATATATGTGTTAAAAAATTAAAGTTAGTGTTCCAAATCACCGATTCCTAATTTCGAGACTAGTAACCTACCTAACTCTTCTTCCATCGCTATACCAAACTCGATCTGCTTCGATAATTAATTATAGTTCTTAAATGGAATTCCTAATCTATTTGTGCAAACAAATTAGCACTCATCCAAATTAGATGGTGACTTTTTAATACAGTGGATTTCTATCTTTTGTTGCATGTAAATTTTACTTAATGCAAACAATTTCAATCCATCGTACTCGGCATTTCAGGCTGCACTTCCACAAATCATTGAGAAAACGACAGAAGACTTTCATCGGCAGATGCTGGAATTGCTGAGCCATGCAGCTGATATATGCTACAATCGCATTCAAAAGCTCAATCTTCTTTACTGCCCATCCAAACCTGAGGGTTCTATGTTCGTGATGGTAAGAAAAACTATCCTATTGATACATGCTTATTTTTGTGTTTTGCTACTAAAAAGCCACAGATTAAGTTTTAACTTTTTTGAAGATATCCTTTACAGGTTTGAGGAATAGATGAAATTTCAAAGCTATAGGAACTTATTATACCAACCAAAAAGTGTTTAGATAACACTATTTTTTTGCAAACTTATAGTAAAAAATGGTGGTTTTTTCAGATATTCATTTTGATGTTGATCTGTGACAGGTAAAGATAAATATATGTGGCTTTGAAGATGTAAGAGATGATATTGAATTTTCTGCAATGCTTGCCAAAGAAGAATCAGTCATAGTCTTACCAGGTAATTAGATGCAAGTTTTATTTCTTATTTTGTAGCGAGCGAGCAGAGACATATTTCTGATGCATAATTGCATGTAATTTTTTGGGTGTACAATTGAGTAATTCCATTTATGTTCTATTTATCCTCTCTATTCTTCTTGGCAGGGTCTCCCATTGGAATGAAAAATTGGATACGTGTTACTTTTGCAATTTCTCCTGATTTGTTAGAAGAGGCCTTTGACCGAATTACTGCTTTTTGCATGAGACATGCCAAGAATACATAGAGTCTCAACAGTACTCTAAATATTTTGTGAGAAGCAAACCTATTATTTTGTTTTTTATTCTGTAGGTTGGATCACATTATATACAAAATTGATTCTGATTTCTGCTTTGTTGACCAAGTGTGTTTTTTATTCAGTAGGTTGGATCACATCATATACAAAACTGATTCTGGTCAATGCTTGTTGACCAATTGAAGGTGGGAGGTGGTGGACACATGGTTGGTGTAGTTAGGCTTCAGCTCAAACTGAATAAAGTTGGTTATGCACAGTACAACTATTTTATTTAGGCTTTGTACCATGGAGCTGTTTTTAGTAGTCAAGCCTAACTGAATAAAGTTGCTTCTGCACAGTACAGCTATTTTATTTAGGCTTTGTAGCATGGAGCTGTTTTAATGCAGTCTTTTTTTTTTTCTATATAACTACTCTTGTATTCCTTGTGCATGGATTTTGCCACTAGTTTCCACCATCTATCGGTAGATATGATTGCATACATATATTAAAAGTCAAACTCTGTTTCGGAGCTACATGGATATTCTGAAAATAGGCTAATGGTACGATGGCAAGTCTCTTTCCAAAGTTTGATAGATTGATACTAAAATTATTATTACCTGAATAATTATCTGTTCAAGGAACTTCATACAAATAAAATGCTTACTGACTGAATTTGGATGTATATCCTCCATTTTCTAAACTTTGATTGACTAGTCCAAAAATATTATCACATGAATAGTTATTCTATTAACTTTCTAAATATGAATGTTTAAATATTATGATATGATTGTTTATTCTATTAACTTTTTAAATATTAAATATTAACTTTCTAAATATTAATATTATGATATGATTGTTTATTCTATTAACTTTCTAAATATTAAATATGAATTTTTATTAGTTAATTCATTGTTTATCTGAATATTTCTTTTATTAACTTTCTAAATATGAATATTTATTAGTTAATTCATTGTTTGAATAGTTATTGGTTACTGAATAAAAATAATATCACATGAATAGTTATTCTATTAACCTTTTAAATTTTTTAAATATGAGTGTTTATTAGTTAATTCATTGTTTGAATAGTTATTCTATTAATTTCTAACTATAAATGTTTATTAGTATTTATTAGTTAATTCATTGTTTGAATAGTTATTGGTTAATTCATTGTTTGAATAGTTATTGGTTACTGAATAAAAATAATATCACATGAATAGTTATTCTATTAACTTTTTAAATATGAGTGTTTATTAGTTAATTCATTGTTTGAACTTTTTAAATATGAGTGTTTATTAGTTAATTCATTGTTTGAATAGTTATTCTATTAATCTCTAACTATAAATGTTTATTAGTTGATTCATTGTTGGAAACCTAATCAGTTACTTTTAAGTATTTGTATTATTCACTTGACAAGTATGAGTATGTTAGGTATTTTGTATTATTCACTTGACAAGTATGAGTAAGTATGAGTGTTTATTAGTTAATTCATTGTTTGAATAGTTATTATATTAACTTTCTAAATATAAATGTTTATTAATTAATTCATTTTTGGAAACCCAATCAACTTATAATTCACTTGACAAGTATGAGTAAGTATAAGTGTTTATTATTTAATCCATTGTTTCAATAATTATTCTATTAACTTTCTAAATATAAATGTTTATTAGTTAATTTATTGTTGGAAACCTAATCAACTTAAGGTTAGGTATTTTGTATTATTCACTTGACAAGTATGAGTATGTTACTTATTTTGTATTATTCATTTGACAAATATGAGTAAGTATGAGTGTTTATAAGTTAATTCATTGTTTGAATAGTTATTGTATTAACTTTCTAAATATGAATGTTTATTAGTTAATTCATTGTTTGAATAGTTATTCTATTAACTTTTTAAATATAAATATTTATTAGTTAATTCATTGTCCAAAACCTAATTAAGTATTTTGTATTATTCACTTGACAAGGAATATGTAAAGTCACATTTTATTAACTTTCTAAATATGAATGTTTATTAGTTAATTTATTGTTGGAAACCTAATCCTTTACGGTTACGTATTTTGTATTATTCACTTTGACAAAGAATATGTAAAGTCACAAATGAATGGGAACTGTCATTGAAAGTTTAAGACACAAGTAAATAAATAAGAACTGAACTGTCTTGAGAATTCAAGAGTTCAAGTTTAAGACACAAGTAAATAAGAACTGAACTGTCTTGAGAATTCAAGAGTTCGAGACACAAGTAATAAAAACTCTAATTGAGAATCTGAATAAAGTCAAGGATTTTTGAAACATGAATCTCCTCTTGGAACATGAATCTAAAGTCAAGGATTTATATATTTATATGTATGTTATAATAATACAATCCATATATCAAGTATATCATATTAATAAAATTGATATATCAGATTAATATCCATTTATGTGCATTTCAAGCATCATATATTTATTTGTATCATATTAATAAAATTAATATATTAAGTGTATAATATTAATAAAATTGATATATCACGCTGATCTCCATTTATGTGCATTTCAACAATGGTATCACGGCACCTATAATTCTATAAGGCCTGAATTAAGCTATGGGGTTGTCCATAGCGTCAGAGCTTGTTGTGGAGTCGGTTTAACTTATTCTCTGCTTCGTCCAAAAACACGTATGTCTCGTTTATTCCCTTGGGTAGAAACGTCCCTCTACTTGCTAGGGTTTATGCATTGACTGCCATTGCTAAAACCTGGCGCCCTCTGCTAGGGTATCTTTCCTTTCGCGCCCATCCTCTCTCTCACGCGGGATACCTCAGATCTGACACCAAACAGGGGGTGTTACTTCTCTTGCGCTCTCGTCGACTCACTCCCACCAGACGTTGGTATATGAACGGATTCGCGAACAACGCCGACCTCTGAACTGCTCATTCTCCTTTCTGACCATCATTGTCTATACCTTCCAATCTATATATGGACCCGTTGCGAATTTGAATCCCGTAGATTGAGACGTAAGAGCTCATTTTGAAATCAAACTTCTATCTCGTCTGAGGGATTTGAAAGATCAGAGGATCGATCCAAGAAGAGTAATCTTTTGGACTGCGAAATTCAAGCGCCTTCTTTGTAACCTAACAAGGTTACCGTCACCTCCGCCAGCTGATTATGTGGGAGTTCACTTCATTTGCAGAGAATATCTTTGATTATGTGGGAGTTCACTTCATTTGCCCTTCCAGTGCTTTTCTCCTCCCCATATCTTGAACCGAAAATGAAATAGTATTGAAACTTGCAAGTTTGTGTCTGGAGCTATGGAGGATGCGGGTATCTTTCACAATTATTTGGGACAGAGATTAGCAATTATGTGGGAGTTCACTTCATTTGCAAAGAATATCTTTTAAACCACGTCCTTCCAGTGCTGTTCTCCTCTCCATATCTTGAACCGAAAATGAAATGTGGCTACCACAATATTTTACACATAGCGAATGCAGACTTCATAACAATTATCTTATCAATCTTCACTTCTACAACAGTGTATTCAACTACACTACCTCCTCCTCAATAATTCGTGTAGTGGAGTTGTATTGAGTGGCGCCCCGCGCCTTTCCTCTACATATCTTCACAGACATTACAAAAATCAAAACTCACTATTCAGAAGAGAATCAAAGCACCCAGTGGGCATTTATATATTATCCACAATATTCAAACTTTCCAGACAAGATAAATCATAACACAAAGTAATGATTAGCAACATGGAAATAGTATTGAAACTTGCAAGTCGTCTCTCATGGAAATAGTATTGAAACTTGCAAGTTCGTGAGTTCCTGTCTCGAGTTATGCTGGAGGATGCCCGTATCGTGATCAAATTGAGAAGTAGAGATTAGGATTAGGGTTAATGTATCAATTAATAAGATTAGGGTTATATTAACATAGCCACAATGAAGGTGGATAGTATATTTCATTTCCAAACCATAATTAAGGTTTATGTTATAGTTTGTAAATTAATTATATCAGCAGCATAATTATGTGGCTGTGCTAGTAATATTATATATGAATTGTTGTTTTGTTAAATGGAAGTAGGTTTTGAGTTAAGAGGCATCCTCTTTTCAATAAAATAGAAGGTGGGCTTTATTTACCTTCATCATTGGCTCATTGTGCACAATGGGCCTTTTTAAGTCTCTACGTCCAAAGTGATAATATGGTATAAATGTTATTATAAGATACAAATGCATATTGGAGTCTTTTGACCCCTCTCTTTTTGAAGCTGAAGCTTAATTAGTTCAAGTTGATTTGTTTCTTTTGTCAAGTCAAATATGTTAAAATATCTCTACTAGGTCCATATGGCATTTTCCATTTGACATCAAGGCTCTCCATCTCCATGCTTTACTCCTCAAATGAAAGACATTCAAAACATTTGATTTTTGAGACAATGGAGAAATTGAGAAATTGTTCCAATAAGGATTGAACAAATTGCGAAGATATTGTCAGCCACAAGGAGAATAGATGTCTCTGAGCTTTCAAACCTGCAACCATCAACCTTAATTGGTTGTGTATATGTATTAATTCTTGTAAAAAAATTCCTACCCAAGTGGATAATTTTGCCTCAGATTGAATTGTTGAGTTTGATCGTTAAAGGGTGGAGTTGCAAGAAACCCTTTGAAATCTAAGTCAGTCCTTAAATGGCTCAAAATGATGAATTATTAGAGTTACTGAATACTTTTATACTCTCAACTATTGACAATACGGTCACAACTTACAAAGAAACTCTTCAGTGTATTCTAACTTGTTTGCAAGATTCGCAAGCCAAAGTAGAAATGCTTCAAATTCAGACTCAAGTTCTTCATGATGAACTTCAATGAAATAATCTTCAACATTTTGAACTAGTCCTTGTTCAGAACAACCCTCTTTTCAATGATGATTTAGATTGACAACTAGTACAGGAGCAACTCAATGAGCCAACTTTGAATACAAGTGTAGAAGAAGATAAAGTTGTGCATGAACAAGTTCACCTTTTTCTTTCCAAGCCAATCATGAGACTTTGGGAAGAAATAAAAGACAATAAGCACAGAACAAGTATCGGATATGAAATGGAAGTTACCTTTCATATTCCATATTATACCAAACCAATCTAGTTCTAGAGTGTTGGATTCCTTCAAGAAAATTCATCTTCACATGCTCGAGTTCAAGATCAAATTCTTAAATGCCAACATTGTCATCAAGTTGGCCACATGGGAGGATTAGTGTTTTGATCTTCATCCTTGTGGGCATTGTGGATAGAATAATCATCCTTCATACATATGTTCCAAACGTAAGAAGCAAGAGTAAAATATCACTATAGGTGGATCACTTCTTGGCAATGGTCATCAACATCCAAGAAGATATGTCGATCATGTCGAAGAATTCATTCTCGGGTATTGACACACCTTGCAGTGGAAATATTTTCTTCTTCTCACCTTGTACCTGATAGAGGGGGTAATATCATTGATTGATAGTCAAACTTCAATTTTTGAAGTCTTATCAATCAAGTAAGAACAAGAAAGCCAGAGTCAGAGCCATATTCCATAAACATGATTTGGTTTTTGGTCTTCCTTAAACCACCATTTAGTAGAAAAATTACAGTTTCTACTAGACAACAGTTTGTGGACACTTTTAAACCACCATTTGAGAGCATTTCCAATTAGCATAAGACATCAACTTCTAGCTAAATTAGTAAATGTCTTGGGATCCATTGAGCCTTAGAGACAAGTTCCAAAGTTTGTGGTATTCCTTAAACCACCATTTAGTAGAAGACATAAGCTTATGTTAGTTATTTGGTTTGTGGTCATCCTAAAATTGTCATATTCAACCATTGGCAATTGTTCACTTCTATATTTTATCTCTCTACTCGGACTCGCGTACACCCCTTCAGATTAATGAGGGGAATGTTGGAAACCTAATTCATTAGGGTTACAATATTTTGTATTATTCACTTGAGAAGGAATATGTAAATTCACAAGTGAATAGGAACTATCATTGGAAGTCCAAGAGACCTCTTGGAAGATGAATCCAAAGGTCAATGATCATGTAGTTATATGTGTATCATATTAATAAAATTGATATATCACATTGATCCCTATTTATGTGCATTTCAACATCCACCCTTCTTTAACTTGTAAATTTTATTTTACTTTTAAACTATGTTAATCCACCCTTATTTAACTTTAAAAAATTTGAAACTTGGTAAAATGGAACTAATCACTAAAATTGTTGGTTGTAACACCATAAATTCTGATTTTATTCCATGGATATTATTAAACACAATTTCTATTGGGAAATTAAATAAATTCATAGGACGAGGCAAAAGCTAATGTGGGTACATTACAATAGGATAAGTTAATGAAATTGAAAAGGTAAATAACATTTTAAGGTTTTAAAACTTAAAAGCAGTGTCCCATAGGTTGGAAATATAGTGGGAATATCACAATCGTTTATCTTGTTGATATTATTATCATAAAGTATCGCAATATTTAATGGGTTTGAATATACTATAAGATGTTATATTTAGCCTTTGTTTTGAATTTTTTTCCTCATTTTTGAAAAGGAAATATAGGGGATTGAGAGATAAGGAATTACTCGCAATCTTACATTTCTAGATAAGAGGGGAAATTGAGAGTTTTCCATCACCATTCACGGATTTATTTCGGAGTGAGGATTGATTTTCATCTACCATTTCCATATTCTCAAGGTATGTATAAAAATTTTAACTTGTATTTTGTATTTTGTTTGTTTTACAAAATTGAAGATAGTGTTTGCAATTTCCATAATCTTAGGTATGTGTCAAAATTTAAATTTGTTTTTTGTTTGTTTTATAAAATTGAAGATAGGATTTGCAATGTTTTTTAGATTTGTCTCTTCATGCCAATTTTTAATTGGAGATTTAATGTTATGTAGGTATTCTTCTTTTTGTTGCATTTTTTCGTGTTGATTTTCATTTCTTTTGTGCCCTAGGTTAAATCAATTCCTAAAAAAAACTCTAAAGGCTTTGGTCCCATTATGGCAAAAAATTCAAGGTATGAAGTGGGAATATGTGACAAATCAACCTTGGAAATCATCCATGTTGTCAACAATCACTTAATGAAATGGGTAGGAAGAAATGAGAGAGGGAATATTGGAAACTCAAACTTGCATATGGAGGAGTTGCTAGGAGTTGGAGAACCATAAACTTATGAAGGACAAGGGGAAGTGAGAGCCTCTCCTTGGTTTCACATTCCTCAATTCCATTAGCAAGTTCACCTTTCTTTGTTCCAAGGATCATTTTGGGGGCATAAATTTTTAATAGGTTTATGGTTAATAAAGAAAGAAACAAATGAGGTTTTAAGAGATGTTTTCTATAGAGTGGCATTGCTTTCATCATCAAAAATAACTTGTTATACTAAGAAATATTTGATGATTTTTTTTTGGTTGAAGGCACAAGATTCCTAACTATCACCAGTTGAGAGGAATTATCCTTCAAAATGAAAATTCAACCTATGATGAGTTAAGAGGGCTTATCCTTTAAAGGAAAAATTTTGATTAAACTTACCAATGATGAGTTACGAGGGACTATCCTTCAAAGAAAAGAAATTGATTAAACGTGTATATTGGACGAGCTTAAGGAATCATGGGAAGTCGTTAGATGCATTTCGATGCACCTGTGATATCGGGAAGTTTAAAAAATGAAAGAAAGGGCGGGACCATTCTTAATTCCTTGCTTAATTGTTTCACTACTTTATTTTATATCTTTATCACATCACTAAAGTGGAATTAAGGGCAGTTTTAGACGAATCCATTGCTAAAGAAAAACCATTACCAAAAGTAGTGTCGTTGAAAAAATATGTTTTAGTGATGGTTTTGAGCCGCCACCAAAAGTACTTTTTGGCAACAATTGCCACCAAAGGCACTTTTGGAAGCAATTCAAAACGATCGCCAAAAGTACTTTTGACGACTTTTGGTAACCACCGCCAAACGTTATTTCAGTGATAGCACTTATGGAAACTATTCGTAAGTGGCTTTTACAAACAACAAAAAATTAACAACGATCAAAAAATGACCATCCCTAAAATTACTTTGAATTTAACCAAAAAAAAACAAAACAAAGCATATTAAATGACTAGCACCATGGGTAGAGTCACTTTAGGTTTTAGAGATGATTTCTTTAGGATTTATGCTTATCCTTTTTTCTGATCCACAATTAACTTATAATCTTTTACTTGAGAAAGGTGCCTTGAGTTGATCGTTCCTCAAACTTCAT
>JASDQU010735511.1:66545-81635 GCA_032191745.1 Picea mariana
AGACTAGACAAACATCATCGGAATCGTAGCAGCATCAGGAACCATCTATACATATTACTGGGCCTCAAGTTATGCCCAGAGGACCTGTGTTTATGACACCATGACGAAAGAATCCTCAGCAAAGGACTCGTTATAGAGGATCATAGCAGTAGCAGTGTCAATCGCAGCAGCAGTTTAGGCATGTTCAACAAAAAAAATCAGGATCACAGGCTATTAGACCAATAGCTTCTACTTTTGGGACTACAAGAACTGGACCGAAGACTGGATGTTGGACATGCGGTGAACCACATTACCATCGAGACTGTCCAATTGAAAAGGCCAGAGTGGTCAGATCATCTAGACCCACTACAGTTGAATATTTGGGCAAGGCCCACGGGATACATGCAATGATGAACAACCGTTAGTCTGAGCATGAGTCCACTATGCTAGAGACATCATGTATTATCATAGACCAAAAATACAGTGTATTGATAAATCCAGGTGCTATAGAGAGCTTCATCTCTAGTGCAACGCTGAAGAGAATTAAGGTAAAGGCAGTGGATCAGGATGAGTTGAAGTACGTAGAAGTGGCATCGGGTGCCAAACAGAAGGTTGGAGGAAGGGTTACAGGTTGTAGCCTTAAAATGGGAGACTTTGTAACAAATGTAGATCTTTATGTCATGATACTAGGATCTTATGACATAGTGATTGGTATGGATTGGCTGGAATCTCATGATTCCATACTTAACTATAAGATGAAACAGTTAATTTTGATGGATTATTTGGGACAAAGTAGAGTGATTGTAGGAAGAAACAACAGAGTGTCCTTGAGGTTCATTTCTTCCCTACAATTGCAAAAGAGTATGCGCAAGGGATGAAGACTATATGAAATATTAGCGTTGAATGAAAATGGCGAGGTGGAAGGACTAGAAAACCTTCCTGTAGTGCAAGAGTTTGCAGACATTTTTCCAGAAGAGTTACCCGGTTTACCACCCGAAAGAGGGTTGGATTTTACAATAGAATTGAAACCGGGAACTAAACCTATTGCAAGAGCTCCATACTGGATGTCAATGCCTAAATTGCAGGAGTTGAAAATGAAATTGAAGGAATTATTGGATTTAGGACTTATTCATCCAAGCATGTCACCTTGGAGTGCACCGGTTATTTTCGTAAGGAAGAAGGATGGATCGTGGAGACTTTTTATTGACTACCTTCAATTGAACAAAGTGACGATCAAGAACCAGTATCTGTTGCCAAGAATAGATGATTTTTGACCATATGGAAGGGGTGACATTATTTTCAAAGATTTACTTGTGATCAAGATATCACAAATTGTTGATTAAGGAAGAAGATATCCCTAAGACCGCTTTTAAGACGATATTTGGACACTATGAGTTTACAATTTTACCATTCGAATTGAAAAACACCCTGGGGGTATTCATGAGTTTGATGAAAGGGGTCTTCTGTGAATACTTGGATAAGTTTGTTCAAGTTTTTATTGATGACATACTGATTTTTTCTTAGACGAAGGAAGAGAATGATGAACACTTGAGGTTGGTCCTGCAGTGCCTAAGAGAAAACAAACTATATGAGAAGCTATCAAAATGCTCTCTTTACCAATCTAGGATTCACTACTTAGGACATATCATATCTAGCGAAGGTATCGTTTTGGATCTAGAGAAAGTGGAGGTTATTATGGAATGTACAGCACCGACAAACGTACACGAAGTATGTAGTTTTATGGGTTTATCAGGATATTACCGATGATTTGTCGATGGATTTTTGAAGATAGAAAAATCGATCATGGAATTGCAGAAGCAGAACAAGAAGTTCTTTTGGACTTAGAAATTCATGGATGAATTTCAAAGGCGAGTTGTTGACGACACCACTGATACTAAAAGTCCCTGACATGGACAAGGATTTCTTGGTATGCACAGACGCATCCAAGGAAGGGTTAGGTGGGGTGTTGATGCAAGATGTTCGAGTGATCACTTACATTTCAAGGAAATTGAGAATGCATGAAGAGAACTACACAACACATGACCTAGAGTTATTAGTTATTTTTTACGCCTTAAGAGTATGGAGACATTATTTCATTGGACAAAAATTTGAATTAAAGACAGATCATTGTGGATTGCGGCATATTTTTACACAAAGTGACCTGAACATGCGACAAAGGCGTTGGTCATAATTTCTTCGTGAATACGACTTTGAAATTTATTACATTAAAGGAACTATGAACTGAGTGGAAGATGTGTTAAGTAGGAGGCCACACATATTTTCGGTGTTACCTCTTAAGACGAATCTTCGAGAAAAGATTCTAACTCTAAAAATCAATGATGACTCATATAAAGAAGTTAAGAAAAATATTGGACAAGATACCATGATGGTACCGAGGTATGAAGGTTATTCACCAGATGACGATGGATTATTGATATTAACAGAAGAATTTACGTACTGCCTAATGACGAACTAAGAAGTTTGATCTTAAGTGAAGTGCATCGAGCAGTATACATGGCTCATCCAGGAATCACGAAGATGAAGGCAGATCTTAAGCCTTTGTTCTTCTCGAAGGGAATGAAAAAATACATAGTTAGTTAAGTGGCGAGATGTCTAGAATGTCAGCAAGTGAAGGTTGAGAATAGACATCCAACAGGATTTTTATAGCCACATTCTATTCCTAAATCGAAATGGGAAGTCATTTCGATGGAATTTATTGTTGGATTGCCACTAATGGAAAGAAGACATGATTTGTTTTTGTGGTAGTTGACACTCTAACGAAGAGTGCACACTTTATTCTAGTGCATACAACATATCAGGCACTGGACATAGCTAGAGTGCTTGTCAGTGATATTGTACAATTTCATGGAGTACCAAGAAATATCATATCCGATTGAGGATCAATGTTTACAGGACGGTTTTGGACCAGTTTCCAAGAGGCTTTGGGAACACAACTAAACTTTAGTACATCTTATCACCCAGAGACAGATGAAAAACCAGAAAGGAAAAACCATATTTTGGAAGATATGTTGTGTATATATGTTATGGACCAACAGAAATGTTGGGAATAATTCTTACCACTAGTAGAATTTGCATACAATAACAGTTATCAAAGTAAGATTAAGGTGGCACCGTTTGAGTTTCTTTATGGGTGACCATGTCAGAAGCCATTAAGTTGGGATTGACTTGCAGATAGAGTTTTTGTGGGACCAGAAGTGATTCAAGAAATGAAATAATAGACGCAATCAAACAGACAATGAATTAAAGAAGCGAAAGATCGACAGAAGACTTATGTTGATGCGCATCGTGTTGACCGCAGTTATGAAGTTGGAGATAGAGTCTTCTTGCAGGTAAAACCGTAGAAGAGTTTGAACAAGTTTGGAAAAGGTGATAAACTCTCTCCTAGGTTCGTGGGACCCTTCAAATTAGTGGAAAAGAAAGGACCCGTGGCTTATCGACTAGCCTTTCCTGATTCTTTGAGTCATATGCACGATGTTTTTCATGTATCTGTTTTAAGAAATTATATTAGTGACCCTTCACATGTTATTGACATGAGTTCCTTACAGGTTTCATACGAGGGTGCTCTCATGGCAGAGCCAATCCGCATTCTAGACCATCGCATTAGACAATTACGACGTCGAACATTCGATCAGGTCAAGTTCCAGTGGAACAATTATAATCCACACTCAGCTACCTGGGAGGATGAATATGAGATGCGTCAACGATTTCCTTACTTGTTTGATAGATTATATATATACATCTATATCAGATACATTATTTACTTGTTTTTACATATATTGTACAAACTTCAAGACAAATTTTAGAACAAGAGGGGGTGTATGTAACATCTCGCTCTATTGAGCATACTATTATTTACTTATTCTTTGAGGGAACTTACTTGCAAGTGATACGGGTATGGAACACTGTGATTTCATTCAGATTATGGGTTATATATGATGATGTTGAGGTGTTATAGATGCTTTATTTTATATATATATATATATATATATATATATATATATATATATATATATATATATTGACATGTGTTTTTGACAAGTCGTATTGAGTGTGCAGGACACATGACATGTTATGGATGTCGATGGCATGAAAGGGATTACTTGGAATTTGGATTGATTCAGGGAGTGGATTGTATTGTTTGAAGTATTTCATTATAATAATAATAATAATCTATTTTTAAGGTCACGGCCAAGCCAGCACACCAAATTGGAGTATGAGACCCCCTTGTTTGTGGGACAAGAGACCCCCCTCCGCCCAGCGATTTGAATGGTAAAGTCTACGAAGGTATACATACCCTACCCCCCTCTGGATTTGAACCTGTGACCTCTTAAGAGGAAACACGTGTTCTTAACCATTATGCACATATGATGTATGATGTATTTTAGTATGATTTATATATATGTGGATTTTTTACATTGTTTTTGTCAATGGATGTAGGCTTGATGATGCTTGCTAATCAGACTCACTTAAGGAATAAAGGGGCCTTGCACAGAAAACCAGATATTTAGGGAGAGGGGTGGCAGCATCCCTGTCACAACCTACTAGCACTCTCATCGTGGATAGAACTGTAGGTTAACGATTACCTAGTTGGGTGGTCCATAATGCCGTGAGGGCAGACTAAGATAGTCATTCACGTATATTTATAAGGGGCGTGCAATAAGGTGGAATCCTTATTCATTATAAGCCCTTAGTATCTCACAAGGTCGAATGAACGGAGTTTTGACTCCAATGGGTTGGACAAACTTCCAAAAACAAGTCAACGTGAGTGGCATCCTTGGAGCACGAGATGCATCTTGAAGGGCACGTCGCACAATTGAAACCTGAGTCAATAAACATAGGTGGCCTAGAAAACACTCGAATGATTAGACCTTGTTATATTAAAATAATTAATTAAACAATCGAGCATAAATTTTAAAATAAAGAGACTAATTAAATTGTGACATGAGTAAAGATTTGAAGGAAATCAAATGTTAGGAAATAGTAAGTAAAGTCCTAAGGAAGTGATAAAATACACAAGAGTGCATGAAATTACTAAAAATAAATCCTTTTAGAAATAATCACAACTTGAGAGAATGTGTTGTGCATAGAATAGAATTTGAGTCAGCCAACCCTATCCTAACTAAGAAGACTCATAATCCAACCCTAACTAAAATATAGTTAGGAGACAATATTTAATTAAGGGGATTTGGGGAAACTAAGAGAAAACTAAGAGGAAATTTAGGAACACATGGGGAATTATGAGGAAACATGTATTTTAAATAAAAATAAAAGAGAAATTACTTGTGCAACCTGGGGAGAATGTGACACTTGTAGTGGATGAATAATCCTTGAACTAAATTTCAAAAAATTAATGAATTATGCATGAGGGATAGATGTCTATGAAGGATAATTATATAAATAAAGGGGCATAGAAGAGAGGGGGATCAGACCCTAGGGAAAGTACTGTTATGCTGTTGAATTTTAGATTGACTATGTTTTTACTTGTGAGAGTCAGGACTCCAGGCTTGTGAAAAGAGTGGAAGCTCTTCCTTGCGAGGAAAGCCTGGAAGCTATTGTGTTTTGGTTTTTTTGCTTGGACCCTTTGCAACTCGGAGGGATAAGGGGGAAGAAGAGTACCCCTAGCATTGGTTGGGAGGTACCAATGAAGTCTCTATGATTAGAAAGTGAAGGAAAGGAAGGAGTGCAAGTTCTAGAGGGACATCTTCAACACACAGGTTTCATTGGTTTCTGGTATTTTATTTTCTGGTTTCATTTATGTTATGAGTGTATTAGTATATGAGATTGATTGAGTCACTGTAGAATTATTTGAAGGTATGAGTGCCAGGTTTTGCATTTGCTGCCAGAAATTTAATAGTTTCTGAGTTATATTTAACCCTCTCTATAATTTCGGACATTTTCGTACTCTAATTGAGCAGCCTGACCCTCATTATAGAATGTGAATTTTATTGTATACAGTCTATGTTAAAGTCTGTATTTTCATCCATAACATAAGTATGTGTGAGCAGAGTTTAGTTGAGGTTATTTTAGGAAATTAACGGTGCCTTATTCACTGGTCAAATAAGGATGTAGTTTTGACTGTATCGTAAGTCCCTGAGTAATTTTAATCTGAAATCCTACAAGTTAACCATGTCATGTTTTCCTGTTGATTTTGTTGTTGAACCCAAGTTACTTGAAGAATAAACTCTTGTGATATATTGAAGTTAAATCCAAGGTTTTCAAACCTCGGTAGGCCTGTCAAAGTCTCGGGAGTTGACCCTTAACCTGTAGTGCATAAACCTGTTTTTCTAAAACAAACTTAAGCATGTGACCAAGAGCTAGAACCTAGTGCTAGGTCAAAAGGGAGATATTCGGGGATCCGGAACTCTGGCACTCTAGAGGTTTCCTTAACTCAACTCCTTTTCTCCCAAGGTGTTAACTGACCGAAGTCAGTCGTAAGTTGAGTTAATCGGCAGTTTTAGGTTACCCTGTTGTACTGCCCTCCTTCGTTGACTTTTAACAGCCTAATCTAATGGCTGGAAGAGTTTCTCCTCACACGATTTTCTACGATGGAGATCCACTATGGAACTCTGACCTTCAAGGTTTTTTCCCTCTTCACATCCGTAGTTTGTCCCACTAGGATCATCGAATTGCAGAAGGGATTAGATATCTGATGGCTTACACTTCCCTTAGATTGACGGTTTTTGTCCTCTTCAAAGTTTGGAACTCTGGGAGTTCATCACCTTTTGCAAGAAATCACTCCTTTCCTCTGGAGTGTCGAACTGGCAAAACCCCCGAAGGACTAAGACTTGAAGATCTACGATCCTTGTTGTTTTCTAGATATATGAATCTCATTTACTCTGGAAGTTTAGAACTTCGGGGTATTCGTATTCCTTTACTTTACCTCTTAACTTAGAGGAGATCCAAATCTAAATTAACTCTGAGATCAGTGGTCCCTTTACCTTGCTTTGATCTATAGCCATAAGTAACTTCAGCACTCCGACACTTCAGATATTTGTGTTTCTCTGGATTCCATTCTCCTGAAGTGACAACCTTTTGGAGTGACGTGGCAACGACGTTGTCACATTCGATGAATTGTCACCACAATGAAAGTGACACGTGTCAACTAAATTAGCACAGATGATGTAATCCAAAGTACCCAAAATGAGTTCCATGTGTCATTTGAAGTCAGTTGATAGGTGGCATTGACACGTTAGGTGAGATAGATTTTACGACAATGGGATTCTGAATACTCATATCTACAGACATGTGTACCCACCAATGTTCAGTAAGGATTTACTCTGGAATTCAGGACTCCGGGAGATCCTTCACCATAACTTACTAACCCTAGTTGTGTCGAAGTAGCGAATTACATAACCATTGAAGAACGTAGGCTCATAGATCCAACGGCCCATGATCGTTCGTCATATCTATGACATTCCTTCACTTTGGGACTTCAGAACTTCTAGGTTTCCAACCCTTTCTGTTGCAAACACAAACTCGTTGAATCGTCGAATTTTTATGGATCCAAAGGCTGGCATTCACCACCGATCTATGGTGTAGATCCACCTCGCGATTCAGGCTTCGGGGCATAGTCAGCTAGCCCAAAGGGTCTCTATCCTCCCTTCATATGACCGAGATATATGACCCCATATCAACTCATTGAGTGCTAATCGATGGTCGTAATTAAATCGATCGCGAAGATCGATGGCTAGGAAGGATTGTGGAGTATCGACTCCAATGATGTTTAAACCCTCTCTCGATTTCTTCAATAAAAATTGCTCATTGATAGTGGGACCAATTCCAACCGTTGATCTGTTTGTAGGTGACGATCGATGGCCCATGTGGATTGTGGAACCGAAACTGGCACGATATTTAACTGGACCCTTTGATCCTGCAATGGCTCCTCGTCGTTGATCAACCCTTACTGAGATCTGAAAGCTGAGACTTAATCATACGTTGATCCGACATCCCTCCTCTGCAACTCCCATATCTGACAACAATTGAATTTGTTGTTGTTGCTTTGTTTCATTCATATGCCTTGTAACCATACAAAAACTCAAAAATTTATCACTTACTCCCAATAATACTAATTTATCACTTACTCCCAATAATACTTTGTGTTGGCTCATTTAATACTAGTACGTTGCTAACAAATCCCACGATATCGACAATATTCCCATGATAAATAAGTCGTTACTGGTGGAGAGAAATATCCACCCTACTCTGTAGCATTGGATGTTGTGGCAGTTGGTGTTTAGGTCATCGTATCTAAAAGCAATTCAGATTTGATGTCCTATACACCACCCACTGTAGCATTCAATGTTGCATAAAAAGGTGGATATTGGTCATCATTACCAGTAATGGATCTCTTGATTTGGGTCGAGGTGGAGGCTACAATCGATTGATATTATTTTCCTCACTACACCCACAAGTCACGGCTTGTTCTTTCTCTAGGTTGTCATTCTAGGTGTATTTCGAATAGGGGTTGTAAGAAGAGGATTCCATAAATAATTGTTGTCCTTCCTATAATGTAGTGTTCGCACCATTACAACATTTTTCTACTGCAACACTTTGTCATATTTATGCTTTAGCTGCTTGGTTTGTGTCTCAACCCTACAAAAAATCTACATTTCCACCCTAAAATTTCATCTTTGAAATAGCTTGTCAATTGTAGAAACAAATTTCTTGAATGTACAATGGGCATGTCAGGTAATTTTGAGTCAACCAATACAAAACTTTGATTTATTTTATTGAGAGCAATGGATAAATATGAACTAATAGGTGTTATTTTGACTAAATGTTGAATTACTTATTTTATCCAAAACATTCTTTTAGCCAGAAATTTAGATTGATTTATGATCATAGTAGATTCAACTATGACATGGTTCCTCAATCACACAATATTAGTGACATCAAATATTCTGAGGCACCATATCTATGTTTATTTCCCAAACAAACCGATGAACAAGTCGATTTTATAGCTCTTTTCTAAGAAAACAATTGAAAACTAAATACATTTGTTGATCTATAGTTACATTCACTTAAGTGCAGATCCATGTATATCATGATGTGATGAGCATATAATTGAATAGATCATTGGTTTAGGATAGTATGTAGTGAATTCTCAAATATGTTACTTAGATCTATGGCTGGAGAAACTTAGGGTTTTCTTGGAGAGTGTTGAACTGTCAATCCTTAAACAAACATTTACCATAAAATTATCACCAATTTAGTGGATAGGTGTATCTTTGGATATATCTATGAATTGTATCTATTATATCTACAATAGATGATCTCTTTGTAATAAATCATGTCATTCTACTGTGAAAGATCATTTTCATGACAAAATGCTTAGAATTGATTTACCTAATTGACTATATTTTATGCCTTATGAACGTGATTCATTCCTCTTGCAATGAAAGCCTCCTTCATCATCAATCTCATGGATTATTATCATGGGCCATATTCATATTAGCTACACCTCTCATGGTTGACTATCATGAAGGAGTCACAATTCTTCACCTTCCATGGAAAACCACCATGGTATTATCATGTCATTAAGACCATAAGAGATCTAATACCATGTTAAGAAATAAAGAAAACACAACACAAGAGACAAGAAATTGTGGAGAAGGCCTTAATATATATTCAACATTTGCATTCATCTCATTATGTCAATATATAGTACATGGATCTGACCACTTCTAGATCTAGATCTCACTGACAACTCATCAGTGGATAATGACAACACCTCATCAGTAGATAAGGATGACCACTCATAAGAATGTGATCATGGACTTCGTGATTGTCTAGGGAATCATAGTCTAACAATTAGTGTGTTTCCAGTGAGAACCTTTACCTTAACTTCCAAGTTATGGTCGTTTAGAACTACCACCACCTATTGAAAACCTAATCTCTGATCATTTATAACTATCATCGCCTGCTAAAAAGATAGAGTGGGTGAGAAATCATTGGTTCTCATCTTATTTCTACCAACGAGCACATGATTAATCATTTCATCTCTTATCTCCACTAAAGAGGATGTGATGAATTGATGACTTCCCGCATGATTAATTGTTTACTAGATTTAATTTATAATGTTAAGAAACGTAAGTAAATGTCCTCAATAAGCACATATATACATCTAGGGGATACTTATAGACTAACATATATCCCCTATTTAACCTTAAATTTATCAAGCACCATGCGCATTATAAAAATTTTAGGTGCAAACTTCTCATGACTTAAAAACATTTATGGTTAAGATAAAGCTATGCTAATTTATTTATTTTCAATATGCCTACATAATTTTTTTTTAGCATTACCATACATACATACAAATGTACATAAATAATAAAAGAGCATTGGCCTACCAATAAGATATTTTTTATAATATGTTGCTAAGTTCCAGTATCATAGATTCTCAAACACATATGAAAGCCAATGACACTAGAGTGTTTGTGTGTGCATGCATGAGAGGTTAAACCTATAGCATATATTGATGATAAACCAAACTCATTTTTTAGTTCGACATGAGAGAGATGAAAACCAAACCAATCAAGGAAAAACAGACCTTGGAGAAGCTGCTTCAAGAATAAAATATTGACAAACTCTCTAAAAAATGGAAATTGATGGAGTAAACAGGATCCCATCATCAACAGTGAAAATAAAAATAAAAAATAAAAAATCTCTTAAAACTAACAGATTGAAAATTACTTTATCCTCCATGGGTGAGGGGTATCGTTCTTCATCTCTAAAGAAATTATTAACAAAATCAAAGTTTCAGTGTTGTACAAGAACCATTTGATTGATCAAACAATGTACGAAATCTAATTCTAGAACTTGACCTCCATGGATGATGATCCTCGGCTAAAAATCAGGATCCCACTTAGACAGATCAATAGATTACTAAACAACATTTAAAAAAAAAATCATTTGGTTCCATGCCCACAAAACTGCACCAACAAGCATGAAACTAGGAAATATGGTCCCGAACTAAGTGTTTCAAAGGATATGTTGACACATGAAACTAATTTTATATATTCGGTGATTGAATAAAATCATATCAAGTTTGATATGTGTAATTATTTTTGCATATCTTAGGAGTGTTACCGCCTAATGTAACACCCTTGTCAAAAGTCCCACATGTGCTAACTTGGGGAACCAATATGGGAAATGCACCACTATCACCTAAGTAGATTTTCCCCTTCACTTTAGGACAACTCCTAGAATCATGTTGAGATCATTTCTTGTTTCCTAGTTTTCCTTTCCCATTCTATCTTCCCAACTTATTTTTTCCATTTATTTTCCCTCTTTTACACCTCCCCTTATTTCCCTCTTTATTTTATCCTCTATTCTCTCCCTTTCTGGTTACTACACTTAGTCACATTTCAGTGATCCGCGGGTTCATGGGTTCATGGACCTTCATATCCATCCACTTCCCCATNTCGAGCTCTAAAGTATTTTATTCATTTTGCATGCAAGTCCAACCGACCATATTTTTACACTTAGCATTTTTTTTATCATACATAACCGCGTGTTTACAGGTTCTCGGGTTCTCTGGTTCGCGGGTTACCAGGTTTTCAGGTTCATGAAAAGATCCATATTCAAACTCTCTCTATTCCATCTCCATAATTTTGTTGCTTTTTTCAATATGCATTAAGTGTTGTTTAATGCTAACAATTGTTGTGCAGCCTCCGAAAAGATCATCATTAATGAAGAAAGGCTCTAGGAATTACTCATTAAATTGCATTAAATCTCCATTTTCCAATGGATTAAATTATCATTATCTCTATGAAAGGATTTATTTGAGGTTATTATCCAGCTGAAGAAATAGTCCCATCAACTTATAGCAGCATCAACTAGACAACAATTTTGTGGTGATACTTTAAATATCTTTGGACGTGAAGACCGGAACTTCCAGTGGTCAAGAGCATATTCATATTATTTCTCTCCTCCTGCAAAGAAAAATGTAATTTGGGCATCTAGAATCACTCATGTTGGGTGTGTTCCTGAGGTTTTTTATTTTAAAGAACTTGTTGCATGGTGTGTCGACAAGTATGGTCCAAGTCAAAGAATTATACATCTCTAGGATCATTCTTTGTTTTCTCTTTCACCACAAGTTTTTCGCAAGATGGTAAAGTTGTCGGAGCCGACGCTTACTTTTAAAGGTCAAGATTGCAGAGAATTATTGAAGAAACATAACAATGGGCTTGACCTCCTGCCTGAATATTTGGAGAATCTTGCATCTATCCCAGCATACATAACCAGAATCCAAGTTGAGTCTTTTAAAAACCCCTATCGAGAAATTGCATGGTTGTTTAACATGTTGACAAGTTAGGAAAGAATTGCTTCTATATCTCGCATGATTTTATATATTTTGTATTTTATAGTACAAGAATAGGCCATCTTTGACTGGGGAAAATAGATTTCTATCGAAATCTCATCCGAGTTATCACACTATATAAAGGACAGAAAATTCTTCATGGCTTATTATCCGATATTTTATATTGTTCATTGTTGTCAATTCCCAAACTTAACCATAAGTAAGAGGGTGAATCATGAAATAGATCCAGTTACCTTTTGGGATCAGGCACTATGGATACATAAGACCCCTCTTTATTTCTATGATTTTTTTAATGATTTTGTTTCAGTCTTCAAAAGGTTGTTGTTGGGAAAAAATACTTCAAGAATATCTGACCAAGCTACCAGATTCTTAGAGAAAAAAAGGAACAATAGAACAAATGGAGAATCATAGTTTCATAAGGATATTCTGCTCAAAATAAAATCCTTCTTTTCTCCTGTATCATGTATCTGACAATCTATATATTACAGAGGTGGCAAGGAAATATAACTTATGGCTACATGTTTTCCATGAAAAAAGGAAAAAAAAAAATTATTCCCCTGCCATGGAAGATTGGAGAGTTCATGTTCAGAAATATAAACAAAATTTGTGAATTTGCAAATCATTTCAACAATGTGAATTTAAAGTATGCTGAAAAGATCAAAGGTTTTTATCTTAACAAAATCTTTGTGGGACATATGCTTTCAGTGGGATTCAATAACTCTTTCATTCATACTATCTTGAACTAAGAAGAAGAAGGTAACAGCTAAATTACTCCTCTACATTATGTTAGTGACCTAGAAACATCACTCAGTAGTAATGTTTTTTATAAGTAAAGGGGGAAAGGTCCCAGTGAAAGAATTGTTCAGTCTCCAGTTCTTACTCCCAAGAATACCACATCCTGGAGAAATGCTCCAACGACCCACCCAGTTGAAAAGGTTGTCAACAGTAGTTCAAGTGGAGGGGGAGAGAAAAATCCTCCCACTATGAAAATTGAGAGTTCACATAAGGCCTAGGTTGGACTACCCCTTGTCCAATCCAGTTGAAAAATCCAGCGTTGAAGAATTGGTTTAATTGTTGTAGATCTGCATCAAAATGTATCGAAAATCCTATCCTTCTCGGGCCTCTATTCCAATTCCCTATGCCCCTGTTATTTCTTCCATGGCTTCCTCTGTTGAAGAAGCTCATTCTTGTATGTAGTGTTTATTAGCAACTAGATTCTTAAACAAACCATACATGACATCTCTTTAAATATAAAACAAAGTTTGGCTTAGCAACACATCAGACCCATGCAATCCAATCCATAAAAATTGTTTAATACTTTTCAATGAGCAGGGGGTGAGTAAGGGTTCTGGGATATCTGAGGGGGTTGTATTGAGTGGAAAAGTGATAAAATGAAAGGGATTAAGAACATGATTTCTGCTCAAAAAATGACTAAACAATCGACTGTGTTACAATAACAAAATAATATCAATTGTGACCTATCTCTATGTCATCCTTTTAATTGATGCAATATAGATTTTCCACCTAATTTTAATTTAATTTTAAGAACATGGTGTGCAAAGTGAATCTGGGAATGTGAGGGGATTTGTAATGTGCGAAAAAATGAGAGAACGACAGGGAAATTAAGGGATATTATTCATAAAACAAATTAAGTAATCAATAACAATAACTATGTATTAGAATCAATCCAAAATGCACCAACATTCACTGCTTCTCAATTTTATATCAAATTGTCTGGTGTTTCAATAATTAACTTTCCATGAATTCCTCAATTCAAAACAGTATGTGCAATCATAACTTATAACAAAACATTCAACAGTCTTGTTTAACCAAGCGTTGATCCTTTTCTTTCTTTTCTTTTAAAATAATCAAGAAAATGCACAGTAATATGCTCGACATCTATCCCTAATAATCCATAATGCATCACGATAATAATTAACATCCATTGTTTACCAATTTATAATCAGGTCTAATTAAAATATACATAGGTCTTTTTTAAAATACGAACAGACTTCCAAACTATGCTTGATTACACACAATCTCCATCATATCAATCGACAAGATCTTGTAACGAAACAACAGTCAACATGAAACCCGAGCCTTATCATTGTTGATATAACTTCCTTTTAAAACCATTGGTAATATATACGATGATCCAATAATATATATGAATCGAACATAACCAATTACACACAGGCATCATTTTTAAAACTGGCCATAACCCTAAGTGGGCCTAGCAAAAAAACACACACAGTTGTTTCCAATTTTAATCAAGACCACGCTAGTAAAAACAAAGTGTGTGAAACCGTAATGAAAGAAGACAGTTGGCGACTGTAAGAAATCACCTATTCTTATTTGAAAATTTTCAACCAATTTTATCATAGAAAAATGAGATAGAGACTCGACCAAATATAGAAAAACCTCCATAACCATTTCACTGATAAACCAATATTTTACAACCAAGAAGGTGTCTGAAAAGACAGTTGGAAATCAAATCAGGTTTTTCACAATAAAATGCAGGGAGACAACTAGAGCACATTCATATTTTAAGCATAACACAGATACCTGGAGGTCTTATGAGACTTATCAATCCACAAGAAAAAAAAAACCCTTCAAAAAAGATACAGCAGTGAGCCACACAATCTTCTTATTACTCGATTACCTGGACAAGACCAATGCTTAACACCCGAGGAGAGTGAAGGCAGGTGGATAATAACCCAGTGCACATGAAGCATTTAACACTTGTAGAGGAGAGGTGAATTTTA
>JASDQU010735511.1:86578-109441 GCA_032191745.1 Picea mariana
TTGTCCACTCTGAAATGCGTACACTTGGTAATTGGTATCAGAGCCAACTTTATTTGGTTAGAGGTAGTATTTTCCTTAGCAGTGTGCCAGGAGCCCGGGTTTGTGTTTGTAACTTTTGATGGACGTAGAAGCCTGAATGCCCTTCTTTTCTGTGCAGATATATCTCACCGTGTGTCTTTAATTACATGCCTCCTGCATGTATGTGTCTGTAATGTCATGCCTCCTGCATGAGTATGTAACTGAGAGGAATTTTAATATAAAAGAATTTTAAAGTTCTGTGTTATGATCGAGCCGTGTGTTTAAAAAGTCTGGTTGTGAGACGTGCAAAGTTCAGATAAAAGAAGTGTTCAGCTAAAGGTGATTGTCGCAGGATACGTAAGCATTATTTGTCAATAATTTTGTGCCGAAAAATAGGCCTCTACTGTTGCCAGTGTCTCAGACTCATTGTAAGTTGAACTTACCTTCTATCTTTTGCTTACCTGCAACATTTGAAGGACTTTGTTAAAAGTAGCAGTAGATCATAATGGCTGCACCTAAAGATTCTTCATCTAATGATCTATCCTCTCTAGCTACATACAAGCCTACTAAATGGTATAAAAAGTTGTTAAGTTAGTCTAGCAATAAACCCCTATATAATGTGCGTCTGTTAGCCCAAGAGTTTGAACCAGACCCAAATTGGAAAATGTCTCAGGTTCCGGCTTCAGACATATATGATATCTCTATCTTTCAGTTTAAAGCCACTACCTTAATCCGTTATTGTTCTATGAATATCCCTCTCTCTCTCGGACAATCCAAATATCAAATTCCGTTAATTCAGCAAAGTGATATAGACTGGGGTCTAAATCATGGCTATGAGTATATCCATATTGGACTTATCCAGTTCGGCATCAACCCTTTGGTTCATCCTGGATTAAACACAAATGTCCTTACATGTATCATTGACTCACGCCATAATAATTTCCAAGATGATTTAATCTCTGGCTTTCAAGCCCCACTGCATAATGGCCCTGTCTGGTCTTCAGCTTTGCCCCGATTTCAAGTATATCTACGAGATCCCTATATCAATTCCCTCTTACAAGCCTATCTTCAATTCCCTGGGTTTGATATGGCGGAAGGGTCCAAGATTTCCCAACTCCACTCTTCTATCTGTCTTCGTTTCGTTTCCACAACTATGCCTGCTCTAAATCCTAAACTATTACAACGCGCTACATCTGAAAGCGTGGTGGTTGGTCCAGGAAACGTTTCCCCTCTTTCAATTGGTTTCTGTCAGCTTACAGAAATTGAGGAATGGTCTGTAGAATATGAACCGATCTCTGCTCATTCTCAACCTCCTATGCCTAAAGAAATGTCATTATATATGAATGCTTATGGTAAGTTCAAACAATACAATTCACTCCCTGACTCAATCCAGATTCCAAGTAATCCCTTTCATGCCACCGACATCCATAGCCTGCCATGTGTCATGCACACTCAATACGACTTGTCAAAAACACGTGTCAACATATAATAATAATAATAATAATAATAATAATCTATTTTTAAGGTCACGGCCAAGCCAGCACACCAAATTGGTGTATGAGACCCCCTTGTTTATGGGACAAGGGACCCTCCTTTGCCCAGCAATTTGACTGGTAAAGTCTACGAAGGTATACATACCCTACCCCCCTCTGGATTTGAACCTGAGACCTCTTAAGAGGAAACACATGTTCTCAACCATTATGCACATATGATGTATGATGTATGATGTATTTTAGTATGATTTATATATATGTGGATTTTTTACATTGTTTTTGTCAGTGGATGTAGGCTTGATGATGCTTGCTAATCAGACTCACATAAGGAGTAAAGGGGCCTTGCACAGAAAACCAGATATTTAGGGAGAGGGGTGGAAGCATCCCTGTCATAGCCTACTAGCACTCTCGTCGTGGCTAGAACTGTAGGTTAACGATTACCTAGTTGGGTGGTCCATAATGTCGTGAGGGAAGACTAAGATAGTCACTCACGTATATTTATAAGGGGCATGCAATAAGGTGGAATCATTATTCATTATAATCCCTTAGTATCTCACAAGGTCGAATGAACGGAGTTTTGACTCCAATGGGTCAGACAAACTTCCAAAAACAAGTCAATGCGAGTGGCATCCTTGGAGCATGAGATGCATCTTGAAGGGAACGTCGCACAATTGAAACCTGAGTCAATAAACATAGGTGGCCTAGAAAACACTCGAATGATTAGACCTTGTTAGATTAAAATAATTAATTAAACAATCGAGCATAAATTTTAAAATAAAGAGACTAATTAAATTGTGACATGAGTAAAGATTTGAAGGAAATCAAATGTTAGGAAATAGTAAGTAAAGACCTAAGGAAGTGATAAAATACACAAGAGTGCATGAAATTACTAAAAATAAATCCTTTTAGAAATAACTACAACTTGAGAGAATGTGTTGTGCATAGAATAGAATTTGAGTCAACCAACCCTAGCCTAACTCAGAAGACTCATAATCCAACCCTAACTAAAATATAGTTAGGAGACAATCTATAATTAAGGGGATTTGGGGAAACTAAGAGAAAACTAAGAGGAAATTTAGGAACACATGGGGAATTGTGAGGAAACGTGTCTTTTAAATAAAAATAAAAGAGAAATTACTTGTGCAACATGGAGAGAATGTGACACTTGTAGTGGATGAATAATCCTTGAACTAAATTTCTAAAAATTAATGAATTATGCATGAGGGATAGATGTCTATGAAGGATAATTCTATATATAAAGGGGCATAGAAGAGAGGGGGATCGGACCCTGGGGAAGGCACTGTTATGCTGCTGAATTTTGGATTGACTATGTTTTTACTTGTGAGAGTTGGGACTCCAGGCTTGTGAAAAGAGTGGAAGCTCTTCCTTGTGAGGAAAGCATGGAAGCTATTGTGTTCTGGGTTTTCTTCTTGGACCCTTTGCGAATCGGGGGGATAAGGGGGAAGAAGAGTACCCCTAGCATTGGTTGGGAGGTACCGGTGAAGTCTCTATTATTAGAAAGCGAAGGAAAGGAAGGAGCCCAAGTTCTATAGGGACATCTTCAACACACAGGTTTCATTGGTTTCTGGTATTTTATTTTATGGTTTCATTTATGTTATGAGTGTATTAGTATATGAGATTGACTGAGTCACTATAGAATTATTTGAAGGTATGAGTGCCAGGTTTTGCATTTGCTGCCAGAAATTTAATAGTTTCAGAGCTATATTTAACCCTCTCTATAATTTCAGACATTTTCGTACTCTAATTGACCAGCCTGACCCTCATTATATAATGTGAATTTTATTGTATACAGTCTATGTTAAAGTCTGTATTTTCATCCATAACAGAAGTATGTGTGAGCAGATTTTAGTTGAGGTTATTTTAGGAAATTAAAGGCGCCTTATTCACTGGTCAAATAAGGATGTAGTTCTAACTGTATCGTGAGTCCCTGAGTAATTTTAATATGAAATCCTACAAGTTAACCATGTCATGTTTTCCCGTTGATTTTGTTGTTGAAACCGAGTTACTTGAAGCATAAACTCTTGTGATATATTGAAGTTAAATCATTGGTTTTCAAACCTAGGTACGCCTGTCAAAGTCTCAGGAGTTGACCCTTAACCTGTAGTGCGTAAACCTATTTTTCTAAAACAAACTTAAGCATGTGACCAAGAGCTAGAACCTAGTGCTAGGTCAAAAGGGAGATATTCGGAGATCTGGAACTCCGACGCTCCAGAGGCTTCCTTAACTCAACTCCTTTTCTCCCGAAGTGTTAACCGACCGAAATCAGTCATAAGTTGAGTTAATCGACAGTTGTAGGTTACCCTATTGTACCACCCTCCTTCATTGACTTTTAACAGCCTAATCTAACGGCTGGTAGAGTTTCTCCTCACACGATTTTCTATGGTGGAGATCCACTATGAAACTCTGAGCTTTGGGGTTTTTTCCCTCTTCACATCCATAGTCTGTCCCACTAGGATCATCGAACCACAGAAGGGATCAGATATCTGATGGCTTACACTTCCCTTAGATTGACATTTTTTGTCCTCTTTAGAGTTTGGAACTCTGGGAGTTCATCACCTTTTGCAAGAAATCACTCCTTTCCTCTGGATTGTTGAACTGGCAAAAGCCCCAAAGGACTAAGACTTGAAGATCTACAGTCCTTGTTGTTTTCTAGATATACGAATCTCGTTTACTCTAGAAGTTCAGAATTTCGGGGTCTTCGTATTCCTTTACTTTACCTCTTAACTTAGCGAATATCCAAATCTAAATTAACTCTGAGATCAACAGTCCCTTTACCTTGCTTTGATCTACGGCCATAAGTAAATTCGGCACTCCAACACTTCATATATTTATGTTTCTCTGGATTCCATTCTCCCGAAGTGACAACCTTTCGAAGTGACGTGGCAGCCACGTTGTCACAATCGATGAATTGTCACCACAATGAGAGTGACATGTGTCAGCTAAATTAGCACAGATGAAGTAATCCAAAGTACCCAAAATGAGTTCCACGTGTCATCTAAAGTCAGTTGATAGGTGGCATTGACACGTTAGGTGAGATAGATTTTACGAGAATGGGATTTTGAATACTCATATCTATGGACATGTGTACCCACCGTTGTTCGGCAAGGATTTACTCCGGAATTCGGGACTCCGAGAGATCCTTCACCATAACTTACTAACCCTAGTTGTGTCTAAGTAGAAAATTACAGAACCATTGAAGAATGTAGGCTCGTAGATCCAATGGCCCACGATCGTTCATCAGATCTATGACATTCCTTCACTCTGGGACTTCATAACTTATGGGTTTCCAACCCTTTCTGTTGCGAACACAAACTCGTTGAATCATTGAATTCTTATGGGACCAACGACTAGCATTCACCACCGATCTACGGTGTATATCCACCTCGCGATTCAGGCTTCGGGGCACAGTCAACTAGCCCAAAGGGTCTATGTCCTCCCTTCGTATGACCAAGATATATGACCCCAAATCAACTCATTGAGTGCTAATTGATGGTCTAATTCGACAGTCGTAATTAAATCGATTGCGAAGATCGATGGCTAGGAAGGATTGTGGAGTCTCGACTCAAACGATGTTTAAACCCTCTCCCTATTTTCGCAATAAAAACTGCTCGTTGATAGTGGGACCAATTCCAACTGTTGATCTATTTGTAGGTGACGATCGACGACCCATGTGGATTGTGGAACCGAAACTGGCGCAATAGTTAACTCGAGCCTTTGATCCTGCAATGACTCCTCGTCATTGATCAACCCTTACTAAGATCTGATAGCCGAGACTTAATCAGACGTTGATCCGACGTCCCTCCTTTGCAACTCCCAGATCTGACAGCAATTGAATTTGTTGTTGTTGCTTTGTTTCATTCATATGCCTTGTAACCATACAGAAACTCAAAAGTTTATCACTTACTACCAATAATACTAATTTATCACTTACTCCCAATAATACTTTGTGTTGGCTCATTTAAGACTAGTACGTCACTAACAAATCCCACGATATCAACAATATTCCCATGCTAAATAAGTCATTACTGGTGGAGAGAAATATCCACCCTACTATGTAGCATTGGATGTTGTGGCAGTTGGTGTTTAGGTTGTCATATCTAAAAGCAATTCAGATTTGATGTCCTATACACCACCCACTGTAGCATTCAATGTTGCATAAAAAGGTGGATATTGGTCATCATTACCAATAATGGATCTCTTTATTTGGGTCAAGGTGGAGGCTACAGTCGATTGATATTATTTTCCTCACTACACCCACAAGTCATGGCTTGTTCTTTCTCCAGGATGTCGTTCTAGGTGTATTTCGAATAGGGGTTGTAAGAAGAGGATTCCATAAATAACTGTTGTCCTTCCTATAATGTAGTGTTCGCACCATTACAACGTTTTTCTACTACAACACTTTGTCATATTTATGCTTTCGTTGCTTGGTTTGTGTCTCAATCCTACAAAAAATCTACATTTCCACCCTAAAATTTCATCTTTGAAATAACTTGTCTATTGTAGAAACAAATTTCTTGAATGTACAATGGGCATGTCAAGTAATTTTGAGTCAACCAATACAAAACTTTGATGTATTTTATTGAGAGAAATGGATAAATATGAACTAATAGGTGTTATTTTGACTAAATGTTGAATTACTTATTTTATCCAAAACATTCTTTTAGCCAGAAATTTAGATTGATTTATGATCATAGTAGATTCAACTATGACATGGTTCCTCAATCACACAATATCAGTGACATCAAATATTCAGAGGCACCATATCTATGTTTATTTCCCAAACAGGCCGATGAACAAGTCGATTTTATAGCTCTTTTCTAAGAAAACAATTGAAAACTAAATACATTTGTTGATCTATAGTTACATTCACTTAAGTGCAGATCCATGTATATCACGATGTGATGAGCATATAATTGAATAGATCATTGGTTTAGGATAGTATGTAGTGAATTCTCAAATATGTTACTTAGATCTATGGTTGGAGAAACTTAGGGTTTTCTTGGAGAGTGTTGAACTGTCAATCCTTAAACAAACATTTACCATAAAATTATCACCAATTTAGTGGATAGGGGTATCTTTGGAGATATCTATGAATTGTATCTATTAGATCTACAATAGATGATCTCTTTGTAATAAATCATGTCATTCTACTGTGAAAGATCACTTTCATGACAAAATGCTTAGAATTGATTTACCTAATTGACTATATTTTATGCCTTATGAAGGTGCTTCATTCCTCTTGCAATGAAAGCCTTCTTCATCATCAATCTCATGGATTATTATCATGGGCCATCTTCATATTAGCTACATCTCTCATGGTTGACTATCATGAAGGAGTCACAATTCTTCACCTTCCATGGAAAACCACCATGGTATTATCATGTCATTAAGACCATAAGAGATCTAATACCATGTTAAGAAATAAATAAAACACAACACAAGAGACAAGAAATTGTGGAAAAGGCCTTAATATATATTCAACATTTGCATTCATCTCATTATGTCAATATATAGTACATGGATCTGACCACTTCTAGATCTAGATCTCACTGACAACTCATCAGTGGATAATGACAACACCTCATCAGTAGATAAGGATGAAAACTCATAAGAATGTGATCATGGACTTCATGATTGTCTAAAGAATCATAGTCTAACAATTAGTGTGTTTCCAGTGAGACCCTTTACCTTAACTTCCAAGTTATGGTCGTTTAGAAATACCACCACCTGTTGAAAACCTAATCTCTAATCATTTATAACTACCATCGCCTACTGAAAAGATAGAGTGGGTGAGAAATCATTGGTTCTCATCTTATTTCTACCAACGAGCACATGATTAGTCATTTCATCTCTTATCTCCACTAAAGAGGAAGTGATGAATTGACGACTTCCCGCATGATTAATTGTTTACTAGATTTAATTTATAATGTTAAGAAACGTAAGTAAATGTCCTCAATAAGCACATATATACATCTAGGGGATACTTATAGACTAACATATATCTCCTATTTAACCTTAAATTTATCAAGCACCATGCGCATTATAAAAATTTTAGGTGCAAACTTCTCATGACTTAAAAATATTTATGGTTAAGATAAAGCTATGCTAATTTATTTATTTTCAATATGCCTACATAATTGTTTTTCTATTTTATTAGCATTACCATACATACATACATATGTACATAAATAATAAAAGATCCTTGGCCTACCAATAAGATATTTTTATATTGCTAAGTTCCAGTATCATAGATTCTCAAACACATATGCAAGCCAATGACACCAGAGTGTTTGTGTGTGCATTCATGAGAGGTTAAACCTATAGCATATATCGATGATAAACCAAACTCATTTTTTAGTTCTACATGAGAGAGATGAAAATCAAACCAATCAAGGAAAAATAGACCTTGGAGTAGCTACTTCAAGAATAAAATATTGACAAACTCTCTAAAAAATGGAGATTGATGGAGTAAACAGGATCCCATCATCAACAGTGAAAATAAAAATAAAAAATAAAAAATCTCTTAAAACTAACAGATTGAAAAGTAATTTATCCTCCATGGGTGAGGGGTATCGTTCTTCATCTCTAAAGAAATTATTAACAAAATCAAAGTTTCAGTGTTGTACGAGAACCATTTGATTGAACAAACAATGTATGAAATCTAATTCTAGAACTTGACCTCCATGGATGATGATCCTTGGTTAAAAATCAGGATCCCACTTAGATAGATCAATAGATTACTAAACAACATAAAAAAAAAAATCCATTTGGTTCCATGCCCACAAAACTACACCAACAAGCATGAAACTAGGAAATATGGTCCCAAACTAAGTGTTTCAAATGATATGTTGACACATGAAATTAATTTTATATATTCGTTGATTGAATAAAATCATATCAAGTTTGATCTGTGTAATTATTTTTGCATATCTCAGGAGTGTTACCACCTAATGTAACACCCTTGTCAAAAGTCCCACATGTGCTAACTTGGGGAACCAATATGGGAAATGCACCACTATCACCTAAGTACATTTTCCCCTTCACTTTAGGACAACTCCTAGAAGCATGTTGAGATCATTTCTTGTTTCCTAGTTTTCCTTTCCCATTCTATCTTCCCAACTTATGTTTTCCATTTATTTTCCCTCTTTTACACCTCCCCTTATTTCCCTCTTTATTTTATCCTCTATCCTCTCCCTTTCTGGTTACTACACTTAATCACATTTCAGTGATCTGCGGGTTCGCGGATTCATGGACCTTCATATCCATCCACTTCCCCATGTCATAAGTCCGTTGCTACACTTAACCATTTTTTCAATTGCGCAGGTTCACGGGTTTAGACCCTCATCTTCCAAGTTTCATGACCTTCACTTTACACCCAGGTTCTTTGATCTACATTTTAACCATCATATTTATTGAGGGTGTTGATCTCCAAATTATTTTCTTCCTTTTTCATGCAAGTCCGACAAACCGTCTTTTTACACTTAGCATTTTTTTTTATCATACATAACCGTGTGTTTGCGGGTTCTCGGGTTCTCGGGTTCCCAGGTTCGCGGGTTCATGAAAAGATCCATATTCAAACCCTCTCTATTCCATCCCCATCATTTTGTTTCTTTTCTCAATATGCATTAAGTGTTGTTTAATGCTAACAATTGTTGTGCAGCCTCCGAAAAGATCGTCGTTAATGAAGAAAGGATCTAGGAATTACTCATTAAATTGCATTAAATCTCCATTTTCCAAGGGATTAAATTATCATCATCTCTCTGAAAGGATTTATTTGAGGTTATTATCCAGCTGAAGAAATAGTCCCATCAACCTATAACAGCATCAACTAGACAACAATTTGGTGGTGATACTTTAAATATCTTTGGACGTAAAGATTGGAACTCCCAGTGGTCAAGAGCATTTCATATTATTCCTCTCCTCCTGCACAGAAAGACGTAATTTGGGCATCTGGAATCACTCGTGTTGGGTGTGTTCCTGAGGTTTTTTATTGTAAAGAACTTGTTGCATGGTGTGTCAACAAGTATGTTCCAAGTCAAAGAATTATACAACTCTAGGATCATTCTTTGTTTTCTCTTTCACCACAAGTTTTTCGCAAGATGGTAAAGTTGTCAGAGCCGACGCTTACTTTTAAAGGTCAAGATTGCAGAGAATTATATAAGAAACATAACAATGGGCTTGACCTCCTGCCTGAATATTTGGAGAATTTTGCATCTATCCCAGCAGACATAACCAGAATCAAGGTTGAGTCTTTTAAAAACCCCTATCGAGAAATTGCATGGTTGTTTAACATGTTGATAGGTTAGGAAAGCATTGCTTCTATATCTCGCATGATTTTATATATTTTGTATTTTACAGTGAAAGAACAGGCCATCTTTGACTAGGGAAAATAGATTTCTATCGAAATCTCATCCGAGTTATCACACTATATAAAGGACAGAAAATTCTTCATGGCTTCTTATCTGATATTTTATATTGTTCATTGTTGTCAATTCCCAAACTTAACCATAAGTAAGAGGGTGAATCATGAAATAGATCTAGTTACCTTTTGGGATCAGGCACTATGGAGACATAAGACCCCTCTTTATTTCTATGAAGTTTTTAATGATTTTGTTTCAGTCTTCAAAAGGTTGTTGTTGGGAAAAAATACTTCAAGAATATCTGACCAAGCTACTAGATTCTTAGAGAAAAAAAGGAACAATGGAACAAATGGAGAATCATAGTTTCATAAGGATATTCTGCTCGAAATAAAATCTTTATTTTCTCGTGTATCATGTATCTGACAATCTATCTATTATAGAGGTGGCAAGGAAATATAACTTATGGCTACATTTTTTCAATGAAAAAAGGAAAAAAAAAATTATTCCCCTGCCACGGAAGATTGGAGAGTTCATGTTCAGAAATATAAACAAAATTTGTGAATTTGCAAATCATTTCAACAATGTGAATTTAAAGTATGCTGAAAAGATCAAAGGTTTTTATCTGAACAAAATCTTTGTGGGACATATGCTTTTAGTGGGATTCAATAGATCTTTCATTCATACTATATTGAACTAAGAAGAAGAAGGTAACAACTAAATTACTCCTCTACATGATGTTAGTGACCTAGAAACATTACTTAGTAGTAATGTTTTTTATAAGCAAAGGGGGAAAGGTCCCAGTGAAAGAAGTGCTCAGTCTCTAGTTGTTACTCCCAAGAATACCACATCCCAGATAAATGCTCCAATGACCCACCCAGTTAAAAAGGTTGTCAACAGTAGTTCAAGTGGAGGGGGGGAGAAAAATCCTCCCCCTGGGAAAATTGAGAGTTCACATAATGCCTAGGTTGGACTACCCCTTGTCCAATCCAGTTGAAAAATCCAGCTTTGAAGAATTGGTTTAATTGTTGTGGATCTGCATCAAAATGTATCAAAAATCTTGTCCTTCTCGGGCCTCTGTTCCAATTCCCTATGCCCCTGTTATTTCTTCCATGGCTTCCTCTGTTGAAGAAGCTCATTCTTGTATGCAGTGTTTATTAGCAACTAGCTTCTTAAACAAACCATACATGACATCTCTTTAAATATAAAACAAAGTTTGGCTCGGCAACACATCAGACCCATGCAATCCAATCCATAAAAATTGTTTAATACTTTTCAATGAGCAGGGGGTGAGTAAGGGTTCTGGGATATCTGAGGGGGTTGTATTGAGTGGAAAAGTGATAAAATGAAAGGGATTAAGAACATGATTTCTGCTCAAAAAATGATTAAACAATCGACTGTGTTGCAATAACAAAATCATATCAACTGTGACCTATCTCTGTGTCATCCTTTTAATTGATGCAATATAGAGTTTCCACTTAATTTTAATTTAATTTTAATAACATGGCATGCAAAGTGAATCTGGGAATGTGAGGGGATTCGTAATGTGCGAAAAAATGAGAGAACGACAGGGAAATTAAGGGATATTGTTCATAAAACAAATTAAGTAATCAATAACCATAACTATGTATTAGAATCAATCCAAAATGCACCAACATTCACTGCTTCTCAATTTTATATAAAATTGTCTGGTGTTTCAATAATTAGCTTTCGATGAATTCCTCAATTCAAAACCGTCTGTGCAATCATAACTTATAACAAAACATTCAACAGTCTTGTTTAACCAAGTGTTGATCATTTTCTTTCTTTTCTTTTAAAATAATCAAGAAAATGCACAGTAATATGCTCGACATCTATCCATGATAATCCATAATGCATCACAATAATAATTAACATCCATTGTTTACCAATTTATAATCAGGTCTAATTAAAACATACATAGGTCTTTTTTAAAATACGAACAGACTTCCAAACTATGCTTGATTACACACAGGCTTCATCATATCAATCGACAAGATCTTGTAACGAAACAACAGTCAACATAAAACCCAAGCCTTATCACTGTTGATATAACTTCCTTTTAAAACCATTAGTAATATATACGATGATCCAATAATATATATGAATCGAACATAACCAATTACACACAGGCATTGTTTTTAAAACTGGCCATAACCCTGAATAGGCCTAGCAAAAAAACACACAGTTGTTTCCAATTTCAATCAAGACCATGCTGGTAAAAACAAAGTGTGTGAAACCATAATGAAAGAAGACAGTTATCGTCTATATGAAATTGCCTATTCTCATTTGAAAATTTTCAACCAATTTTATCATAGAAAAATGAGACAGAGACTCGACGAAAAACCTCCATAACCATTTCACTGATAAACCAATATTTTACAACCAAGAAGGTGCCCGAAAAGACAGTTGGAAATCAAATCAGGTTTTTCACAATCAAATGCAGGGAGACAACCAGAGCGCGTTCATATTTTAAGCATAACACAGATACCTGGAGGTCTTATGAGACTTATCAATCCACAAGAAAATAAACCCTTCGAAAAAGATACAGCAGTGAGCCACACAATATTCTTATTACTCCAATACCTAGGCAAGACCAATTCTTAACACCCAAGGAGAGCGAAGGCAGGTCGATAATAACCCAGTGCACATGATGCATTTAACACTTACAGAGGAGAGGTGAATTTTAATTTAACAGTGGCAGTTATTAAAAGAAACATAGAGATATAACGTCTCTACCCATTACTCAAGAGATGACCATCTTGACCAAAACACCAGTTAGGATGCAAACATCCTTTTGACATAACGATGAGACACAACTCGTATTTATCCACAACCATACAGGAATATACTATTGTTAGGACCACCCAAGACTGGGTCTTGGGTTACTTCGACAAAAAGACAATAAGAATGGGCCAATGACTATGACTCAGGGTTTGAAGAAAAAACACAACAACTGTGGGCAATCCCTCTGCGACTGGGTAAGGGTTACAATCATGACTGTGAGGGAATGGAACATCGACAGTAATACATAAAACGAAACCCTCCATTCATCAATGCAGATCTATATATACCACCATTCACTTATCATTCCAGAGAGACCCATCATGATATTTAAACTGACCGAGCCACCAGACAATGCACAACCTAAAATAAAAACCCAATTATTTTTCTTGCAATACAAAACAAATATAGTCATCACAAAGAGATATAACACACATCTACACCATCAAAATTCTCAGGAATACACAGAATCCAAGCATCACTGAGCCATTATTTGTTCATACAATAGAGAAGACTTCATGGATGGAGAGAAAAAGAATCATGCCTGTAGAAAAACGCTTAAAAGGGTGAGTTGGCCGAACCTTCTTCCTTCCAAGAACCTGAAATGCAGAGCTTCAAAACCAACAGATCAAAAAATGCAACAAAGGAACAATTCTAGGGTGACGGTCAATAGGGGGAGTATAGAGTGACGTGCAGTAAATGCACGTCGCTTCCATCTCCTGGCCTATTCAATTCGAAGTACGAGACAACCAAACATTCACCAATCAATTAAACCATGTATTCAATGCCAAACCATTTGAAATCTGCAATGATATCCTTTGCATAGTGTGCCAGCCAATACATTTACATGTTAACCCTTGTCATAATTCTATTCCATCATACATATTGCAATGCTATATGCACCCAATTCAAATCTAATGAAATCCTCATAGCCCACTAACCAACCATAGCATAATATTTAGGACTAACACTAACATCATTCTACTTTTCCATTCGAATTTGCATATAAACCTTTATCATATCTTCTTTCCCTTTAGGATTTTTCTTCATAGGTTTTTCTTTCTTTGTTTTGATTATGTTATCACTAAAAATATATCTTGCCTATATGTAGCTAGGTAATCGATCACAATGATTAATGACATAGTTAAATCATAGCAATTGTAAATACATGCCCCTCATAACCATCAAAAATGTTTTGGACCGCAAAAAGCATTCCACAAAAATGCTTCATCTGTATGTTACCATGTCAAAAAGAAACCAAGACTGCATTGTCAACCATGTAGGACTGTGTAGGCAGCATCAAAACCAAGCTAGCTGATATGAATTTGCAGCAATACAACAGTTTATAACAACAATTAGTATTGTATAACAGCCATGAGAATCATGCCTTAAAAGTGCTTGAAAATAACAAGAAGAAATAGCTTTAACCTTGTTGAATGATAAAAGCTTGTTACAAGCAAGTTTGACAATGTCTAGCTAGAAAAATAGGTCACTTTTGTAGAGAATTTGTTGCAGTTAGATGGCTGTAGCAATCTTTTTCAACAGCAGCAAATTGTAACAGTCAAAAGTGCAAGAAAACACCATACAAAGTTAGCACTTACCTAGTAGATTGACTAGCAATTATCGCAATTGAGTTTTGAATAAGTTAAGTGCAAGTTATGTAGGAAAATGTATCCAATGAATGTATGTTTGTATGGCTGTAGAAATGTTTTTCTACAGCAGCAAGTTAGATTGGGAGTTAGTCTAGTTTAGGATTAGCAAATGTTAGTAAAAAATTCAAGGATAAAAGTTTGAGTGTTTGTTTGATCAATCAACACTTGCAAGTGGTAGACTAGTGACTTTGTAGGGTAATGGAATCAATAATGGCAGCGGAAAATATTTAGAGAAAAAATAGCAATGATAATAATATGTCAAAGGGACGGAGAGGATAAGAGAGGTTTTGGTATCCCAAGGCCTCAAAAAATCCAATTCCAAGAGATAATTGCTAGGAAGTATCAAGGGTTAGGCCCTAGTGATTTTTCCTTTCCTTGAACAAAATGTAATAAAATATGCAATTGGGCATGGAAGTAGGGTTACTAGAGTGCTAAAATGGTAGGGCTCTAGTATCTACTTCAAGATAGGTTCCTTTCAAGAAATTTTAGCACATGGAAGACTATAGAGAAAAAGATAATAACATATGTCTTTATCCTAGTGTTTCAAGCAAGCAATTTCATAATATTAGACATGAAACAAGTAAAATTAACCATAATCATTCATTCACAATAAAGAAATTCAGATTTTCCACTTACTTCACCAAGAATAATCAAGCAAAAACCCTAGTTGAATATCCTCCACATGAAAATTGCCAGAGTACACCAATAAATGCCTCCTCCAAGAAGTGTGCACCATTAATTTCAGCCAAGAAACCTTAAAGAAGGCAGAATTTCAGACCACCACTTGTGTGATGAGTGAATCATCATAAAAATGAATTTACTTTTTGTTTACTTATACAATATCAATGACCTTTAATTATGTTTTAGGTCATAAAAGGCCGACATGGCCAAATTACATCAAAAATCAAGTTTTTACATAAATCCAATAATTAAACCCTAATTTCACTTTCAAATATGACACTATTTCCTTCTAGGGTGATTTTATACCCCTGGGATGGAACTCTAGGCCTCAAAAGCATAACGCTTGGCCTCTAGAGGCCCTAAATGTTGCCACGTGTGCCAACTAGCACCAAATTGTCCTCATAAATGCCAAACCCTAACTCGATGACGTCAAGGGTCAACATGATGATGTTAGGGGCCCTCAAGGGTCAACATCATGGTGGAAGAGAAATACCCCCCTGGTTCTAGGCCTTCCAGAGTGTCTCGGGGGAAACTTCCTTCTTTCTTCCTAGTGCCATCCACTGGTGTCTCTTTGCCCCTGGTTCGAGTCATAGCATCCATCTGTTGGGATTTCAGCCCTATGGAGGTCCAACCTAATCATTCCCCCACATGCACCTATCCACAGAGCATAGTCTTGTAGAAACAAAAAGTATTCCCTCCATGGGCCCATAATTCACATGGATCATACCAATGTCAATAACATCCAATAATCAAATTACCCAAACATGTGCATCAAACCCCCCTTTACCCAGACAAATGCTCAAAGATGTTATGAAATTTAACAAGTCAATTTTGTCCTCATAAATGCTAAACCCTAACTGGATGACGTCAAGGTTCAACATGATGATGTTAGGGACCCTCAAGGTTCAATGTCATGGTGGAAGAGAAATATCCCTCTGGGTCTAGGCCTTCCAGAGTGTCTCAGGGGAAACATCCTTCTTTATTCCTAGTGTCATCCTCTGGTGTCTCTTTGCCCTTGGTTCGGGTCATAGCATCCATATGATGGGATTTCATCCATATGGATGTCCAACCTAATCATTCCCCCACATGCACCTGTCCACAGGGCATAGTCCTGCAGCAACAACAAGTATGCCCTCCATGGGCCCATAATTCACAGGGATCATACTAATGTCAATCACATCCAATAATCAAATTACCCAAACATGTGCATCAAACCCCCCTTTACCCATACAAATGCTTGAAGACGTTATGCAATTTAACAATTCAATTTTGGAGATGGTATTAGGATGTCCTATTAGGATAATCCTCCTCAAGTTTGGGGTGTTTCCCAGGTGAAGACCAATCTAGGTCATGTAAGTGTGTGAAATGGTGGAAGGGAATGTTTGGGCAAAGGGTGCAATGATAACAGGAAAATGTAGATCTTGCTTGTGGGTGCCTCTATAGAGGGAAAGTTGCACTTTGTCATGGATTCCATTATTTCCCAGCCCATTCAAGGCCTTTTATTCTTTGTCTTATTGTTTTTTCTTTTCAAGGGAAAATTTGGGGGACATTGTCCTAGCGTGGTGACCATTGGCGACAGCATTACCCACAAGCACTTCACGAAAATTAGAAGGTTGGCTCGTTATGAGACCCCCTTTATCTTGGCTATGCCACCAAGAGCCACTAGCATGGTTTGGTGACCAGATAGATGGTAGTGTCATACCGCTACATGCTCATGGACCTAATAGGTCGGCTCATGATGAGACCTCCCATCCACCAACTATACCTTGAGTTTTATTTTATCTTATAGGTCCCCTTTTCTTACTGAGAAGCGTTTTATTTCTTTCTCAAGAATCCCTGGGTGAATCATCTCAAAGGTTTTATTTTGGCTTTTAACTCTTGCCAGCTACTTTTACCCTCTGGGCCTTTAGACCCTTCTTCCCACAAGGTAAGGTACAACCCTTCCTAGTGTGGAAAACCTAATGCCCGAACCAAGGTAGGGGAAGATGAGAGGGATAATGATGAAAAATGGTAAGTATGGAAGGAATGGATGATGACCTTACATAGACCCACCCAGTGGAAACTCATCCTAAAGGGATCCATATTACTGGGGAATTTTTTCACCCCCCTCGAGGTATGAACAAGTTAAATACCATAATTTCTAGGAAAACATTATGAAACAAAGGAGGGTTCAATGCAACATATTCAAATGCTTCAAAAATCAAAGTGACACATACCATGATACCTGGACTCATTACCTCATGGAGAAAAACCCATTGTTACTTCAGGACCAAGAAGGAGGGATGGATGTTGTTGTTTCTGATAGATGGGATGCACTAAAGAAAATACGGGCCCTCCAGGGCCAAGCTCAAATCGTTTGGCTCTCGATACACCATGTCTAGGACCTGTGGGCCTTGAGACATAATCTCCTTAGTTATCCCTAGGATAGGGCATAATATCTGGCTCCAACTCAGGGACATGTGCTCATCGTAGAGCACATGAGAAACTCAACATTTCTAGCATGACATGTATCTTCTAAATATCAACAAAATGAATCAGTAATCTTCAGGGTGGTGATATCACCCCTCACTCATATATGATATAATGGAATAAAGATAAGAATGCATATATACATAATGGAAAAATACAAGTGAAAGTGAAACTATACTAGCATGATATACAGATGGTATATATACTAGCATTATATGCAGATGGTATATACAATGGATGCAAATGCCTACCTACCTCTACTTACCTGTTGGTTGAATCCTATGTGTAGTCAAATAACCAGTGAAACCATCCTATCAATATCTCATAATACATGCCTATGTGCTTCATCATGAACCAAAACAATGATAAGTTAAGCACAAAAATAACATGAGTTAGAAAATGTATCACATCATTGGAAATCGTAAAGTCCAGCCCATGGAGGCAGGTGGTAGGGAAAAAATTACGCCAAGTCACACTTCTAGGAAAGTGCTCAATCCATCTCAGAAAGGGATCGTGAAAAATCAAAGGCTAAAAAAAGTGACCCAAAAAGTCTGTAGGTTGGCTACCTTGGACGTCTTCAAATCCTGAGGTTTGGGAAGGGACTAGTAGGAACCTATAGGGTGATTGACAATTTCTTAAGGGAAGGTTGAAAGACTGAGATAATAAAATTCTTCTTAAGGTATTTAACCTACCCTTGAATTCTAAATGTAGGATTTTCCCTAGAGAAAATTCAAGACAAGGGAAATGTTTCCCAACTACACCCTTAGTGACATAGTGAGGTAAAGTAATTGAAGGGAGTTGGATAACCTTGTCACAAGTACCATGCTTTGGGAAAGCAATGTCCTCACCTCTATCAATATCTGAGCACAATGATGGTTGATAATCTTCTTCATAGAATAAATCCAAGTGCTTAAATGAATACTCATCAAAATCTTCAAGGTATAACCGAAAATCATTGGGAGAAAATAGAACTAGGTCACCCTTGGAGATGTCTGTAACTATATCATTTCCTTGTTTCCAAATGTCAAAATCATTAGTAACCTAATATGATAGTTGTAAAGGAAACATTCAAACATATCCTTCTATATCATATATGGGATCCTCATTAGAACCAATCACATCCCACTTACGTCTTCCAACATGTACGAACTCATCAATATTATCAACCATGTAATTACCTTTATCATAACATGAAGGATTTAATGCATCCAAGGGATCCTCGAGTACTTCTTCACTTTCCAAATCAAAAAATAAAGCATCATCAAAATCTTGGAAAGGGAAACAACTCACTGTGTTCACTTCTTGTTGTGCAGGAGCGTCAATGTCTTGGATGACTTCATCAAATGGAAGAGGGTCCAGTGCATCATCCCCAAGACTCATCTCTTCATCTTTAAAAAATGAAGAAACTATCTCTTCCAAGGGTTCCTTTACTTGTTCACCTTATGAATCATATCACAAAGTGTCAACAAAAAACTAGAAAGGAAAATGACTCACCTCATTCTCTTCGTCTTGTGCAGGAGGAATAGGATCTTGGAGAGCTTCATCGGATGGAGGAGCGGATACTAGTGCTCCATCCTCATAATTCACTTCTTTATTTAAATCTTTAATGCATTCTATTGAATCATGGTAAAAATCTTGTTCCTCTTCAAGGGGTTGAATATTTTCTTCATAAATATCTCCTTCTATATCAGAGGGTTCTTGGTATTGAGTATGGTACACATCCCTAAGATCTTCCACAATCTCAGTGGTGAAGCCTTCGTCCTCTAGGGATACTGTGATATTTTGAAGGGAATCTTCATATGTTTGGAATTGTGTTTTGACAAACTCAATAAAACTAATGATGAGGTCTACGAAAGATTATATACCCCTATCTTCACACCAACTCTTAAACCAATCTTCCAAAAAAGATGGTAGAGAAACTATGAATAATTTTACCAGAACATCCTCCCCTCCCAAATCTATCTCACTTATATACTTCAAGAATTCTACAATGTGAGTAATTGGGAGGCCTCCTAATCTTGGAGAGTTTTTCAACCATTTTGCATCAAAGTAATGCAGGTATCCTTGAAAAATTTTGAAATCAATAGTCGGATACATTTTTTCCTGAGGCGCCATGATCCCATAACTTGGAAATATCACAAAATTGAGAGTAAAGTGGCACCTTGGAAAAGGTTAGTGGAGTCACCACATATCCTCTTAAGGATCATAAAAGGGAATAGGGAATCACCCTCATTGGAGTCGCCAGGTAAGCTTTGTAAGATAAAGGATTTTGGAGAAAAGGATTACCGAAAATGTTCCCTGGAAGAGGCACCAAAATGTTATCACACAATTTGTACTTTCCCAAATCCCAAGGCAAGTGGATATAGAATTGGTGTAACTGGGAATAACCTATCATGTCACCTTAATAGGAGATCCCTTTCTATTTAGGATTATGTCAAGACTACCTCAGGGGACACATCCCTAGTGACCTGGGGGTTTGAGAAGGCTAGGACAAGTAGTCACAAGGAAACCTTTCCCCTCTCACAGATCACTCAAATCAAAGGGTTCTTTATGTCTTATAGAGATGAAGAAAATAAATATATTGTGTACCTGCCCAAAACAAGACAACAAGGAAAACAAGGGCACTTTCCAAGTACCAAAATGATTTTTAGTGCTTCATAAGGAAATTAACCTTCAAAAAGCAAGCTAGCTGATATGAATTTGCAGCAATACAATAGTTTATAACAGCAATTAGTATTTTATAATATCCACAAAAATCACACCTTAAAAGTGCTTGAAAATAACAAGAAGAAATAGCTTTAACCTTGGTGAATGATAAAATCTTGCTACAAGCAAGTTTGGCAATGTCTAGCTAGCAAAATAGGTCACTTTTGCAGAAAATTTGCTGCAGTTAGATGGTTGTAGCGATCTTTTTCAACAGAAGCAAATTATGATAGTCAAAAGTGCAAGAAAACACCATACAAATTTAGCACTTACGTAGTAGATTGACTAGCAATTATCACAGTTGAGTTTTGAATGAGTTAAGTGCAAGTTATGTAGGCAAATGTATCCAATAAATGTATGTTTGTATGGATGTAGAAATGTTTTGCTACAGAAACAAGTTATCTTGGGAGTTATTCTAGTTTAGGGTTAGAAAATGTTAGTAAAAACTTCAAGGATAAAAGTTTGAGTGTTTGTTTGATCAATCAACACTTTAAAGTGGTAGACTAGTGCCTTTCTAGGGTAATGGAGTCAATAATGGCAGTGGAAAATATTTAGAGGAAAAATGTCAATGATAATAATATGTCAAAGGGACGGAGAGGATAAGAGAGGTGTTGGTATCCAAAGGCCACAAAAAATCCAATTCCATGAGATCATTCCTAGGAAGTAACAAGGGTTAGGCCCTAGCGATTTTTCCTTTCCTTGAAAAAAATGTAATAAAATATGCCATTGAGCATGGAAGTAGGGTTAATAGAGTGCTACAATGGTAGGGCTCTAGTATCTACTTCAAGATAGGTTCCTTTCAAGAAATTTTAGCACATGGAAGACAATAGAGAAAAAGATAATAACATATGTATTTCCCCTAGGGTTTCAAGCAAGCAATTTCATAATATTAGACATGAAACAAGTAAAATTAAATATAAGCATTCATTCACAATAAAGAAATGCAGATTTTCCACTTACTTCACCAAGAATAATCAAGCAAAACCCTAGTTGAATATCCTCCACATAAAATTTTCCAAAGTACACCAATAAATGCCTCCTCCATGAAGTGCACACCACTAATTTCATCCAATAAACCTTAAAGAAGGCCGAAATCCATACCACCACTTGTGTAATGAGTGAATCATCATAAAAATGAATGTACTTTTTGTTTACTTATACAATATCAATGACCTTTAATTATTTTTTAGGTCATAAAAGGCCGACATGGACAAATTACATTAAAAATACAGTTTTTACATAAATCCAATAATTAAACCCTAATTTCACTTTCAGAGATGATGTCATGCCCTTCTAGGGTGACGTTAGACCCCTAGGATGGAATGCTAAGCCTCAAAAGAAAAACGATTGGCCTCTAGAGGCCCCAAATGCTACCACATGCGCCAACTAGCACCAAACCGTCCTCATAAATGCCAAACCCTAATTGGATGACGTCAAGGTTCAACATGATGACATTAGGGACCCTCAAGGGAAAACTTCATGGTAGAAGGGAAAGACCCCCCTGGGTCTAGGCCTGCTAGAGTGTCTCGGGGGGAACGTCCTTCTTTCTTCCTAGTGCCATCCTCTAGTGTCTCTTTTCCCCTAGTTGGGGTCACAGCATCCATCTGTTGGGATTTCATCCCTATGGAGGTCCGACCTAATCATTCCCCCACATGCACCTGTCCATCGGACATCGTCCTACAGCAACAACAAGTATGCCCTCCATGGAATCATAATTCACATGGATCATAGCAATATCAATCACATCCAATAATCAAATCACCCAAACATGTGCATCAAACCCCCCTTTACCCAGACAAATGCTCAAAGACATTATGCAATTTAGCAAGTCAGTTTTGGAGGGGGTCTCAAGATGTCCTATTGGGCTAATCCTCCTCAATTTTGGGGTGTTTCCTGAGTGAATAAAAATATAGGTCATGTAATTATGTGAAATAGTGCAAGGGGAATGTTTGGGCAAAGGGTGTAGTGATAACAAGGAAATGTAGATCTTGCATGTGGGTGCCTCTATAGAGGGAGAGTTGCACCTTGTCATGGATGCCATTGTTTCCTAGCCCATTCAAGGCCTTTTATTCTTTGTCTTATTTATTTTTATTTTAAAGGGAAAAGTTGGGGGACATTTTCCTGGTGTGGTGATGAGTGGTGACAGCGTTACCAACAAGCACTTCACGGAAATGAGAAGGTTGGATCGTGATGAGACCTCCTTTCTCTTGGCTATTCCACCAAGAGCCACTACCCTAGTTTGGTGACCAGATAGATGGTAGTGTCATACCGCTACATTCCCATGGACCTAATATGTCAGATCATGATGAGACCTCCCATCCACCAAGTAGACCTTGAGTTTTATTTTATCTTATGGGTCCCCTTTTCTTACTGAGAATCCTTTTATTGATTTCTCGGGAATCCATGGGTGAAGCATCTCAAAGGTTTTATTTTTAATTTTAACTCTTGCCTACTAATTTTACCCTCTGGGACTTTAGCCCCTTCTTCCCACAAGGAAAGGTACAACCCTTCCTAGTGTGGCAAACCCAGTGCCTAAACCAAGGTATGGGAAGATGAGAGGGATAATGATGAAAAATGGTAAGTATGGAAGGAATGGACGATGACCTTTCATAGACCCACCCAGTGGCAACTCATCCTAAATGGAACCAACTTACTAGGGTATTATGT